>QAOA01001735.1:132714-221448 GCA_003255065.1 Cercis canadensis
ACACACACACACACACACACACACACATATATATATATATATATATATATAACAATGCCTCCATTTTTAGAATAGAGCTAAAGTTAAATTTAAGTACAAACAAAAACAGATAGTGGCCTCCAACCAATTGTATGATTTCCCTCTCATCATGACTTTATCACATAACAATTTCCAAGAGCCAACAAAATTACAAGTGCCGATGCATATATTATTTTGCTTGTTTTCTAAAAACATTAATAATTATTATTAAAAATAAACTCAAGAGTTACGGATACAATTCCACATAACGATATACAAACCAAAAACATATTCCTTGCCATCATTCTTGAAATGAATATGTATTGTTTCATTTATAAATAATTCAAATAGGGATAATGTTTCTTACAGACTAATCAATCTTCAATGATAGATGCTCGATATGTAGGGTTCCTGAAATATATAAATTTTGCTTTGTTAGCTTATGAACGAAAGAGAACTGAGCTATATATAGGTGGAAATCCCTAAATGTAAAGAGAACTGAGTCATGTGTAAAAGTGTAGCACAAATTATTGTTGTCATGATTATGCTTAAACTCATTGTAGTCCAATCTCATAATCCTCATGTTGCTGCACTTTCAACTAAACCTCTCTCCCATTTTCAACTTCAATACATTTTTAGTGGATGCTACGGCTCTTGCGAGGTTTCTTGTGTAAGTATACTCAAGGAAAAAGTAATCGTGGGCACAGGTTGTCAGGGTGAATACCACAAGTGTGTGAACAAATGTTACCAATATCGGTGTACGGAATAATATCCTTTAAAACCCACAAGCTTCAATATTGGTAAATATCCTACTCTTCTATTCTAGCTCTCTATTCTTAATATGAATATTTTCTTTTCCATTTATAAGCATATATAGAAAGTTATACACATAGACATGTATAGGCATCTAGCTATGATGGATATTACTAAAAATAAAAGAACAAATTACTTGGACAAAAGGATGCCTCAATATTGAATTTTGGTATAATCACCGTGGATTACATGACGATAAAAAGGTTTGAGTTACTAACTTTTTATATATTATCCAAACCACTTACTATTATATATAGTTTATGATTACTATTTTTATATATGGAATTATTTTCTATGCAATATGTAATTATTAAGTTTAAGTACGTGATTATCGTTTTGAAATGTTAGGAATTCTTAAATATAATCAGAATAATTAAATATCTGAAGAGAATAACTGCTTAGTCGCAAGGGTATTTTGCTGGTCATTTTGCCCAACTTCTCACCCTTGTTTTTTCTTTTCCTAATTTCATTTCACATTTGAAATTATTGTTTTTAGCGATTATTACATATGAAACTAACTAAAGCGATTGGTTTTATGCATCAATATTGTGTTGCATACCCTTATTCATTATCTTAAAGACATCCAGCAAGATAATATTTCGAAACTGTAATGATACTTTGCATGTGTTTTAATATGAGAGCTGAGAGTTGCAGAGTCTATTCTAAGAGGGGGGTGAATAGGAATTGTTAAAAAAAATGTTCGTAAAAACGAATTCAAATAACAGATTTGTTTAAGAACTAGTTCTTTGACAAATACCAGATTTGAACACAACCAAATAACTTAACAAATCATATAATACAAAATAAAAAATTATCTAGAGAATCAGAGATGAAGAAGAAGAAGATCTACAAGAGATTTTATAGTGGTTCGGCTAAACATACCTAAATCCACTTCTCCCATAACATGGGCTTCTACTATTCATCAAATTTATTTTTCCAAACTTCTCTTCAAGTTTATTTTTCCAAACTTCTTCAAGTTTTACAACCATGGTTTTTGTTTTTCAAGCCAACCATGAACTTTCTTTCTCTAACTCACTATCGCAACGTCCCTTTTCAGGAGCGCGAAGCGGAGCGGTGAAATCCCCACCACTAGAAAAATAAAAAAGGGTATAAGGATGCATAATATGATGCAAAAGAATGGAGTCACCACCAATCGTTTTATTCCATTTTTAGACAAATGAAATGTTGCGATTGGACACCTAAAAGATTTGGTCTACGTTCAGAGTTTGGATTCGGGGGTTGATTACGTGTAAGGAAGGTATTAGCACCCTACGACGTCCGTTCTTAGAACGGTTACCTACTTAATCTTTTGTTACCTCTTAAAGTGAATTAAATTGGTCCTAACAATGTGTTTAAAATAGAGTAGTACATGGTTAGGTTTTGTTAGTCCTTCTAGCGAAACCTAAAATATGCCTCAAGACTATTAGGTAGAGTTCATGATTGTCATTACAATCCCCTCCCGATCTATTCCGTCATAAGCAAGTTTAACATTTTTTATTATTCGAGTAATAACTACAAAATACAATTCCTTATGCATGTTAGAAAGATGAATTTAAGATTTGTGGAAAAAGATTTTTATTGGAGGTATTTCTTTGGTCCACCAGTACATCTGGAAAGGCTAAAGGGACACTCCTCACCTCCGGAATGTCAAAGAGTTGCTGTCATTACAGCTATCTTCGATTATTCTATCATCGGTACTTTAATCAATATTTTAAGGTAAATAAAAATATGATATTATGCGTAAAAAGATTTTTTAGAGAATTATGCATAGAAAAGATTTTTATCAGGAGTTAACCTTAAGCCCCACCAGTACCTCTGGCAAAACTAGAGAAACCCCTTCACCTCTGAAATGTCAAAATATTGCTATCATTATAGCTAATTTTGATTATTCCCTCGTCAGTAATCTCAATCTAGCATAGGTAAAAAAACATAATGACGAGATGTAATGAGATGTATCACAATGCAGCAAATAAATGTTATAAAAATATTAATTAAAAAGATAAAGCGATATTGGGAATTTTATTGGCCACACTAGTACCTCTGGCATAACCAAGAAAATTATCCCTCATCTCAGGAATATTAGGAAACAATTGTCAACACAATTATTCTCTAACTTAATCCGTCGTCGAGCTTTGATTTTATTTCATTCACAAAATGAAATGAAAATAATCATAACAATATATCGCATAGGATAAATAATTAAAAGCATGAAATAATAATAATAGTGATGATTGAATTTATTCACTAAACTAATAACTAATCTATATATTATTAATGGACTCTTCATCAAATGAAGGCTTAACAAGTATTAACACTAATACTAAAGCCCAACCCAAATAGTCTTAAGGCAAAAGGCCAAGGAAATAAAAGGAAAGGTTGGACCAAAAACCCATTTCGTATGTGCTGTCCACCAAGCCCAAAATGTCATCAAGAAAGAAAGAAAAAATAGATCTAATCATAAAAACTAAGGCCCAAACCATAATTAAACCCAATAACCTAATGAAATAAAGCATATTCAGGAGCCCAACAAACTAATGGCCCAAATACATCACCAAAACATATCAGCCCCAACAAATTAAAAAGAATGACAAATTGGTCTAGCAAAACGTGGGCCCAGTCCAAGAGAGAAATCAGAACACCCTACACAAGTGGTGCTCGGCCCAGTAGCTTAATTGGTCCAAATACCAAATTAGATTTTAGACAAAAATGAAAGACATGGACATGCCCATAGACAACAAAAGAAACAAAAACTTCAACTTCCTAAAATTAACCCATCAGAACCTAACCATCCAAGCCTAAATCAAAAAGAAAAAGCAAACAAAAGTAAACTAACAACAAGACCAAAGACATCCGACCCATCCATTTAATAACCCAAAAAGATAAAACCACAATCCATATTAACACCAAAATAGGCAAAAGAAACAAAAAGCATTCAAGAAGAAAAATGCATAAACACTTCTGGGAAGAAAACGCAGCACAAGAAGGAAAGCAAGGCAAAACAGAGAAGAAAACATCAACCCATCTCCTCCTTCCATCTTCGGAGCCATGGACTCGGTTTTTCAGCTAACAATGGCTAAGGTAAGAACCCTTCTCTCTCTATTCCTCTAAATACCTCTATTTCTCTTTCTAAAAATCTCTTTCTCTTTCTAAAAAATCCTTTCTCTTTCTAAAAAATTTTCTCACTCTAACCGGTTTCTTTCTTTAAAATGGAAGATGGTTATGAGGTTGGATGCTTTATTGGCTTAAAAAAAATTAGTTCTCTTTCTTTTCCAAATCAGTTTCTCTCTCTAAAAGGGAGTTTCTCTCTCTAAAAATGGCTTTTTCTTTCTAACTCAATTTCTTCCTTTAATTCGGTTTCTCCCTTTTAATTTGACTTCCATTGTATCTTTTCTGATTCTATGCATGCACCTAAAAATTTCTAAGTTCCATTTAATAAAAAATTTGTGGATTTTGGAGGTGGCCTCAGTGACATTGATTTTCTTTTTGAGTGACTGAACATTGGTCCTTCCTCTATTACTATGGTGATTTTGTTTGATTTTAAGATAATTTCTTTTAGGTCTCCATTTACTTTAAAGTGATGGGGAAATTGGAAACGGGAATGTTATAAAAGACAGTTGTGGGTGCTGCGTGTGGGTTCAACAGAAATGGAAATTTAACACAAATAAAAAGGAACGAAAAAGATAGTATTGGTGGCTTTGGTTGTTTCTATTCAAATTTTCAGCGTTCTTCCTCTGCCTCTGTATCCCTCTGCTCTGTGTATCCGTTCCTTTTTTTTTGGTATTGCTCTTATGTCTGTCCATTTGCTTCTCCTTTGTGTGAGGCTTTTTATAACCGGAGCTTTGTGCAAGTTGCACTGACGGGAGTTGACGATTTCCTGCTTTCAAGCTGCCAGGGGCATGGCTTGAAGCGTAGCTGGACTGATGAATAGCAAAAGGGGTGCTGCCTTGCGTGTTACCTTCAACAACATTTATATCTTCTCTGCTTTTATTTTATTTTATGTTATTCATTTGTAATAATAATTTTTTTTTGCATTTTTATATTTTTTAAGTTATATATATATATATTTGTGATTTTTGTTAGCATTTCAGTATTTTTAGCTATATTTGTTTTATTTTGTAGTATTGAAATATTTTAATTGAGCACACAAAAATATGGTTCCAAAGACCATGATCCCAAAAATAATTCATGTACAAATTTGGGTGTCAACAGTTGCCCCCCTTTGCTTGTCTATTTATAAATAAATGACGAGCAAATGAGTTGATCCAAATTTGTATGAGGCATGAAATGAAGGGTTTGCAGAAATAAATAAAAAAATAAAAAAAAAGGTACTTACACAAGTTAAGCATGACTAGATATTAGTTATAAAAGTTAAAAGAAGACCTAGACAAGCTAGGCTCGACCCAACCAAAGTTGAATTCGATTTAACAGCGAGAAAAATAAACGGCAAGAAAGATAAACAATGACCTAGACAAGGTAGGCTCGACCCAAACAAGATGGATTCGATTTAACGATGTGAAATTAGACAATGATCCAAGGTATTCGGGCTCGACCCAGCCAAGCTGGATTTGATTTAACAACAGGAAAAATAAACAATGACCCAGGGTATCTGGGCTCGACCCACAAAGGTGGATTCAATTTAACAATAGGGAAATTAAATAGTGACCCATGGTATCCGAGATCGACCCAACAAAGGTGAATTCGATTTAACAGCAAGAAATTTAACAATGACCCAGGGTATCTGGGCTCGACCCAACAAAGGTGGATTCGATTTAACAACAAGAAATTTAACAGTGACCCAGGGTATCTGGGCTCGACCCAACAAAGGTGGATTCGATTTAATAGCAGGAAAATTAAACAGTGAGCCAGGGCATCTGGGCTCGACCCAACAAAGGTGGGTTCAATTTAACAGCAGGGAAATTTAACAATGACCCAGGGTATCCAGGCTCGACCCAACAAAGGTGGATTCGATTTAACAGCAGGAAAATTAAATAGTGACCTAAGGTATCCAGGCTCGACCCAACGATGGTGGATTCGATTTAACAAAAGAAAAATAAACAGGGACCTAGACAAGCTAGGCTCAATCCAGACAGGCTGAATTCGATTTAAAAACAGAAAAATAAATGGATGATGGAGATGATATGCAATTCATGCTCCATGTATGTCAATTTATTTGTTAAATTTGAGAAACATTTTGGATTTTGAAAAATTTCTTTTTTACTTCTTTGACCTCGTACGACTGATTCGGACAATGTCAAAGATGAACAATAACAAAATCTTAGTCGTCAATAAAAAGGTAAAGCCCGCTCTTGGATCCATGTTCTTCACTTATGATATAGAGTAATGACCAATAGTATTACTCTTGAGACAACTCCTCTTCTGCAAGGTCAATCTTTTGCTCAACTGATATATGCTTGGAAATTCAGTGTGTTCCTTACAAGCTCTTGAATTTCACATGCTTAATTCTTGATATGCTTAGCCAAAGTTAACACATGTTTCACATTTCAGTATATAATCATCATGAGAAAGCATATTCAATTAGCAAAATGGGTTAAAATCGGGTGAATATAGTTATAGACTATGTGGGAAATGATTAATCATTCAAATGGTGAAATGCACAATAAAGACATTATGAAATCAACAAGAAGAAGGTAAAATAAGATTTCCGACTCTTCCGGTCATAACTTTTAAGATGAATAACGACAGCCGCCCCAGTATATGATTCTGAAAACCCTATAATTGGCTATTCTGCATATCATCTGACCCCCTTTTGTGTACTTGACCACTTCTTTAAATTTCTCATTCCTGTGAAACTTCCTTCATATTCACTGCTTGTGTTGTTATCTTTGACATTGACTTTTGCTTACGTCTCTTTTTCAACTTTTCCATCTACCAAGTCATTTTATTTCATTTTTTTAGCTCTAACTTTTGCCTTGGTTGCCTTTTTAGGTTTTCAACCAAACGAGTCATTTCCCCTTTTTAGAACCCTAACTTTTGCCTAGGTAGCCTTTTCAGGTTTTCAACCTAGCAGGTTAATTACTCATTTTTCTTTTTTGAAAATAAAAATGGGACAAAACAACTTCATTGATTGAATGAAAGAAAATACAGGCAAGCCCTTTATGCATAATATTTTTTGACTACATCTGAGTTTACAGGACATAGTAACTCTTCTCCATCCATCATAGCAAGGATCAATGCTCCTCCAGAGAAAGCTCGCTTCACCACATACGGTCCTTTATAGTTCGGAGTCCATTTCCCACGATGATCCTTTTGGATTGGTAAGATCTTTTTCAATACCAAATCTCCTTCTTAAAATTGACGCGGTCGCACTTTCTTGGAGTGAGCCCTCATCATTCTTCTTTGATAAAGTTGGCCATGACATAGCGCAGCTAATCTTTTTCCTTCAATGAGGTTTAATTGATCAGACCGTGTTCGTGTCCATTCGGCCTCTTCTAATTCTGCCTCCATGATCACCCTTAATGAGGGTATCTCTACCTCGATTGGAAGCACAGCTTCCATCCCATAAACTAGTGAGAAAGGAGTTGTCCCTGTAGAAGTGCGGACTGACGTGCGATAACCATGAAGAGCAAATGGAAGCATCTCATGCCAATCCTTGTATGATACAGTCATCTTTCCGATGATCTTCTTGATGTTTTTGTTGGCTGCCTCAACCGCTCCGTTCATTTTTGGGCGATATAAGGATGAGTTATGATGTCTTATCTTAAATTTTTCACATAGTTCTGTCATCAACTTGTTGTTCAAATTCATCGCATTATCCGTAATGATCCTCTCAGGTATACCGTAATGACAAATCAAATCCTTATTGATGAATTTGAGCACCGCTCCTTTAGTCACATGGGCAAAAGTAGCAGCTTTAACCCATTTTGTGAAGTAATCAATTGCAACCAAAATGAAGCAATGCCCATTTGAGGCTTTTGGTTCGATCGGGCCTATAACATCCATGCCCCACATTGAGAATGGCCATGGTGCCGATAAAATATTTAGAGGTATGGGCGGTGTATGGATCTTATCAGCATATATCTGACATTTATGGCATTTTCTCACATAATTGATGCAATCAGATTCCATGGTCAACCAATAATATCCTGCCCTTAATATCTTTCTTGTCATAGCATGCCCATTTGCATGTGTTCCACAAATACCTTCATGCACATCTTCAATGATCCTCTTTGCCTCTGGTATATCAACGCACCTCAGAAGCATTGTATCATAATTTCTTTTGTATAATACATCCTCATTTAGGAAGAAACCTATTGTCAATCTCCTTATAGTTCTTTTGTCATTTTCTGAGGCACTGGTTGGGTATTCCCTGTTTTTGATGAAAGATTTAATATCTTGATACCATGGTTTCCCGTCAGGCTCTTCTTCCATCACCAGGCAGTATGCTGGACAATCTCGCCTAGTCATCTTTATAAGCGGCATCTCTTTATCATTATTAATTTTCAACATTGAAGACAGGGTTGCCAGTGCATTAGCTAATTGATTATCTTCTCGAGGAATATGCCAAAAGGTAATCTCCTCAAATTGCTTAGACAACTCTTTTAGGTAGTCATGGTAAGGAATCAATTTGGAGTCTTGAGTCTCCTATTCTTCTTTCAATTGATTAATCACCAAAGCTGAATCTCTATATACTTCTAAAATTCTTGCTTTTGATTCTAGGGCTGCTTGCATTCCCATGGTGCATGCTTCGTATTCGGCTATATTATTTGTGCAGTCAAAACATAGCCTGGCGGTAATTGGGATAAGCTTCTCTTCCGGAGAGATTAGCACAGCCCCAATTCCATGCCCTAATGCATTAGAGGCTCCATCAAATAACAAAGTCCATTTATTGCCTCTTGACGTCCCTTCATCTTTGAATAATGTCATTATGTCCTCATCTAGAAAATCGCATTACATCGACCCGTAGCTTTCTACAGGTTGATTAGCTAAGTACTCGGCTAGTGCGCTTCCTTTTATCGATTTTTGTGTGACATAGATGATGTCATATTCAGATAAAAGAACTTGTCATCGTGCGATTCTTCCTGTGAGAGCTGGTTTTTCAAAGATATACTTAATTGGATCCATTTTAGACACCAGCCATGTTGTATAATACAACATATATTGTCGCAAACGATGAGCTGCCCAAGCCAGAGCACAACACGTGCGTTCTAACAATGAGTATTTAGCCTCATAATTTGTGAACTTTCTGCTCAAGTAGTAAATGACATGTTCTTTTCTCCCTAATTCATCATGTTGCCCCAATACACAACCCATTGATTCTTCAAGCACCATTAGATACATAATGAGAGGTCTCCCTGGTACTGGTGGGAGTAGAACTGGAGGTTCTTGCAAGTATTGTTTGATTTTCTCAAATGCCCTTTGACAATCTTCATTCCATTCAGAGGCTTGATTTTTGCGCAGCAACTTGAACATTGGTTCACAAGTGGCAGTCAACTGGGATATAAATCTTGCAATATAATTTAATCTTCCTAAGAATCCTCGAACTTCTTTCTCCGTACGAGGAGCTGGCATTTCTAAGATTGCTCGAACTTTATCGGGATCTACTTCTATCCCTTTTTGACTAACCACAAATCCCAAGAGCTTTCCAGATCTTACACCAAATGTGCATTTAGCTGGATTCAAACGAAGCCGGTACTTTCTCAATCGATCAAAGAGCTTTTGTAAGTTAACAATGTGGTCTTCTTCCGTTTCAGATTTTGCAATCATATCATCGACATACACTTCTATTTCTTTGTGCATCATGTCATGAAACAAAGTTACCATGGCCCTTTGATACGTTGCTCCAGCATTTTTCAATCCTAACGGTATTACTTGATAGTAGAAAGTACCCCATAGAATGGTGAAAGTTGTCTTTTCCATGTCTTCTGGAGCCATTTTTATTTGATTATAGCCTGAAAAATCGTCCATGAAAGAGAACACAGAATGTCTAGCCGTGCTATCCACAAGTACATCAATATGTGGTAATGGAAAGTCATCTTTAGGGCTAGCTCTATTCAAATCCCGATAATCGACACACATGCGAACTTTTCCATCTTTTTTGGGAACTGGAACGATGTTAGCGACCCATTCAGGATATCTTGCCACTGCGAGAAAGCCAGCATCAAATTGCTTTTTAACTTCTTCTCTGATCTTTAGAGACATTTCAGTTTTCATTCGTCTAAGCTTTTGTTTGACAAGTATACACTCAGGTTTTAATGGCAACTTATGGGCAACAATATCTATATCAAGTCCAGGCATATCTTGATAAGACCATGCAAACACATCACTGTAATGATGGAGAAGTCTAATCAGCTTTTTGCGTTCATTCTCTTTTATTAAAGTACCAATCTTCACCTCTCTTTTTTCATTTTCCATCCCAAGATCAATCACTTCAATTGACTCCTCATGAGGTTCAATTTCTTTATCCTCTTCTTCTACTAATCTTAGAAGTTCAGAGGAAGGCTCCCAATCTTCTTCTTTATCACTCTCAGCACAATTAATGGGTTGTTCAAAATCATAAAGTGGGATAGTAACATTATCATCTTCAAGTTTATCACTTTTAGATCTGCAGGGTTTCGACAATAAATTAAGAGTAATGAATGAACAAGAATAAAAGGCTAATTTAAAGGAGAAGTGAGATTAAGAGATTAAAAAGCAGAGAAAATATAAGAGGGTGTTGTGATAACTAAAAATGCATTTGTCATATGAAGAAAAATACTGAAACATGAAGCCCATTTTACAATCTCATCCTAAGGCCCTGGGCAGAGCAATAGGACTAATATCATAGAATTACTTTGAGTGAAACTCTAAGACTTCAGGAAACTCGGCAATCTTCCAATTGTTGAGTTGAACATCAGGTCCACTAGGAAGCACAAAGTTAACTTCTTCATTGACAGAGCAATCAATTGCCGAAACTTGATCTGGAAATGATATTCCCCACTTCGAAAGCTCTGGTAAAAGTCACAAATATGCAGTCCCCTAGTTCTTGGCTCTCTATTCTCTAGCCGAGTGAGCCTTTTTTCTTTCTTTTCTTCCACGACTCTTTTTCTATCAGCCTTGGTGGGTTGATATCCTAACCCAAATTTTTCATTTTTTTCGCGAAGCTGCAGAGGCACTTTAATACCTCGACCATTCTTTCCTAATCCTTCTCTAAGTGCATATCCTTGTTTCAACACGACCTTAGCCATTATCACAAAAGTATTGGATAGTTGATATTTTGGCATCTGGGACCCTTCGCAAATATAAGTGGCATTAGCAACTTCGAAGATTTGAAATGTCGTCTCAAGGGCTTCTTCCGCAGCTTCAATGTAAGGAGTTGATGAAGGCTTAGATATAAGTAGATCCTCTTCCCCAAAAATAATCACTAACTTATTTTTCACTATGAATTTCACTTTTTGGTGTAAGGTAGAAGGCACAGCACCAGCAAAATGAATCCAAGGTCTTCCCAACAAGCAACTGTAAGCCAGAGCAATGTCCATTACCTGGAATACTGTGTTAAACTCATTAGGACCAATCTAAATCGGGATCTCCATTTCTCCAATGACCTCTCTCCTTGTCCCGTCAAATGCCCTTACGATCATTGTACTAGACTTCATGTATGACCTATCAATAGGTAATTTGGACAGCGTTGACATTGGCATTACATTCAAAGAAGAACCATTATAACAAGCACCTTTGCTATTATATGGTCTTTGCATTTCACAGAAATGTAGAGCGCCTTGTTATGCCCCATTCCTTTAACAGGTATTTCATCATCAGCATAGGTGATATAATTATCAGCAATGATATTGCCGACAATGCCACCCAGCTTGTCAACGGTGATATCATGAGAAACATGAGCTTGATTTAATATCTTCATTAACACTTGTCGATGAGGTTCAGAGTTTAAAAATAAGGAGAGCAATGATATTCGAGCAGGAGTTCGATTCAATTGCTCAATCACTTTGAATTTACTTTGCTTAATGATTTTCAAAAACTCACAAGCCTCTGCTTCAGATACACTTTTCTTGTGCTCATCGCCTTTGACCCCTACAAGTTCCTTCATTCTTCTTTCATCATGTTTATCTCCTTTTGCAAAATTCTCTTCTGTTTTCTTTTTCCCTTTACGTTGTTTTTCTATTTCCCTCAACCTTCGTTCTTCCAACTCTTTAGGGGTATAACAACGACTGCTTCGAGTCATCCCACTAACTCCAGATATGTTTGTGATGGCTGAGAATACCTGAGAGCTAGATGAGGCTTTAAACTGGTCCACATAGAAGTTGCCTTCAAGAATTTGAGAGTCATATTTCCATGGCACAACTTTTGTATCCTTGTAAGTAAAAGGATTTGGCACTTGGATGGTAATAGGTTTTGGCCCGTAAGAGTGTTCAGGAGGAGCTTCTGAGCTGATCTTCTTGGTGTAATGAAGTACTAATGGCTTTGGAGTAATGATTGGTAGGGTATCTACAGAGGCTTGAGTGCTTATGAATTCCTGATCTTCTTGATTTGGACTTGGAGAAAATATCAATTTCTCAACCACATCCACCCAATTACTCTTAGGTTCGCAACTTATTTGGATTAGTTGCTTGTCCATTAAGTCTTGGAAAGTATCTTTGAAATCAGCACAATTTTCAATAGAATGCCCAATTGTCTTTCCATGAAATTTACACATATTCCTTTCATGATTCTCGCACTGCTGATTTGATTGGGTTTGCACCAAACCAAATTTGACAAAGCCTCAAAGATTGTATTCATTGATGTCTTAACCTCATTCACCTTTCTTTTGATGTGTTGTCTTGTACTATCTTCAACAACATTCACTCCTAGATTCTCATGATTAGGCAAAGGATTTTGATATATGTTGGGAGCCCCTTCCTTAAAATTTAGCCATTTAGCATTTATCAGAGATTGAACTTTATTTTTTAGAGCTATACATCTTTCTGTAGAATGACCAACAGCTCCTCCATGATAATCACATCGTGCATTTGGATCATACCCTCTTGGGAATGGGGGTCTTTGTGGCGTCCATGGGCATTGTGCTGCTAGGTTATTTTGGATAAGATGAGGTAGCAGTTCAGTGTAGGTCATGGGGATAGGGTCATATTGGATTGGCTTTCTCTCTTGCCCATTTTGAGTCCTCCTTTGATTGACATTTGAGTTTTAAGGTGGAGGTTGATTCACTTGCTGCGGCATCACTGGAGGTGTTTGGTGCTGATAAGGAGGAAGTGCACGATAAGGCGATGATGTTGGGTAATGTTGAGGATGCGAAACTTGAGATGTGTTTGCTACATGTAGATAGTGCACAAATTGTGGTTGAAAGTGTTAAGCAAATGCGGGTGAATGATTAGGCCTCCCATATGCAGGTCCTTTTCCTCGCCCTTCATCATATGTTGCTGTATACACTTCACCCTCTTTCTTTTTAAACAGCGGAGGTTTTCTCATACTAGCAGCCCCTATTGAATTAGGATTTTCACCTATTTTTCCACTTTTAACTTCATTCTCGATCCTTTATTCAATAGTAACAACATCAGAGAAGTTGTTAGAAGCACTTCCTATCATTTGATCGAAGAAAGGAGATTGTAGAGTATTAATGAACATAGCTACCATCTCCTTATCAACCAGTGGGGGACCTACTTGAGCAGCAATTTCTCTCTATTTTTGAGCATATTGATATGTGTTTTTTATGTCGTTAAGTTACATATTTTATCAATGGATTCTTACTTAGATTCGAGCACAATTTGCTTTAAACATGGTACTTAACCTCAATATTTGTGTTATCAGGTTTTTGACACTGTTTCTGTATTTTGGGTATATTTTTAGTTCTGGATGTCTAAAAATGGTGAATTTTACCTTGTAGGAAAGCTAAGAGGATTATCTACAACTTTCATTCAGATCTCCAAGGCTAATTTGGACATTCAGTGGGTCAAATTTAACCCAGAAATCAGAACCGATATCCTGGAATCGGGTCTGGACCTTTATGAAGAGATTTGGGAATAACTTACTCATCTTAAGTCCAAATTAAGTGATTTCGGTGGCTAATTAATCCTAAGAGGCAAAGGAATCAAAAGCAATTGAAGTCTATACAAGGGACACGGCCTAGTCCCGTGTTCGAGGTCCAGAGAGCATTTTAAGAACACGCCCAGCCACCATAAGTGAACACGGCCGCGTCTAGGCCGTGTTTGAGCTTCTGAAAGGTGAAACCCTAGATTTAGAATTGTATTTATATGCATCTAAGAGGGGAAAGAAGGGAGCTCCGTCTTTTGGACATCAAGAGGCACGATTCAGAGCCAGAGGCGGCAGCCCAACCCGAAGGGGTTGAAGAAGAGCAAGATAGAAGATCAACCCATTGAAAGAATTCATGAGAATGAGTTTTTCTGATTCTATCTTGTCTTCCATTTCTCTGTTTTTCTGGTTTAAATATGTGTAGTTAAACTTTCTTAGTTAGGGATTGATGTAGTTCGGATTTTGATGAAGCTTTGCTGTTGATTAATGTTATTTTGATTCAAATCTATTTGTTGGAGTAGATTTTACTGTTCTTAATGCTTTTGAATGCTTGGCCATCATTTGAATGATTTATTGACTCATGTTGATGCTAGGGATAGTAAGATGTGGGTGTGCTCTTGTAATCTCTACCATAAATCAAGTTAATCTAGGAATAGATAACTTAGTTTATGTGGTCTAATTAATTTTCTAGAGCTTAATCACTTAGACAAGTTAATTGTACCAAGGAATTGGGCAATTGATTGGGATAGGGAGGATTGTTTCACCAAGGGATTGGGATCAATCACATTAGGGAAATTGGCCAACAATAAAGGATTTGTAATTAGAATAACTTATTCTTCAGTAATTCAAAGGTTATTTTGTCTATGAAGTAACCGGAGTCAAATTCGAGTGAAATCAACCTCTAACCTTCTTTTGTTCATTGTTAATTTCTTAGTTTAATTATTATTAAATTGTTCTTGCTTTATTTTCTAGCTTTAGTTAATCAACCATTCTCAAACCATTGATCTTTCCAAATAGAATCTTTATTGGTGAAATTGGTAGTTGCTAGCCTTAATCCTCGTGGGAACGATACTCTACTCATCATTATATTACTTGTGTGGCCCGGTACACTTGCCGGTATAAAAATTCACATCAAGTTTTTGGCGCCGTTGCCGGGGATTAACGGTGTATTAGCAATATTAATAGTAACCAATAAGGTCCTAGTTTGGATTTTTAATTTTCTGTCAATTAATCTGATTCAAATAGTTTGCTGTTTGTTGATTTCTATTTCTCTGAACTACTGATCTTACATTGAATTTTGGTATTTGCGAGGTACTCTCGATTCTAGTTCATTGATTTTTGATCTTGGTTGATTTATTCCCGAGATAGTCAGGCTGAGGACTATAAAACAAGCGCTTCTTGGGAGGCAACCCAAGCTTTTTATCTTTTCTCCTTTACTTTCCAATTCGTTTTTATCTTAGTAACTTATTTCTTTCTTTGCATATTGCAATACCTTTGTTCTTGTCTTTATTTTTCTGTAAGTTAAGGTTTGCTAGTGTGTGTTTTAATTCTTCCCAAGTTGAATTTGTTTAAGTAGGATTCGGGGTGCTGGCCTGGTGTTGTCACGAACATTAGAATTAAGGAAGAAGATAGCCTTGTTCTCGGCCATGCTAGCGCTGGGCGCCAGCATTGTGGTGCTAAGTGCTGGCCTCACAGCAAGTCAGAATGGACAACATGGCCATTCTTGGCCATGTTCAAGCCGTGTCGCTTGCCCAGAATGAAATCATCTCAAACACGCCCATGTCCATTCCAGTCTCACCTTCTATCTTACTGGGATGTCACCCTCACTTGTTCAGAACATCAAGAATCTCTTCACTCAGGGAGTATCTGTCCTTTTAAATTTAACTTTTTTATACATTGAGGACAATGTATTACTTAAGTGTGGGGGGGTATATATCTATGCTTGCACTTGGAATGCTTTAATATGATGCATGAACTGAACAGGTTGTATATGTCTGAAGCAATTCGAACTAGGATAATGTGCTCTTGAAGTGATATTCATGGGGAATTTTATTTTTCCAAGCTGTCTTTGATTATTTTTGCTTAGTATTTTTCCTTTTAGCTAGTTGCATTATTTGGTAACCATTTAGGTTCAGTGGATTTGGGACATTGAAATACAGCCTTGTAGTAGTTAACCCTGAATGTCTAATATGGATAATATCCTATGTTTTCTTTTGATTCAAAAAAAAACAAAAAAATATAAAAATATGTATATAAAAAAAAATTTAATTGAGTAGCTATTTTGAGCATAGTGGGGCTCTGCTCCTCTACCCTCTGTGCCTGAAACTGGAGAAGGATATGAGCATGTCAATTAAGCATAACTAGTTGAATGTGAGTTGCAGGCAATGACCAGACACCACATCCTAGGACCCCCAGCTATGCAACAAAAGAAAAAGAAAATTAGTAGCATACTTTATATTTCTGTCAGGTTTAGATAATAGTAATAAGTACAGGGTAATTCCATTCAGATACAGATGGGTGAGCTAAGACAATGTTATGGATCAATAACTGGGTTCATGAGCTGAGTATAGGAACTGAGTAATGCAGTTGTTTAAGGTAAAGTACATAGCATTAACTTTTTTGAATTTAACCGTTTTCCCAGGGATAGAGCTTGTAAAGAGACTTGTTCTGATTTGAATTGCTTAAGGACAAGTAATAGCTTAAGTGTGGGGGTATTTGATATGTGCTTTTTATGTCGTTAAGTTCCATGTTTTATCAATGGATTCTTACTTAGATTCGAGCACAATTTGCTTTAAACATGGTACTTAACCTTAATATTTATGTTATCAGGTTTTTGACACCATTTCTGTATTTTGGGTATATTTTTAGTTATGGATGTCTAAAAAATGGTGAATTTTACCTTGTAGGAAAGCTAAGAGGATTATCTATAACTTTCATTCAGATCTCCAAGGCTAATTTGGACATTCAGTGGGTCAAATTTAACCCACAAATCAGAACCGATATCCTGGAATTGGGTCTGGACCTTTATGAAGAGATTTGGGCATAACTTACTCATCTTAAGTCCAAATTAAGTGATTTCGGTGGCTAATTAATCCTAAGAGGCAAAGGAATCAAAAGAAATTGAAGTCTATACAAGGGACACGGCCTAGACAAGGCCGTGTCCATGCCCGTGTTCGAGGTCCAGAGAGCATTTTAAGAACACGCCCAGCCACCATAAGTGAACACGGCCGCGTCTAGGCCGTGTTTGAGCTTCTGAAAGGTGAAACCCTAGATTTAGAATTGTATTTATATGCATCTAAGAGGAGAAAGAAGGGAGCTCCGTCTTTTGGACATCAAGAGGCACGATTCAGAGCCAGAGGCAGTAGCCCAACCCGAAGGGGTTGAAGAAGAGCAAGATAGAAGATCAACCCATTGAAAGAATTCATGAGAATGAGTTTTTCTGATTCTATCTTGTCTTCCATTTCTCTATTTTTCTGGTTTAAATATGTGTAGTTAAACTTTCTTAGTCAGGGATTGATGTAGTTCGGATTTTGATGAAGCTTTGCTGTTGATTAATGTTATTTTGATTCAAATCTATTTGTTGGAGTAGATTTTACTGTTCTTAATGCTTTTGAATGCTTGGCCATCATTTGAATGATTTATTGACTCATGTTGATGCTAGGGATAGTAAGATGTGGGTGTGCTCTTGTAATCTCTACCATAAATCAAGTTAATCTAGGAATAGATAACTTAGTTTATGTGGTCTAATTAATTTTCTAGAGCTTAATCACTTAGACAAGTTAATTGTACCAAGGAATTGGGCAATTGATTGGGATAGGGAGGATTATTTCACCAAGGGATTGAGATCAATCACATTAGGGAAATTGGCCAACAATAAAGGATTTGTAATTAGAATAACTTATTCTTCAGTAATTCAAAGGTTATTTTGTCTATGAAGTAACCGGAGTCAAATTCGAGTGAAATCAACCTCTAACCTTCTTTTGTTCATTGTTAATTTCTTAGTTTAATTATTATTAAATTGTTCTTGCTTTATTTTCTAGCTTTAGTTAATCAACCATTCTCTAACCATTGATATTTCCAAATAGAATCTTTGTTGGTGAAATTGGTAGTTGTTAGCCTTAATCCTCGTGGGAACGATACTCTACTCATCATTATATTACTTGTATGGCTCGGTACACTTGCCGGTATAAAAATTCACATCAAATTTTTGGCGCTGTTGCCGGGGATTAACGGTGTATTAGCAATATTAATAGTAACCAATAAGGTCCTAGTTTGGATTTTTAATTTTCTGTCAATTAATCTGATTCAAATAGTTTGCTGTTTGTTGATTTCTATTTCTCTGAACTACTGATCTTACATTGAATTTTGGTATTTGCGAGGTACTCTCGATTCTAGTTCATTGATTTTTGATCTTGGTTGATTTATTCCCGAGATAGTCAGGCTGAGGACTATAAAACAAGCGCTTCTTGGGAGGCAACCCAAGCTTTTTATCTTTTCTCCTTTACTTTCCAATTCGTTTTTATCTTAGTAACTTATTTCTTTCTTTGCATATTGCAATACCTTTGTTCTTGTCTTTATTTTTCTGTAAGTTAAGGTTTGCTAGTGTGTGTTTTAATTCTTCCCAAGTTGAATTTGTTTAAGTAGGATTCGGGGTGCTGGCCTGGTGTTGTCACGAACATTAGAATTAAGGAAGAAGATAGCCTTGTTCTCGGCCATGCTAGCGCTAGGCGCCAGCATTGTGGTGCTAAGTGCTGGCCTCACAGCAAGTCAGAATGGACAACATGGCCATGTCTTGGCCATGTTCAAGCCGTGTCGCTTGCCCAGAATGAAATCATCTCAGACACGCCCATGTTCATTCCAGTCTCACCTTCTATCTTACTGGGATGTCACCCTCACTTGTTCAGAACATCAAGAATCTCTTCACTCAGGGAGTATCTGTCCTTTTAAATTTAACTTTTTTATACATTGAGGACAATGTATTACTTAAGTGTGGGGGGGTATATATCTATGCTTGCACTTGGAATGCTTTAATATGA
The DNA here is from genome assembly GCA_003255065.1 of Cercis canadensis. Classification (NCBI taxonomy): domain Eukaryota; kingdom Viridiplantae; phylum Streptophyta; class Magnoliopsida; order Fabales; family Fabaceae; genus Cercis; species Cercis canadensis. Next base: position 151,560 of record QAOA01001735.1, read on the forward strand.
TGCATGAACTGAACAGGTTGTATATGTCTGAAGCAATTCGAACTAGGATAATGTGCTCTTGAAGTGATATTCATGGGGAATTTTATTTTTCCAAGCTGTCTTTGATTATTTTTGCTTAGTATTTTGCCTTTTAGCTAGCTGCATTATAAGGTAACCATTTAGGTTCAGTGGATTTGGGACATTGAAATACAGCCTTGTAGTAGTTAACCCTGAATGTCTAATATGGATAATATCCTGTGTTTTCTTTTGATTCAAAAAAACAAAAAAAATATAAAAATATATATATATAAAAAAAATTTAATTGAGTAGCTATTTTGAGCATAGTGGGGCTCTGCTCCTCTACCCTCTGTGCCTGAAACTGGAGAAGGATATGAGCATGTCAATGAAGCATAACTAATTGAATGTGGGTTGCAGGCAATGACCGGACACCACATCCTAGGACCCCCAGCTATGCAACAAAAGAAAAAGAAAATTAGTAGCATACTTTATATTTCTGTCAGGTTTAGATAATAGTAATAAGTACAGGGTAATTCCATTCAAATACAGACGGGTGAGCTAAGACAATGTTATGGATCAATAACTGGGTTCATGAGCTGAGTATAGGAACTGAGTAATGCAGCTGTTTAGGGTAAAGTACATAGCATTAACTTCTTTGAATTTAATCGTTTTCCCAGGGATAGAGCTTGTAAAGAGACTTGTTCTGATTTGAATTGCTTGAGGACAAGCAATAGCTTAAGTGTGGGGGTATTTGATATGTGCTTTTTATGTCGTTAAGTTCCATGTTTTATCAATGGATTCTTACTTAGATTCGAGCACAATTTGCTTTAAACATGGTACTTAACCTCAACATTTGTGTTATCAGGTTTTTGACACCGTTTCTGTATTTTGGGTATATTTTTAGTTCTGGATGTCTAAAAATGGTGAATTTTACCTTGTAGGAAAGCTAAGAGGATTATCTACAACTTTCATTCAGATTTCCAAGGCTAATTCGGACATTCAGTGGGTCAAATTTAACCCAGAAATCAGAACCGATATCCTGGAATTGGGTCTGGACCTTTATGAAGAGATTTGGGTATAACTTACTCATCTTTAGTCCAAATTAAGTGATTTCGGTGGCTAATTAATCCTAAGAGGCAAAGGAATCAAAAGAAATTAAAGTCTATACAAGGGACACGGCTTAGACACAGCCGTGTCCATGCCCGTGTTCGAGGTCCAGAGAGCATTTTAAGAACACGCCCAGCCACCATAAGTGAACACGGCCACGTCTAGGCCGTGTTTGAGCTTCTGAAAGGTGAAACCCTAGATTTAGAATTGTATTTATATGCATCTAAGAGGGGAAAGAAAGGAGCTCCGTCTTTTGGACATCAAGAGGCACGATTCAGAGCCAGAGGCGGCAGCCCATCCTGAAGGGGTTGAAGAAGAGCAAGATAGAAGATCAACCCATTGATATAATTCATGAGAATGAGTTTTTCTGATTCTATCTTGTCTTCCATCTCTCTATTTTTCTGGTTTAAATATGTGGAGTTAAACTTTCTTAGTCAGGGATTGATGTAGTTCAGATTTTGATGAAGCTTTGCTGTTGGTTAATGTTATTTTGATTCAAATCTATTTGTTGGAGTAGATTTTACTGTTCTTAATGCTTTTGAATGCTTGGCCATCATTTGAATGATTTATTGACTCATGTTGATGCTAGGGATAGTAAGATGTGGGTGTGCTCTTGTAATCTCTACCATAAATCAAGTTAATCTAGGAATAGATAACTTAGTTTATGTGGTCTAATTAATTTTCTAGAGCTTAATCACTTAGACAAGTTAATTGTACCAAGGAATTGGGCAATTGATTGGGATAGGGAGGATTGTTTCACCAAGGGATTGGGATCAATCACATTAGGGAAATTGGCCAACAATAAAGGATTTGTAATTAGAATAACTTATTCTTCAGTAATTCAAAGGTTATTTTGTCTATGAAGTAACCGGAGTCAAATTCGAGTGAAATCAACCTCTAACCTTCTTTTGTTCATTGTTAATTTCTTAGTTTAATTATTATTAAATTGTTCTTGCTTTATTTTCTAGCTTTAGTTAATCAACCATTCTCAAACCATTGATCTTTCCAAATAGAATCTTTATTAGTGAAATTGGTAGTTGCTAGCCTTAATCCTCGTGGGAACGATACTCTACTCATCATTATATTACTTGTGTGGCCCAGTACACTTGCCGGTATAAAAATTCACATCACATATTCTTTGAATGTTTCAGTGGCATTCTTTTCCATATTTTGCAGCTGCATCCTATCCGGAGCCATGTCAATATTATACTTATATTGTCTTAAAAATGCATCTGCCAGGTCTTTCCAACATCGCACTCGAGCTCGGTCCAAATGCGTATACATAGTGCGGCTGCCCCAGTTAAGCTATCTTGGAAGAAATGGATAAGCAACTTATCCTCATGTGCACAAGGCTCCATCTTTCGGCAGTACATGGTCAAATGACTTTTTGGGCATGTGGTTCCATTATACTTATTGAAGTCTGGCACTTTAAATTTTGGTGGGCTGACTACATTCGGGACAAGGCAAAGTTCAGATGGGTCAATAACGCCATAAGCGTTAGTCCTTTCTATGGTTTGCAATCGCTCTTCTAGGACTTCCAGCTTTCCCTTACTCATTGATTCAGCTTTTGGTACATTTGGGTCAGGGATATCAATTGGATTCATTGGGCCTCCGCCAGCAGTTTTTTACGAGTAAACTTGTGGTGCTGAATATGGGTATGAGTACCCAGTTGGTTGCATGTATATGGTGGTAGGGATAGGGGGAGGATGAACATTTGATTGAGTGGCTAGCATATCATGAGGATTTATGATATGTGACTGTGATGAATTTTGCCCCTGAATAGGATTAAATCCAAATGGAAAAGCATTTAATGACATATTTATGTCATGGAGATTGGCGGTTTGTTGTTGTAAAGGATTTTGTGTTGGATTAGACATAAAGCCATGAGCAAATGTGTTTGGAGGGTTTGATGTATTAGCATCATGAGGATTATGTGGAGGATTTTGCACAAGGACAGGTCTTAAGTCAACTGGCCTAGCTAATGGCAGGATACTAGGATTGGAAACCTGTTGTTGTGCAGGGTCATGAAAATGAGTAAAACCCGGTGAGTAAGGAGGTATCTCTTGTCCTTGCTCTAGGTTGCTATTTGAAGGATTCCCTTCTTGTTGTTTTCCTCGACCGGAAGGTGTAAGAATACTCAAGATTTGAGTCAACTTATCTTTTAGCTCATTGATGTCTTTCTGCATTTCTTCTTGGACTTTAATTTGCTCTTGTTCATCCATGACCTTCGATTGTGATCGAGTTCTATAACGAGGTCTTGGAAGTAAAAGTGATTTTTCGTTCGCAATGTTGTTATACCTTAATTAATTTAGGCGAACAATGAGTATAAAATGTAAAATATAGTATGCAAAGAGTAACTTAAATGTAATGCATTTATGTAGAGAAAAGTTAAACATGACTCAAATGTGCAAGAGATGTTGCCAAAAGCATTCATTCCATTCTAAATCCTCAAAGAAACATTACTGATAAAAGTTTCATATTACAAAAACAAACTACTCCTAAAGCTATAATATTTTTCTTTTCTTTCAATAAAATTTGCCGATGTGCTTAAGGTCTTTCTTGACATCGAACAAGAACCCGTGCACTTCACTTGGTGGCATTTGTGCTTCAATCTCATGTGTTTCATCGGCTCTATCTCGAGCTTTCTCGGCTACTGTCCTAACTTCTTGAAGAAGATTAGCAGTTTGCTGCTCAGCCAATCGATATTTATCCTCCCAATGCAAGCGCTTGTGGCGCCAATGATCAAGCTCTCCTTCTAAAACAGCTTTTTCTTGTCTCAGTGTATTAGATGTTGCACGACTACCCTGTAATTGTGCACTCAAAGTTTGTATGTCTCTTTGCTGAGCCAAGTTAAGTTCTCTAGATTCGTCCAGTTGGTTATCTGTCAATATAATTCTTTCATTAAGGGCTTGACATCTCTCTTTCAGCTTTTCTATCTCAATGTTTTTCTTGAAAGACTCTTCTTGTTCTTGCCTAATAGTCTCTTTTGATTTTTGCATCCCTCTTTCAATCTTGGCCATTTTATTAGTCCACATTTTTCTCTCAACTGTTATCTTTCTCTTTTCCAATACAAGTAGAGCTTCCCTCTTTCGAAATTGTTGGCACGCCATTTCATACTTTGCTTCTGCCTCAGCTTCATAATCAATAAGTTCATCGAACATATGAATTGGTGGTAGGGGACCTTGCACACTTGGAGCAACAAAACCTTTTCCTCTGCTTGCTTGCCATAACGGATAACCCGGAGTAGTTAAACTGTTGCATGGGCCGGGGTTCACGTATCACGCATTCTTCCATGCCTTGATCGCCTCCTTAATCTTTTGAGCTGACCCCTCATTTCCATAAGGTATATCAAAGTTTGAAATCTCATGCATCATTGGAATGAATTGCACTGAGCCTAACTGTCTTCTAACCATAGCAGGTGCATAGCTAGTTATTCCCCATGGACCAATGAGCGGAACCCACGGCTTGTCTCCACATCTATAAATTGCTGAGGCATGCGGCATCCATGGAGCTCTCCATACCACATTACTTACACGCTGAAAGTAATGGATCCATTCGCTTCTTTTGGGTGTCACAGGTGGCCATTGGGCAGTGCAATATTGCCTGAGCGGATCCTTGTCTTTGCAACAATAATTCATATACTCAATTTTGGGATATTTAAAGCAACTGAAATGTGGGAGGTGGCTAATCATCCATATAGTCAACAACTGCGCACATCCGCAAAATCGACCCTTCTTATTAGTTCTACAGTAATTCAGAGATCTGACAGTCTCAGCTAAGATCGAAGAAACAGGATTGGTCTTGTGTTCTAACTGCTCAACCAGCTTAATTACATGACCTTCAATATGTCCTTTTACCTTTAGGAATATCACTAACCCATAAATAGCAAGTGCAAACAGGGTCAAACCTCGATCACTATCAATCTGATCTCGCACCATCTTCAACAGGTAATCGGCAGGTAAGCTTCGACCTTTTTCTTTCATATGCCTTTCCAACTCAATTGCTTGAATACCCGTGAGTTTGGAAAGTTTCTTCTTAGGCGCCGTTTTCGGATCATGAAAATAAATTTTACTTTGGGATTCAGTCTCAATGTTGAGCAATTCTCCATATTCCTCAATAGTTGGGACCATATCAAATTGCTGAAAAGTGAAGATACGATAGGCAGGATCCAAAAAACTCAACATGGCCTTCAACATAGGAGTATCGACCGGGACGAATAGTAAATAAGCTATGTGCCCATACTTCGCCTCAAAGTCTTCTTTTCTTTTCATGTCGAACCATTTCTGCACCCAAGGCTTCAAATCATTTTGCTCAAAGTCAATCTTTCCCACTGAAGGTAGTTGATTTATGGTTCCTGGCTGGAGGCAATCCCCTTCTTCAGCTTGGGTCCTCTCTGAATCTCGTATCACCTTACTTTGTGCTTCATGAGTAATTCCATACCGGCTCTGAACTTCACTTTTCTCCATGTTTCTAGATTGATTTAGGGATGTAGGTTTTTGGCAATGTCTGTGCATAATTGAGTCATGAATACCGAATGTAAATGCAAAACAAAATAAAAGAATTAAAATTAGAGATGAATATGTAAGCAAGTAACAATAAATTGTAAAAAGTGGAAGGCAAAAAGAATTCTCTCATGTGTCCTATTAAAGGAAATTTCCTTGGCTCGAACACCTACCTTAGAGGAATGGCTCTATACAAATATGGTAGCTTTAAGGATTTTCTACAGACGTGCAAAGTTTAAGTTCTACGCCCCCTATTTGATGGTTCCCAAATTGTCCTTACTATCGCCAATACTTTGGCTAGTAAGACCCCCAATCCTTGCCCATGACAGGCTTCAAGCGGAAAAAGGTTCAATTTGAGTGAGGGTGTTTCACGTGCCTATACGGAGACCGAAGGTCTCTCAAAGTATCACTACTTTGCCCTCTTTCTAATCTTACAAGGTAATTAGCCTGGGTAAAAGGCTCGTGTGTGCAATAGTGTTATTGTATAGTGTGTGTGAGGGAACAAACAAAACAACTTAATCATTATTCATAATCATGAACATTTATTGAAAAAAAAAAAAAAAGCAACAAGAGATACTAAATAAATATAAAGGACCAACCATAATTCAAATATGACAACAAGAGATTAAATGCAATGGCTTAACCCTCTACTATATTCCCCAGTGGAATCGCCAAGCTGTTGCAACGTCCCTTTTCGGGAGCGCGAAGCGGAGCGGCGAAATCCCCACCACTAGAAAAATAAAAAAGGGTATAAAGGATGCATAATATGATGTAAAACAATGGAGTCGCCACCAATCGTTTTATTCCATTTTTAGACAAATGAAACAGTGCGATTGGACACCTAAAAGATTTGGTCTACATTCAGAGTTTAGATTCGGGGGTTGATTACGTGTAAGGAAGGTATTAGCACCCTACGACGTCTGTTCTTAAAACGGTTACCTATTTAATCTTTTGTTACCTCTTAAAGTGAATTAAATTGGTCCTAACAATGTGTTTAAAATAGAGTAGTACTTGGTTAGGTTCTGCTAGTCCTTCTAGCGAAACCTAAAATATGCCTCAAGATTATTAGGTAGAGTTCATGATTGTCATTACAATCCCTTCCCGATCTATTCCGTCATAAGCAAGTTTAACATTTTTTATTATTCGAGTAATAACTACAAAATACAATTCCTTATGCATGTTAGAAAGATGAATTTAAGATTTGTGGAAAAAGATTTTTATTGGAGGTATTTCTTTGGTCCACCAGTACATCTGGAAAGGCTAAAGGGACACTCCTCACCTCCGGAATGTCAAAGAGTTGCTGTCATTACAGCTATCTTCGATTATTCTATCATCGGTACTTTAATCAATATTTTAAGGTAAATAAAAATATGATATTATGCGTAAAAAGATTTTTTAGAGAATTATGCATAGAAAAGATTTTTATCAGGAGTTAACCTTAAGCCCCACCAGTACCTCTGGCAAAACTAGAGAAACCCCTTCACCTCTGAAATGTCAAAATATTGCTATCATTATAGCTAATTTTGATTATTCCCTCGTCAGTAATCTCAATCTAGCATAGGTAAAAAAACATAATGACGAGATGTAATGAGATGTATCACAATGCAGCAAATAAATGTTATAAAAATATTAATTAAAAAGATAAAGCGATATTGGGAATTTTATTGGCCACACTAGTACCTCTGGCATAACCAAGAAAATTATCCCTCATCTCAGGAATATTAGGAAACAATTGTCAACACAATTATTCTCTAACTTAATCCGTCGTCGAGCTTTGATTTTATTTCATTCACAAAATGAAATGAAAATAATCATAACAATATATCGCATAGGATAAATAATTAAAAGCATGAAATAATAATAATAGTGATGATTGAATTTATTCACTAAACTAATAACTAATCTATATATTATTAATGGACTCTTCATCAAATGAAGGCTTAACAAGTATTAACACTAATACTAAAGCCCAACCCAAATAGTCTTAAGGCAAAAGGCCAAGGAAATAAAAGGAAAGGTTGGACCAAAAACCCATTTCGTATGTGCTGTCCACCAAGCCCAAAATGTCATCAAGAAAGAAAGAAAAAATAGATCTAATCATAAAAACTAAGGCCCAAACCATAATTAAACCCAATAACCTAATGAAATAAAGCATATTCAGGAGCCCAACAAACTAATGGCCCAAATACATCACCAAAACATATCAGCCCCAACAAATTAAAAAGAATGACAAATTGGTCTAGCAAAACGTGGGCCCAGTCCAAGAGAGAAATCAGAACACCCTACACAAGTGGTGCTCGGCCCAGTAGCTTAATTGGTCCAAATACCAAATTAGATTTTAGACAAAAATGAAAGACATGGACATGCCCATAGACAACAAAAGAAACAAAAACTTCAACTTCCTAAAATTAACCCATCAGAACCTAACCATCCAAGCCTAAATCAAAAAGAAAAAGCAAACAAAAGTAAACTAACAACAAGACCAAAGACATCCGACCCATCCATTTAATAACCCAAAAAGATAAAACCACAACCCATATTAACACCAAAATAGGCAAAAGAAACAAAAAGCATTCAAGAAGAAAAATGCATAAACACTTCTGGGAAGAAAACGCAGCACAAGAAGGAAAGCAAGGCAAAACAGAGAAGAAAACATCAACCCATCTCCTCCTTCCATCTTCGGAGCCATGGACTCGGTTTTTCAGCTAACAATGGCTAAGGTAAGAACCCTTCTCTCTCTATTCCTCTAAATACCTCTATTTCTCTTTTTAAAAATCTCTTTCTCTTTCTAAAAAATCCTTTCTCTTTCTAAAAAATTTTCTCACTCTAACCGGTTTCTTTCTTTAAAATGGAAGATGGTTATGAGGTTGGATGCTTTATTGGCTTAAAAAAAATTAGTTCTCTTTCTTTTCCAAATCAGTTTCTCTCTCTAAAAGGGAGTTTCTCTCTCTAAAAATGGCTTTTTCTTTCTAACTCAATTTCTTCCTTTAATTCGGTTTCTCCCTTTTAATTTGACTTCCATTGTATCTTTTCTGATTCTATGCATGCACCTAAAAATTTCTAAGTTCCATTTAATAAAAAATTGTGGATTTTGGAGGTGGCCTCAGTGACATTGATTTTCTTTTTGAGTGACTGAACATTGGTCCTTCCTCTGTTACTATGGTGATTTTGTTTGATTTTAAGATAATTTTTTTGAGGTCTCCATTTACTTTAAAGTGATGGGGAAATTGGAAACAGGAATGTTATAAAAGACAGTTGTGGGTGCTGCGTGTGGGTTCAACAGAAATGAAAATTTAACACAAATAAAAAGGAACGAAAAAGATAGTATTGGTACTTGGCTTTGGTTGTTGCTATTCAAATTTTTAGCGTTCTTCCTCTGCCTCTGTATCCCTCTGCTCTGTGTATCCGTTCCTTTTTTTTTGGTATTGCTCTTATGTCTGTCCATTTGCTTCTCCTTTGTGTGAGGCTTTTTATAATCGGAGCTTTGTGCAAGTTGCACTGACGGGAGTTGACGATTTCCTGCTTTCAAGCTGCCAGGGGCATGGCTTGAAGCGTGGCTGGACTGATGAATAGCAAAGGGGGTGCTGCCTTGCGTGTTACCTTCAACAACATTTATTTCTTCTCTGTTTTTATTTTATTTTATGTTATTCATTTGTAATAATAATTTTTTTTTTTTGCATTTTTATATTTTTTAAGTTATATATATATATATATATATATATTATTTTATTTTCTGTGATTTTTGTTAGCATTTCAGTATTTTTAGCTATATTTGTTTTATTCTGTAGTATTGAAATATTTTAATTGAGCACACAAAAATATGGTTCCAAAGACCATGATCCCAAAAATAATTCATGTACAAATTTGGGTGTCAACACTCACTAGAGATCACTCTCATGGATTTCTCCTATAGAAATCCAAATACAAAACTCACGTGTTTTGGTGTAGTCCCAAAGAAACAAAACTCTCTTACAAAGTAGATATAATACAATGAAAATCTTGAAGCATGAGGAGATACCCAAGAGGAAGAAGAGGAGTAGTACTCTCTACAATGGCTTCCTTCTCACTCTAAAATGTATTCTTCTCTCTTCTCTTCATGCATATATGAAGCCTTTGAGTGTCAATGCTTTATTTCCTTTCTTGTGCACATGAAAGACAAAGAGGGAGGCAAAAGAGGAGCTATCAATCGGCTGACACATCATCAATCAATCAAAGAAACTTTTGTCCTTTTGTTCCATAAAAGTCTTACTTGTGTAAGAAAAGTAGATAAAGTTTTCCTTGAAACAAGGACCTTCCAATAGTCACTTCAAGAGGGAACTTTCCATTCTCAACTAACACAACTCTTAGTTAGTTTGCAAAAAGGCTAAATTTGGCTAGAGAGTCCTTGACAAGCTTTGTCCATATCAACAAATTTCGAAGCTCTCATTGGACAACAGAACTTGATCACAAATGTAAGAACTGGTTCTTAAGAACTAGTTCTTCAAGGCTTCTTTTCAAATATGTTCTAATTAAGATCTTATAGAAAAATAACACAGATTAGAAATACCAAGACATTTTGTTATCATCAAAACATGACTAAAGACTTGTGGGACTAACAAGAGCAATGAAGGAAGCCGAAGACAGCTGAAAGGTCTATGACGAGTTCAAGGAAATTGGTCATTGTTATCTATACTATATAAACCATACACTAAATAAAACCTGTTATGCTTACCAAAAAAAATCTCTTATTATTGGGAATAATATATGCTTGAACGTAACTTACCTTAAATGTACAGCTACATAATATAATGCAGCTTCTGTTTTCATTACCATGTGATACGTAATTTGACTCTCTAAAAGTAATAAAGAATATTCCATATTAAGGCATCAATTGGGTAAACAACTTATTTAAGCATTTTCAGAAGAAGACTTTATGTGAGAAGCTCTTATACAATAAGCTCATTTTAGATTAAGTTATTTTGTATTTGGATATGCAATTGGAGAAACACTTTTAAAATTAGAAAGGAGGCTATTGGCCATCAAACTTTAACAAAAATTTCACTATCATTTGGGGATGTTTTCATCATAAATTGTTTTTAAAATAGCTATTGGTTAAGCTGTTATGAGCTTCTTACAAGGCTTTTTCTTATAACCTCTAAAAAATAGCTTCATAAAATAAGTTAAAAATAACTTTTTAGATGGTAATAAGTTGTTTACATAAGCTTATCGAAACACAATTTTATGTGTATATAAGCACTTGTGGAAGCTCATAACAACTTATTACCCTCCATTAAAATAGTCTTCCAGCAACTCTTGCCCACCAAGCTTATCACATTGGCATTTAACATGTCACGTGAAAAATTTTGTCAACTCTCACTAATGGAAATAAATAGAGATGATTATTTTGATGGAGAAATTTATCATTTAAGGACTAAAGCGATACTAAAAATCTTTCGTGGACTAAATTGATTGTACTTGTATCTTTCAAGGACTAAGAAAAGGAGTTTTACTCATATTGAAAATCACTCATCAAGTTATGTGAATGTTTTGATTACACTTGACACTTATTAAACAAGATAATCAAATACTCAAAGCAAAAGCTGCCACTAGATGTGATCTAGTGGTGATGGACTGTAACCTTTGTGCCATCATGTAATGAGAAAAAAACCTTCAATACCATGAATACATATTTACATACTATAATCATGTATATAAACACAATTTAACCACTTAACACATGCAATATTTTTGTAATTTTACAGACGTGTCATGTACCCTCTTAGAAGGTGGGTGTTTTTCGATTAAATCTAAGCATTTGGCGATAATTTTTCTTTTTTCCTTATTTGAGATGATAAATCATCTTTAACTTAAATCTTGTTCAGAAAATTGTTTGTTTGGTGCTTGCCTTATAATAAGAATGCCAACAGTGAATAGTCTATTGACGAACTTAACTGAAGCACGTGAGTTCGTCCTTGTCCCCTCCCTCCTTTCTACTTGAGAAGATTTTTTTTTTCTTGCTAAAAAGTTCAATGGTTACATGACAAAATGAGGGTTTGAATCCTTATAGGATAGAAACTACCCAAACCCGTCACAACTAAATTACATGGCTTATTTTTAAGTAACTATTCAAGACTCAAAATTTGTGTACATAATATGCAAATAACATGACATTCTTTATGTGAGAGAGAAACCCAGATTGGTTAAATCAGGGATATTTGAAATTCTTATAAAATAGTTTGCTCCTCACATGCTAAAATGTATTTTGGTTGAGAAGTTCAAAATACAAAGTCAAAGCGGTTTATTATGCTAAAATGGAGCGCAAGTACATACTATCGTGTTACAAGTAATAAAGTGAGAATAAAGATCGTCCCTGAAGGATTGATCGTATAGTGGGCAACATTAATTATATCAGCAATGGTCCAGTCTATTACCTAGGTAAGGATGCGTTTTCTGGAGAGTTGTTGCTGATTCAAGGACTTTACGTGACGCTAAAAAAATCAGAGGTCAAGTGTCCTTCATACAAGATTTTATTAATCCACCTTACACAAAAGAATTACGACTGTGGAAGTACAACTACAGTGACTCTAAATAGGAGGCAAGTCCTTCAATATTGTACTTTTACAGATAAATTTCATAGATACAGTAGTTTTTAAACAATTGTCATGGATACAACAGTTTTTTTTTTATTTTTTTTAATGGTGAATGCTGAATTTTGAATTTTTTTTTTTTAATGTCGGAATTTGTTTTTTGAATTAAAAAGTGAGTGTCGCATTTTTAGGGGAGGGGTGCCGAATTTTGAAGTTAATAAGTGAGGAGTGCCGCATATTGTACTTGAGCTCTTTTGTTTCATCTTCATCATCCTCCTAGTCCCCTCTACTAACAATTTCCAACCGCCTTTCCGTTTTTAGCTTGAGAACCACGGGGTACCCTAATATGCACAACAATGGGGTGGCCAATAGCAACACTTGAATCAATAGGATAATCAAATGATATCCATGTTTCTTGTGGCAGCTTGGCATGCCTTTTACTGAACCAAAGAGACAATCATTTCCAAAGAAAGAGTCTATGGTCAGTGATGAAAGCACTCCCTTGTTTGATACATGCCCAGAGAATTTGTTGAAAGAGAAATTAAGTTTCTTGAGAGTGGAAGAATCATGTGAGGACTCTGGTATATTACCAGATAATCTATTTGAAGACATGTCGAGTGCTCGAATATAAGGCAATTGGCCTAATGAAAATGATAGAGGGCCTTCTAAGGTATTACCAGAGAGGTTGAGGTACTCTAGTGCTATGCAGCTTTCAAGTTGTGGTGGGATAGTGCGAGAGAGATGGTTCATAGAGATATCAATTGCTAAGACCATGTCCATTTTACTGAGCTCTAATGGCAATGGCCCATTTAAGTTATTGCTTGATGAATTCAAGTAAATTTTCAAGCTAGACAAGGCTGCAACTTCTGAAGGAATCTCCCCAGAAATTCTGTTGTGGGAAAGGTCTAAAATCTCCAAATTGACACATTTTCCTAGACTAGGTGGTATTGTTCCTGAAAGCTGGTTTTCATAAAGTAAAAGCCTCCTTAACTGGGGAAGATTGGCAAAACTATCTGGTATCGAACCAGAAAGCTTGTTTCTTGACAAATCTAGGAGACCCAGATGCTGAATGTCACCAAGGGCTGAAGGAATCTCACCAGATAGTGAATTATTTGACAAGTAAATTCTCTCAAGCTTACCCATCTTGCATAGGCTGGGAGGGATTGATTCATTTAGTAGGTTGCTGGACAAATTTAAGAAAGTTAAATTGACAAGGTTGGCAATGTGTGGAGGAATGGAGCCATATATGAGATTGTCATCTAGATGAAGCTGTACAAGGTTGGAAGGAAGATCACCAATAATATGAGGTAGCTTCCCACCAAGATTGTTTCCCGCCAATTCGAGTTCTTGAAGGTTAGATAAATTCACCAAGGAAGTAAAGAAAGGTTCAAGGTTGGTGTTACCATCATGGCTAACAAAGTCATTATAGGATAAGTAGAGGAATTGTAATTGTGGGCAATTATGTACAATCTCAGATGGCAGCTCTCCACTCAACTTATTCGACATTCAAAACAAAAAAGAAAACATCAAAATTCGACACTCCTCACTTATTAATTTCAAAATTCGGCATCCCTCCCCTTAAAAATGCAACACTCACTTTTCAATTCAAAAAAAAAAAAAAAATTGACGTTCAAAAAAAAAAAAAAAGATCAAAGTTTGGCACTCTTTTTTCAAAATTCGACACTCACCATTAAAAAAAACTACTGTATCCATGACAATTGTCTGAAAACTATCGGAACTATGGAATTTATTTACAAAAGTACAATATTGAAGGACTTGCCTCCTCTAAATAGATTGAGATTGATAACTTGGGTGATTGTTTAATATTTTTAAGCAGCTAAGGCTTTATCATAATCTCAATCACCTACCTTCTTTGTCAAGAACTCGTGAAAAGAAATTACATTTATTTTCCCCACTGAAAAAATTATTCTTGTTCTAGTTCTAATTCTTTGAGCGCTGGACTTGAGATTGGCATGTTCTCTTTGATTGACAAGAGCATGAAATATTTTGAGCCTACAAATATGAATTATTTCCTACAAATTGAATTATTTCAGTCTAGAAACACACGGTATGTCTTTCCGGTGGTTTATACCAAGTCTTCCATAACTAGAATGTCAGTAACTTTTTTTTAAAGTTAAAGAGTGGTCAGCTTTCAAATTTTATTTGGATTAATATATATGTTAATCATTTAGTATTAAGTAAAAAAGTCTAGTCAAGTGTTTTCTTTCTTAGTATTATATAGAGGTATTAGTTACTTTGACATATGTGAAAACATGTGGCATTAGCTCAAGGTTCTAGGTTTGGTTTTCAATGTCAATTCTGTATTCTATAATCTTATTTCTTCATATTATTGTTTGGTTACAGAAAATTCTTATCTTTTTTATACCTGTGTTTCCTTTCATATGCAATCTTATCTTTGATGGTTTCTAATCTCTAACAAGGAAACTGTTTGTTTCTGATCAGATATTAACATATTTAAATGGGCTTATTGTTAATGTTGGTTTAAAATTTTGTTTCTTCGTAACTTCTTGCAAATTCTTCCTTCTTATATTGATTCTAGAAAGCTAAGTTTTGAGGAAATATGTCAAAATCTTTCTTAAGCATTGATGAAATTCTTACACTTCTTAGCATCCATGCCAAATTGTTTTTCATCCTATATTAAGAGCAAATCTCACGCTTCAATCCTTTCATTCTGAGAAACCTAACCTGCAAAGTTGTGCTTTTTTTAGTTCCAACATCTTTATGATTTGAAATATTAGAAAGAAGCCGTTATAGTCCTAGTAGAAGAGGCCAAACTAGTACTTAGAACTGGTAATCATGTCTTTCAAAGGGTTGCATTATCTACAAGCGGGAAAGATTATACGTTATCCGCAAAGCTTATCCCTACAGTTACTGCATCCTCACCAATCCAGAAAATGTATGATGTATTGTTCTACAAAGTAAGCAGCAGATAAATAAAATGAGTAGAGATAAAGACAAATTAAACTTACAGTATATACATAATTCAATAATTTGCTCACATTTATGAGAAACGATGAAAAAAAATAATTTATTATAAAAAAATAAAAATACAAAATAAATAAAACTCTAAATATTACAAAGTGTTACAAAAAAACAAAATGCTATAATATGTAGATATCACAGTGTTTTGCCAAAGAGCTTCGCACTAGTATTTTGCTTGAGTTCTCTATTCGAAATAACTGTGGCCACCTTATATGGACTTCATGCAACTACCCATATTAATTGCACTTTCTGAAAAAGTCTTCTTTACTTCACACTCATAGGCACGGCTACAAAGCTGCAAAAAGAGCCAAACTTTCAACTCCATTTAGTGCCACCAAATGCAGCATGTTGGCGCATGAAAAATGCTGCACATGGTTTTCTATTACAAGCAATATGCAGCCGGAGGTCACCTCAAAGTGGAACTAATATGGTATGCTGCCATAAATATTTGACTTTTGCTGAAAAATTTAAGCCACGTTTTTTTTTTAACTTTAACATGTGAGGTCTCATTAACTTCCAGTTTGCAAAGAAATATTACAATTAATTAGCTTTTTAGAAGTTTCTGTAACCAGGTGCTGCGAAGGCACATGCTAGATATAATAATTCTTCTAAGTTTTTAGGATAACTGAGACATTGACATTTGATAGCACAGTCTATCCTATGAGCTTTTGAAGCAGAAAGCAATCAAGCAGAATAAGTAATTCTGCAGATCTGAGTAAACCAGAAGTGATGCACGTATGAAGATTCAAGAAGAAGAGAAAAGAAGAGAATGCAAGTTCAGAAGTGTAGAATGAATTCTCATTAATCAATGCTTTGACCCTTTACACATTATATAAATGCTGGAATGACTCAGCATAACTAACTACAGCTGTTAACCGAAACTAACTTAGCTTGACAGCTGTTATATCAGTAACCATATAATACTTTAATTACAAACTAACTTTGTATAACTAACTGGACTTGCCAGATCAGCATTGCTGATGTGTAACTTATACTGGTATATTGACATATCCCACCCTTAGTGATATCAAAGTTGGATCTGTAATAGAAAAAATAGATATATCACATATTTATCTTTGGTTGTATTTGTTTCTTCAACTGAATTGTGGAGATGTATTAATTACCTTATATAGCATCACATTTTGCAGCATGCACAACACATATGGCATGTGGTGTGTCTAGGATTGGCAATTTTTTTTAATTTTATTAGGAGTCTAGTCATCCTTGTTTTTCGTTGTTCGTATTCTTCTTGAGAAATTCTTGTCCGGCAAGGTATGTATATAAATAAGGGTTTTGATTCTGAAAGAGTAAGGGGCTGTTTGTTTTCTGTTTTTAAAAATTATTTTTTATTTTTTTAAAAAATAAAATAAAATAATTTATTTGATAGAACTATTTTTGTTTACATATTTTAAAAATTTATTCTTAAAATATTGTTTTAAAAATAAGAAAATAAAAACAAGAGAGGATTATTTTTATTTCCAAAACAACTCATTGACCGGAGAACAACCTTTTTTTTATTAATGACACAATGACAATTATAAACAATTGTCGCTCATCTTCCTTCGATTGCTTTCTCTCCCATCACTGCCTCTTCGATTTCTTCAGTCCCATCCCTTAGGGGCTCTACTAAGTTACCCCAATACAGAGGCCTTAAGCTCAGACCTATTGCAGCAAATCGCTTAGCAGGATCGGTGAATTTCAGCTCGAGACTCGCTCCATCGAGCTACAGCTCACAGTCATAACTGCACCTCATCCGCTCTCAAACTTAAGGGTTCCCTTCTAGGTTTCCGATTTACCAATCTACCTTCGCAGGTGTTCCTCTTTGCCGGTCGACATCTCCTCTTGCTGCGATCACTGACGTAGACTGTATTTTGCTGTCTTAGAGCTCAATTTTCCCTCAGGTTTTATCTTTGTTTCTATTTCTCTCTCGCAAAGATTATCCGATCCCCCTCCTTCTATATTTTTTTATCATTTCTGTGTAAATTCACTAGTTAACTAATTATTTTTATTGTGGGTAATTCATCTTGGGTTGGGATTTCAGAAGATTTTGATTTTTTTTCCCCATCCTTTTTGGTCCCTTGCATGATAGCCATTATCATTTGGGGTTGCTTTGTTGCCGTTAGAATAATTGTTATTAGTTAGTGGGCTGTGAAATAGTGGTTATATTTGATTCAATTAAGTTTATACTATTTATGGCATCCTTTCAAAAGAATTAATCTAAGGGGTAGCAAATACTTTTGATATTTGGATTGGGATGCACTGATTATTAATATTTGGATTGGTGGCAGCATGGTGATGCCTATAAATCCATGTTTATCTTTCCCAAATATTAATGCTTATGTATTATGTCTGACCCTTGATACATGTTTAGGACATGGTTTTTCTCCAATCTTGAATTCTGGATATAACATCATACACAAACTCCTTAGTTTGTTACCAGTCTGTGAGAATTCCTACTCAATGGTTTGCCACACCCCACATCTTACCACTTATTTCTTTGGTAAAACTGAATATGCTACTGTGGATGCCACTTCCACCTATAGAAATGACAACATAAAATCATCTATTGACCTTTCATGTTTGAATATCCATAGTATATCATCTGATATAATTCAAGTCTTCTCTTCTTTTGGTATAAAACTTGAACTTGGACTTATTACAATCTTATCACACTCAAGCCTCAAGGCAATTGTGTTACAAAATGGTGGTCCTATTAGGGAAATGTTTTAGGTGTCAGCTTATGGTGGTATAATGACTAGTTATGCGAGGATGGCATCTATAGTTGTAACTAGCAGAAAAATAATGGAGATAGAAAGTAAACATGTGACAGTATGTA
The DNA here is from genome assembly GCA_003255065.1 of Cercis canadensis. Lineage (NCBI taxonomy): Eukaryota > Viridiplantae > Streptophyta > Magnoliopsida > Fabales > Fabaceae > Cercis > Cercis canadensis. Next base: position 169,571 of record QAOA01001735.1, read on the forward strand.
ATGCATATTTAGATTACTATGCCTGCACTATATTGAAGTTGTCAAGAGTATAATAGATATGTGCTAAAAGTATTACAATTTAAGTTGAAGATTGATTTTCTTTCATGAATAAGCTCAATTATCTAAACAATATTTGGCCTTTTAAATTTGTTTGGCTATGTCTATTGCAATTCTTCTCTGTTCCTGTAATCTTTTGTGTTTAAGCTAATTCCTTCCAAAACAAAATTGTGGCTCTGTTCCTGAAGCAATTCCAAGGCATTAAATGTTGTTATTACGATTGACAACATTTAAAATTGCATTGATTATCTAGTAGATCGTAATTATTTTTCTGTTGCCTAATAATTCTGAAGTATATTATGAGAAACAAATATTTGGAACTAGATCCATGCTATGGAGTTAAAATTCATTTTTCATTGCTGAATTTTGACATTGAGTTTCAATTTGTTCAAAATGCATCTTTCAATTTTGTGACCTTGAACTTTAATTTAGCATTGATGTTGTCCCTAAACTGATTAACATAAATTTTAGTCTATACTCAAAGAGGAAACTGTCAATTGTTGAGTATTGCTTAAACTTGAACATTAAATGTTATAAGACTCGGCAAAATTATCAAAATACAAAGTAAGAGATAAATAGCTGATGCTGAATTGAAAAAAATAATTTTGTCAGTTAGGCACAGATAAGCTATTTGTGGTTTCCACTTGACATGCAGGATCTTAAGTTAGAAGAGTTTATCTCATGTGTGCATTAAAGTCCATGAAGCATAATGTTAATGTGAAAGTGGAAAATTGATGATAAAATCAATATGTTAGATCAAAATTGTAGCTTCTTTCAAAGTTTAGGGATGAAAATGTGTCGTAGCCATGATTATATTGCCTGTTTAGAGCACTGTAGATTATTTGATTAGATGTTGAGAGGTGTCAAATCATATTACCATGTTAGTCAGAATATGAAGTTCCAAACTCAAGAGAGTGACTTCTGCAAAGTTGTAGCCATCAAAAGGAAGTCAATGAGAGTGTTAGCTGAGATGGGGAAATAGGACACCTTAACCTTCCTGCAATTTGTGGAGTGAAACTATTGTATCCTTGTGAAATAATTTTTCTGTTTTCACATACAACATGTTATTGGATATGTGTGTATATTTTACTTAACAATTTTGGTTTAACATAAGGATTTGTTATTGAGATTACATTATGCTTGGTTGATTATCTTTTAAGTAATTTGATTTAGGTGGCTGCAGTGGGGATACTGTTTATGTATTTTTTTCCTATATAAAGTTCTGTAGTGCCTTTCAATTTGTGTGGAAATTTATAGACTATAAGGTTTCACAAGATAGTTCTCCATGCATTTGGTAGATTTTTTCCCCCTTGAATTATAATTTATAATTCTAATTTTCCTTTTTGCATCTAACTATTTCATTTATTATTCCTAAAAATTTAGGACCTTTGAATTTTTATGTTGTTTGCCTTTTTCCGCTCTCCATGAATTATATATGATGTACTCTTCTAACATGAAAAACGTCTGCCTTGATTGTTCACATTCTCAGGTCCCAATCTGAATGGTTTATTTGGAAGGCAATCTGGCACTACTCCTAGATATTCCTATTCTGCAGCTAATAAGAACATGGCTGGGATTTGGGAGGAGAAGACTTTGTATGATTACTTGCTTAACCCCAAAAAGGTACCAATTGAATTAGTATTTCTGTATTACGCGGTGACATATCCTTCCCTTGGAATAAGCATTCACTATTCACATCCTAGTAGATTAAGTGTTTTCTACTGTACAATAGGGGTGTTGTGCTCATAAATTTTAACATTCTTAGTGAAATTGGAAATTGATTTTCACAGTACTATAGAACTGATTCATTTTTGGGCATTTTGTTGTGCAGTATATTCCAGGGACGAAGATGGNATAAGAACATGGCTGGGATTTGGGAGGAGAAGACTTTGTATGATTACTTGCTTAACCCCAAAAAGGTACCAATTGAATTAGTATTTCTGTATTACGCGGTGACATATCCTTCCCTTGGAATAAGCATTCACTATTCACATCCTAGTAGATTAAGTGTTTTCTACTGTACAATAGGGGTGTTGTGCTCATAAATTTTAACATTCTTAATGAAATTGGAAATTGATTTTCACAGTACTATAGAACTGATTCATTTTTGGGCATTTTGTTGTGCAGTATATTCCAGGGACGAAGATGGTGTTTCTTGGTCGTAAGAAGCCGCAGGAGCGTGCTGACCTTATTGCATATTTGAAAGAATCCACTGCACAATAATATAATCTTCATACATTTAGTTCTGTATATGGCGTTTTTGAAGTCTAGAGACTGAATCATCAGATAGTTAGTTCTGCATTGCTCACAAGTGTTGTTTCTAGCAAATAAAGTATACTAGAGAGGTTTNCTTTACCACTAACAGGGTTAGATTTGGTGTTGGGTGTATAGTGGTTAAAAATGCTGGGTTCAGTGGTGTGTGATTGGAAAAAAATGATGATGGAATTCGTATGGGAAAATCAAGACCAAAGACTACAAGGTGTTGACGACAATTCAATTCAAACCGCATCACTTAAAGCAGTTTCTAAAGAATTACGCCAAGGAAGTTCTGTGTTTGCAGTATGTTTGCAGACAGAAGGGGAGTTAATTAATCAAGAGAATCATCTAGAATTAAAACAGTTATTGCAAGAGTATGCAAATCTTTTCCAGGAACCTACCAAGCTGCCCCCAGTATGAGAGGTGGATCACTGCATTCCATTAAAGGAAGGTTCCGAACCCATTAATGTAAGGCCATACAGGTATGCCTATTTTCAAAAGGGTGAAATTGAGAAACAAGTTCATGACATGCTTAGGTTAGGGCTTAGGTTAAGCCATACTGATTATTGTGCCCTCAATGTCGTGACAATCAAAGACCGTTTTCCCATTCCTGCAGTAGAGGATATATTAAATGAGCTTTACGAAGCTACATATTTTACCAAATTAGACTTACGAGCTGGCTATCATCAAGTTCGTGTACACCCACCTGATGTCCCTAAAACCGCCTTCCACACACACAATGGTCATTATGAATACCTTGTCATGCCTTTTGGACTTTGCAATGTCCCCTCTACTTTCCAAGCCATTATGAACTCTATATTTCGGCCCTATCTTCGTAAATTTATTTTGGTCTTTTTTGATGACATACTGATTTATAGCCCAAATTGGTCGATGCATCTTGAACATGTTACAAAAGCCTTTGAAATATTACGACATCATCAATTTTTTGTAAAAGCTAGTAAATGTGCCTTTGGTCAACAGGAGTTAGAAAATTTGGGTCATAATGTCACTACTCAGGGTGTCAAGGTTGATCAAAATAAAATCACGGCCATGGTGGACTGGCCTCGTCCTACTAATATTTTTGAATTACGTGGTTTTTTAGGCCTTACAGGTTATTATCGAAAATTTGTTTACAATTATGGAGTGCTGGCACGACCATTAACCAATATGTTGAAGAAGGGCCAATTTAGGTGGAATGATGAAGCGGAGGTTGCATTCCTTTCTCTCAAGAATGCCATGACATCCACACCTACTCTTGCAATGGCAAATTTCGATGAGCCATTCATTATAGAAACTAACGCCTCTGGAAGTGGGATTGTGATGTCCTTTCACAACAAGGAAAGCCAATTGCCTATATGAGCCGAGCTCTAGGAATATCAAAGTTGTCATGGTCAGTTTACGCTTAAGAAATGTTGGCAATTATGGAAGTAATTCGCACTTGGCGACCCTATTTACTAGGGAGGAAGTTTTACATTCAAACAGATCAGAGGAGTTTAAAATTTCTCCTAAAGCAACGAATAATTACTCCATAGCATCAAAAATGGGTGGCAAAATTATTGGGTTACGATTATGAGATTTTATATCGTCCAGGTAAAGAAAATTCTGCTGCAGATGCACTTTCCAGGGTGCTGAATAGCCTAACTCTTTAGGCAATATCGTTACCTGAAGCACATGTGTGGGATGAAATTAAAGCAAATGTCGTGGGTTATCCATATATGAGCAAAATTCGTCAACTAGCTGAATCCAAACTAGGAAAGCCTTACAAGTGGCGTGATGGGCTTGTTTTTTTAAAAATCGTGTGGTGGTTCCACCTAATTCAGCCATTGTTACCAAGTTGTTGAAAGAATTCCATGATTCACCAATGGGTGGCCACTTTGGAGTCTTACGAACGTACAAACGCCTTGCTCAACAATTCTATTGGCCTTCAATGCATCAAACTATATAAGATTACGTGGCAACTTGTGATATTTGTAAAAAATCCAAGGCTGAGACACTCTCACCTACGGATCTCCTTTAGCCACTTCCAATTCCTTATCAGGTGTGGGAAGATATTACATTAGACTTTATTGAAGGACTTCCAACATCTCACGGCAAGGATACTATCCTAGTAGTAGTTGATAGGCTAAGTAAGTATGCTCATTTTCTTACTTTAGCTCATCCTTTTACTGCTAAGACAGTAGTTGAAAAATTTATGGAATGAGCAGTGAGGCTCCACAGTATGCCAAGGTCAATCATTAGTGATTGTGGTTCTATTTTTCTCATTAATTTTTGGCAAGAATTTTTTAAGTTATCAGGCACCCAATTGAAAATGAGCTCAGCATATCATCCACAAAATGACAGCCAAACTGAAGTGGTAAACTGATGTCTTGAACAATATTTACGCTGTTTGGTGCACCAGCAACCCTGTAAATGGAGTTCTTTCATTCCTTGGGCGAAATTCTAGTATAATACAACTTATCATAGTTCCACAGGCATGACTCCTTTTCAAGCTCTTTAAAGATGGTTGCCTCTAACAATTCCATATCATCATATGGGTAAGTCTCCAGTCAATGAGGTTGACCAAAGTCTCATTACCTGTGATGCTTTGCTTATCCAGTTGAAAACTAATTTGCATGCGGCAAGAAATCAGATGAAGCAAGTAGCGGATAAAAAACGATGAGATGTGGAGTTTCAAGTAGGTGACTTGGTCTATCTAAAATTGCACCCTTATCCTCAGCAATCAATTTTTAAATGAGCTTATCACAAGTTGGCTAGCCAATTTTATGGGCCTTATAAAGTGGAGCAACGTGTGGGACATGTGGCATATCGACTCCAGTTGCCAGAAGGGGCACGTATACATCCTGTTTTTCATGTTTCCTTGCTTAAAAAGAGACTTGGAGAAGCATGTGATGTAAGTAATGAGGTCCCACCTATTTCGGATGATGGAAAAATTTTGTTGGAGCCAAAAGCTATTCTGGAGGTACATTGGGTGAAACGTGGAAAGAAATTTATGGAGGAGAGTTTAGTAAAATGGCAAAGACTTCCAATAGAAGAAGCCACGTGGGAGGAAACAGATGAGCTAAGAAAGTAGTTTCAAAATGAAACCTTGAGGACAAGAGTCCACTTCAAGGGGAAGGTATTGATAAGCCGAGGCAATCCCAACGAATTCGAGTGAAGAATCTTAAGTATTAGGAGTAGTTAAAACTTGTCAGTGGGAACTATTGGGATAGGGTCAAAGTTTAGCCTGATAAAGACTTGGTCTAGTACTCTGATATCCAACGTAAATAAGGCTGCAAATAAATAAGAGTTGTTAGCTTTAGTTGCCTATTATTTTGGCAAACGTGCTTAAGTCTGAGTCCTTAGTTGTGGTCGAGAGTTTAGGAGAGTTTGTTATTTCATTGTACTTTAAATTCAGTTGCCTAGCATGAATAAAATATAGAAAAAATATTCAATTCCATTTATCTGTGGTTTATCTTCACCCAGACGAAGATATTGTGTGTAGTTCTGACAGGGACCTATCACCTATTCACATTGAACTTCATTGTAAAGGCTTGCCAATCACGAACTGTAGGCCTTAATTTCTTAAGCCATTGAACCCCAAGAACCACGTCCACCCCTGTTATCGGCAACACATACAGGGTTGTTGTAAAATTGAACCCTTGTACTTTGACTGGTACCTCTTCACATTTCCCTTGGCACTTGACTGATGTTCCATTAGCTACTGAGACTGAGAATGAAGTTGACTTGGATATGGAAAGACATGCCAGAAAGACCTTTTGACTGCTAATGAAATTGTGTGTTGACCCACTATCAATCAAGATTGTTATGGAATGAGATGAAACATACCATGTGACTCTAAAAGTTCGTGGCTCCTCCAACCCGGACAACACATGCAAGGAAATCTCCACCTTTTCTTCTTCAACCGGTTCCTCTTCTTCAATGTCACAGTGACCTTCTAGCATTACCAACTCTGACTTGTTGTATTTGTGACCCACAGTGAACCTCTCATCGCAATTGAAACACAAGCATTTTTCTCATCTTTTTTGCATCTCTTCCCATGAAAGCCTCTTGATGCGTGGTGAAAGAGGTTTCTTTTTTGGTATGGTTTTTCCTTCTTCCCTAGTTCTGTATCCCTTGGGTTTATGAGACATTTGGTCTACCTTCATGCATGCGTAGTCAATAGCTTCTCGCATTGTCTTTGCCTTCCACATCCGCACTTCACCTGCCAATACCAGCTTTAAGCCGCCCATGAAGACTCCAACCAAGGCTTTCTAAGGCCAACCACTCACTCGGTTGGCCAATCTCTCAAACTCTTTTAGATAATCCTGTAGTGACCCATTTTGCTTCACATGCTCCAAGGCCTCATCGTAATCTTCGAACTCTATTGGCCCAAAGCATGTCGATAGTTCCTTCTTAAAGTCCTCCCATCTCATGAGCTTGCCTTCCTCAGTATATGTACATTGCAGCCACTGTAACCATTGGTTGGCCTCCTTTTCCATGTGGAAAGATGCCAATAGTACCCTTTGCTCCATTGGTATACCCTGGTACTTGAAGAACTGATGCACTCGATTTAGCCATTCAATAGGTTCTGAGCCGCCATACTAAGGGAAATCAATTTTGATATAGCGAGGCAACATTTTGTTCCCGCAACCTTCGTTGGTGCGTTCCCTGTACACCTGCATAGGTTTCGAAATCTTATCTTTCCCTTGTAGCTATCATGCTCCTCAAACTTACTGTCAATTTGCTGCATCAATGTGGTCATCATGCTAGCTAACTGTGGCTCCAGTGTAGTACCAAGTGTATTGCATATCCCACTGATGTAGTACAAAAGGACTTAGAATTCATGGTACAAAGGGAGCATCCAAAGTTGACCAAAAAAGTCAACCATGTCTTTTTTTACAAAAGACCCCACTTTTTCATATGGAAACGGCCTTTTGAGAAAAACACGAGAATGATCTCGCGTGTCACTTGATTTTAGCCAAATTCCATCGTTTCGAGGGTCAAAACAGTATTTTATCGTTTCTGGGGGAATTTTTATAATTTTCATTATGTTTGGGCCTTTTCATAATTCTGCTATTTCGTTTTAGGGTTTCTTTTATAAGTGTTTGTAAAACCTTTTGAAGGACAATTTTTCTGATTGAATAAAAGTTGAGATTTCTCTCAATTCTTGAATTCAGCCTTTCGGTATTCTTAGGAATCAACGAATTGTTGAATTTTGTTCTAATTCATCACATACGCTGCATCACACACTCATGCCCTCTTCAAGTTTCTTAATGCGTTCTTTTTGCATAAAGCCATTTGGCTCTAATACCAAATGATACACGTTTAAGAAAACCTCACAAAAAGAACTCATATTTCATTGATTTCCCTTGCAGCAATACAACTGCCTTAAATAACATAACAAACCACAACCTTAGTCTAAGATAACCTTGACACAACCAAAAATCCTAATAACTTGGCTTATCCACCTAAAATGTGGAGTGCAAGTATTATTTAAATTCAAACATGCCGACTCTAACAAACCATACCCAAACCAAACCCATATAAACTTCTAACCACCCTACAACTATTGATACCTAGGATTGGGCCTCCTAAGTCGTTTCCCTACAAGAGTATCACTATGCAACTTTTATTCCCAAGTAAGCATATTCTGACATTTTGTTGGAATTTGATTTCCATCTAGAGGTGAGCATCTCACATTCCCATGGAAATGGAATGAAAAAACTTAAAAAAATGACTATCTTACCCATATCTCTTTACCCATGCTTCCAGTTCCAACATCTCTCTCCCTTTCCTCTCTTTCTGTCTAAATTTTTCTTTCTCGCTTCCTCTCTACTCTTATCTCCTCTATCTCTACATTTCTTTCTTCAAATCTTCTTTTCCTCACTCTCTAATTTTCTCTCTCTCTTTTCTCTGTATTATATAATTATATGTCTTTCTCTATCAATTTTTCTCACCCTCTCTCATTTGAAATAAAATAATAAAGAGAGCCTACTTATATTAGGTTTCTATAATTACAGAAAAAGAAATTATATTAAAAATCCTTTTAGTTTGGATTAATTTTTAATTAGGTTTCTATAATTTTTTTCCCCAAAAATTAGGTCTCATTGTTTCAAAACGTCTCACTTAAACTTAAGTCTCTAACCATTAGTAAAAAGATCACGTGTCATAATCTTCACTTGGTGATGAATTGGACTGGAGTGGGTGCCAGCTCAATTGATGTATGTGTCATGCGTGCACACNCAGTTCCAACATCTCTCTCCCTTTCCTCTCTTTCTGTCTAAATTTTTCTTTCTCGCTTCCTCTGTACTCTTATCTCCTCTATCTCTACGTTTCTTTCTTCAAATCTTCTTTTCCTCACTCTCTAATTTTCTTTCTCTCTCTTTTCTCTGTATTATATAATTATGTCTTTCTCTATCAATTTTTCTCACCCTCTCTCATTTGAAATAAAATAATAAAGAGAGCCTACTTATATTTTGTTTTATCATATTCTCAAAATAAATTACAGAAAAAGAAATTATATTAAAAATCCTTTTAGTTTGGATTAATTTTTAATTGGGTTTCTATAATTTTTTTCCCCAAAAATTAGGTCTCATTGTTTCAAAACGTTTGACTTAAACTTAAGTCTCTAACCATTAGTAAAAAGATCACGTGTCATAATCTTCACTTGGTGATGAATTGGACTGGAGTGGGTGCCAGCTCAATTGATGTATGTGTCATGCGTGCACACTCAGTCATGTTACTAACAATGTAACAACATCATACCACCTACTAGAATTTAACTTAGCTACTATGGTTTTGTTTTTGGCCATTCACAACTATTAGGTTTGAACCTTCATATTTCAATGTAACAATACTTCTCCTGCACATGCAAATTCAGTATTTATTGGAAGACAACCAAATTTAAAATGTTAGTTTTGCATTGTCAAGACATAGTTGATCTCAATAATTTTCAAGATATGGTCTTAAAGAGGTAGGAAAACTACAGTTGGTTCATCAGGCTTAGTAACGGTACTTGGTGGAGTAATCTTTGGGAGCAATCACCAGACCACGTCCCTTCCTTGCCCCTCGGTAGACTGTTTCAATAATGTCAATGAACTCCTGCTTATCCTTAAGAGCCCAATTAATCTTGTTGTTGTTTCCAGTACCAAGATCTATCATGATGTGCTTGTTCCTAAAGAAGAACATGACTGTCGATGGGTCATACAACTCATACATAGTGTTAAAATCAGGCACCTCAGTGATGTCGACAAGATAAATGACCGCAAAATTTTTTATCGTCTCAGCTACTGATGCCAGCACCTCGTCCATCTAACGTTAAAAGAAAATTATTAGAACACCATCACAGTTCAGATGCTGCTTTTGTTTTTCAAAAGATATACTACTCATTCAAAACCAGCATCAATCAATTAAAACTTAAAAGGCTCTGTATTTAGAAGACATCAAACATTTGCAAACCCAATATTTAGAATTTAATCAGGAATTGGTATAACTACATGATACAAACACACAAATCTAGGCTAGTTTGTCTATAAAACGCAACCAGAATCAACCAACATGAAATGTTTGTTCAAGAACTAACTGATTTGCAGGGCTGACTTGCTGAGTTTGTCCACAACAAAAACAGAAGAACCACAAGCAAGAATATTAAGATCAATCTGAACCACGTTGATAAAAATGCTTTGACATAATCCATTTAACATCACAAAAAAATCATCTTAGTATCATTTGCCTCCCCTTTCCATGTGGCTGAAGTTATTTTTCTTTAAAAAAATTCAAATAACCAATTATAGCAATACAAAGAGCAAGACAGGATGGACTTGAGAAATATCAAACTATAAACTCTGTGCTAACAATGAGATTCATGTTATCAATTGCTACATATAAATCCTATAAAACTACACAGTAATCAATATGAAGTATACAAGTTCAGTAGACTTTGGATTTTTTGATTCATGAGTTGGCAATTTGCCACAAACATTGTTAGAGTCTGCACCAATTCCAAGGGATGGATAAAGAAAAACTGGATTGAATTGACCTACTGTTGAGTAGTCTGCTAAACAGCTGAAGGTTGGCAAAAATAATTTCTCAAGAACCTGAAGTTCTAACTGCCGAATTGCGTGTCATTCAACCCAAAGGCCAGATCAAGTGACACCAATATAAAGGTTTCATGCATAAAACTATTTACACCAATATAAGAATCCATGAGTTCAAGCCCTATGACACACAGTATATTGATTTAGGGCTTTTGGACACAGAAATGCAACAACGGCAATCAGTGTACATCAATCAAAAAAGCAATCAGATGAAGTGCAGTTACCNACTATTTACAGCAGATGATTTGAATTCAAGGTTCTACTACGAATGAAAAAGAATCCATGAGTTCAAGCCCTATGACACACAGTATATTGATTTAGGGCTTTTGGACACAGAAATGCAACAACGGCAATCAGTGTACATCAATCAAAAAAGCAATCAGATGAAGTGCAGTTACCTGCATGCAGGTCTCATCCCAATCGTGGCCAAACCGGATGACCACGAGACGTTCCTCCTCTGCAAGAATTGCCTGATCCACAGCCCATCCTGAATGCAAGTGAGGTAGCAGGTATGACATCTCTTTCTCCTTCCTTCTGTGAGCTTCTTATCTGCACATAAGAAAATAGTTAAAAATCAAATCCTAGAAATAATATGTTCTGTTCCAAATACAAAGCTGCAGTGAGGCATAAGATTTGTGATCGCAACATAGATTTTGAGTTCAAGTATCGGGCTAGTGCTGTGGGGAGCAGAGACCAATGCTCTGATATCATAAAAACTATCTCTCTAATGAGCCTGCTGCATTAGAACTTTCTGTGTGAGGCCACACTCTTCTTTTACTACGGGCTATGGTAAGCTCCCACTCAAAGACTATATTCAATAATTTCTCTAAATCAAGACCAAAAAGAAAAATCTTTACAGTCCATTTTCTCACAAAAAATAATTTGATTGTGAATTTTCAGCAGAATGCTTAAATTCGAGTTAGCATGTACAGAAAGCCATTGATTAGGTAACTTATTTGAGCCCTAATACACAGCAACATATTGTAGCTATCATCCCTAGTCATTCGGGATATCAGTTAGCACAAACAAATGAATAACCCTATTATACACATCAATAAGGATCTGCCTAAGACGAATTGTCCAACCATAGAAAAGCAAAATAGAACAAACACCCTATGTTGCACAGGTACAGGTATGAGTTTCATATCTGGTACAGTACAAAACACAGAAACAGCACTTTTTTCAAAAAAAACGGGGGTATGGGAACACCACATGTACATATATATATATATATAGAAAGAGAGAAAGAGAGAAAGAGAAAATCAAACATCAAAACACTTTGTTGAAGCCATCTCAGCACACATAAAGAACTGAACCCCTCTACCTCAGAGGGTAGCAAGTTGCTGGTGTGGGCAATCGCACCCGAGGCAGATATGAAGAGAGGAGAAGCCTTTCTATGATTCTGCCTAAGGAGAAGGCAGTTTTGGGACTGAACAATCAACCAAAACAATGCCATTTCACTTTAAAAGAAGATTGGTTTTCAGCCCAGTGGCGTTTAGGATCCCAAGTGACTTGTTTTGGTGCGTTTTTTCTTCGAATCGGCGCATTTCGACCTATTTTGAAAAGTACCAGCTAAAAGGGGGAAAAAAAACACATATGAGATGCATTTCCCTTCTCTAGAACATCTCAGAGATAGGGACGGTGCCAGAAATGGCATACCCGTGCATAGTGGACACCATATGGATTTGGATCCCACCATTTTCTTTAAGAAGAGGAGGGTATCCAATTCCCATGATCTAAACCATCCATTTACATCAATGGAAAAAAGATTGTTGTTGACAATTGACAATTAGAAAGCGCCAAACACCTTTAAGAAATTCATTATTGTATATTGCAGAGAATGATTTCATTCCAGCCTTTTAGCTCTTCCCTTCCTCTTACACTCTTTCTCTCTGAAGTTCAGGTTCTTTGGAAGCCATGATATCCAAGGAAGGGAAGTTCTTTGACAAATTAAGAACTGTGAAAATGATGAATTGTGGTAATTAAAAGAACACCACCACTCTGCTAGCAACAATTTAGGGAGAGATTAAACTCAAATAACCATAATTTAATTGGGTGACAGTATTTTTTTTTTTTTTTTATTGATAAAAAATGGGTAACAGATGTTTAAACTTATCATTTTGAAAAAGTTCACTCTGGATCCCTTCAATTTCATGAACACAACACCAAGCTAGCCCATATGAGAATCCCTTATATAATTACATTATCATCATATCTGGAAACTAACATCTGCAAACTGGATAAGTGAATCAAATGTGATGAATGGAAGGCCTTTTCCCTTGTCTTCTGAGGGCCTTGTCTCTCTTCATTTGGAGAGTTCNTTGATAAAAAATGGGTAACAGATGTTTAAACTTATCATTTTGAAAAAGTTCACTCTGGATCCCTTAAATTTCATGAACACAACACCAAGCTAGCCCATATGAGAATCCCTTATATAATTACATTATCATCATATCTGGAAACTAACATCTGCAAACTGGATAAGTGAATCAAATGTGATGAATGGAAGGCCTTTTCCCTTGTCTTCTGAGGGCCTTGTCTCTCTTCATTTGGAGAGTTCAAATAGTTGGAAGTTTAAAATACACAAATTGAGTCCCTACCCTCAATGTTTAAAGCTCCCAAATTCCTCTACCTGCTTTATTCATGTATAAACTAATTATATTTCATTATAGGTCCATAATCTTAGAATGGTGTTCCCTAATAGGCCTAATTGGCAGGTCATTTTCTGCCTTTGGTTGAGGAATCAAGCAGCATTCTCTCTTAGTTAATGGGCAGATTATTACAAGTTTTCTAGGACTTATACATTGGAAAAATTAATCCTTTCTGTTCAAGGGCTTTTCTGGTTTTCCTTTTGCTGTTTGTTTCTGTTACTTTTCTTCTCTTTCAATTGTACTCAGCCAGGCAAAGACAGAAAAAATAAAAAATAAAAACATGATAAGTAGTAGTAAAGATATGACAGACATGTAGACAAAGAGAGAGAAAGAGAGGGAGGGAGAAGTGCATCACTGAGCAAAATATGCTTCTTAACAATAATGAGAATCTTTTTTAAGATTTCTGAGGCTTTTCAGTCATTGACTGACATGGCAGTTTTTCACTTATTATCTGCTTTATTTGAAATGTATGATTCAGGTTATGGGAACATGACCCCCTCATGCTTTTCATCCAACACCAATACACCATATCATCCTTACAAAGGAAAGAAAAAAATGAATTGACCCAAGCATGAAATTTCAACCATCCAATAGAGCAGAATTTGAGAAGAGTACCAAATAAATTTACAAATCATTACCAGCACAAATATGTTCCTAATTACAATATTTCTATACAACCTCAACCCAAAATCAAATATTAATCCACGTACACACTATTTTTCTAATACACCTTTGTCTGCTATAACTCCTTAACTAGTTGATTCCGAGAGAGAGACACAATAAGAATTTTATTGGAAACTTGCAAACTCATTATGCTCTAATCCCATAAAACAAAATTGATAAATAAAAAAACGGGGATTCTATGATACTACATGAGTATGTCATACTACACTGACGTGGCAAACATACGTAATTTTTATATTTTATTGAATATAAATATAATTTATTTTATTTTCTCAAATAAATTTAAAAACAGTTAATTTATACACATGTCATTCTCATATTGGCTAATTTCATATAGTATGACATACTACATAAATATGAAAAGTATCTAAGAAACCTCCATAAAAAAAAATAAAGAGAACGCAAGACTTACCAATGCATTCAGACACTTATGCATATATAGGTAACTCTATTACTACCCAAAGGCTTATCAAGAAACAAAATAGATGAAGCAAACCAACATGAATTATAATCAAGCAATCAATTCAATCATAATCACCTATATTCAACGATAACTCCAATTCCTTCAATTTTGATTTAGTTTTGAATGCTTTCACAAACCCTAGAACAGATCACCACAGCAAAGTCACAGAAGAATGAATTTCTACAGCATATGATACTAGATTAGACAGAGACAGTGTCGGGAGCCCGATTTGGAGCTCCCCGTTCTGAGAGCTAGCAGAGAGCGAGGAAGCTCGAGTGAAAATTTTCCCTCCTCTACACGCAGAGGAAGAGGGTTTAGGTTAGAAGAGAGGTTTTACCTGATGCCGGAGGTGAGGACGCTGGCAAGATCAATGGTCGTGGTGGGCTTCGCTGGTGAGTGGAGCAATCGCGAAGCTTGGAGGGAGAGAGAATTAGAGGTGGGTAACGGGCCAAAATTGGCCCGGTTCTAATCGGGCCAGCAGAATCCTAGCACAGCCCGCCCTACTTTGGGCTGTGGGCCAAAACAGGCCAGCATCCTTTTTTAATATTTTTTTTGACATACTTATTTTTGAGAGAATATGAGAACATATTGATTATGAAGCATCAAATATTGACATACTTAATCAAAATACAAACTCAAATAGACAAATAATAATAAACTACTAAAGTATCATCAACCACATACTAATTAAAAAGTATTTAGCACAAAAATTATCATGAACTTTTGTACCTAAAATTACTGCAAGTCCGAGTGAACATTACAAAATCACCAGAAAAATAATAGTACAGAAAGACCAACAACCATCACAAAATTTAAGTTCTACCATCCTCCAGAGCAAAAAAGTCCATGATGGCCCCTCGAAATTAGAAATTTGAATCAATTACAGGGTTCCAGACATAATTTGGGAATAGGATGCTGCAAAAGAACAAATGACTCGAAGACCATATAACTTACATTGTAGCAGCCAGTTCATCTATGCATCAGCTTATGTACTGAACCAACTAATCTGTAGAAACTATATTAGATCATTTTACAAACCTCCAGGGTTATTCAAGTCCTACAACCAATTCCTATCTGCTTATGCGGANTACAAAATCACCAGAAAAATAATAGTACAGAAAGACCAACAACCATCACAAAATTTAAGTTCTACCATCCTCCAGAGCAAAAAAGTCCATGATGGCCCCTCGAAATTAGAAATTTGAATCAATTACAGGGTTCCAGACATAATTTGGGAATAGGATATTGCAAAAGAACAAATGACTCGAAGACCATATAACTTACATTGTAGCAGCCAGTTCATCTATGCATCAGCTTATGTACTGAACCAACTAATCTGTAGAAACTATATTAGATCATTTTACAAACCTCCAGGGTTATTCAAGTCCTACAACCAATTCCTATCTGCTTATGCGGAAACAGCCTCCATTAACTTGAATTTTCCACCAGTTGACTTCGATGAATGTTTATATGCACATATCATGACCTGCCTATTGAATTTAAAACCATTTCATTTATTGTTCTTGGATTTGTGATTCCAGCTACTGGTTCACAGCTAAATGCTGAAGGTAACAAGGTCATGTCAACAATATGACCAGACTCAAACAAATAGTAAAAATGCTCCTAAAATTTTAAGCTTCATGGGAAGAAGACTAGGTAAGGATAAAGGAACGAAAGGCTTCTGAATTAACAATTTCTAGTCATCCCTAGACGACGCTTGCCACTTAATGACCTTATATATAGAACATCGTATAACTTATGGTTCATTATGTATATATCAGTCTTGAATACAAAGGTCCAAATGCTCTGTATAGTTTAAAACCTAAATATGTGGACGATAGGTGCAAGGCATATGACCTTCACCTATAAAGAAAAGAAAATTCCAAACATTTATCCTTATTTCAAAAAAGTGAGGCCAATTGCTTTTCGTTGCCCAAGAGGAAGCAGGGAAAGCAAAAAAGGAAAAGGGGAAACACAGATGGAAATTCGTTTATTTCATAAGCTAAAGGGCAATAAAAAAATCATGACAAGGATTGAAATCCCGACCCAGAAGGTATAACAAAATGGCATATCAAAACATGAATTTAAATCAAAAAGTTCAAACCACACAAACATCCACCACTACCTCCATCTTCCATCTTCAAAAACCAGATTCTTCAATGAATTCAACAACCCACAAAGTAAAATTCACAGATAAGGGAAAACCCCCACCAATAAACTCAAACAGTCAAAGCAAAAGAGATATAAAATCACAACTTCACAAGCATCAATCCAACTATGGGCATGAAGCAGAAAATGGAGGCACACTTACAGCAGGAGAAGGAAAGGCGGTGCTGGTGCTGGTGCTGGTGCTGGTGCTGGAGTTCCGCCGGTGCTGGCTGCGTCAGTGAGGAGAGACGGAGAGGGTAAGAAAGAGAAGTGGTGCTGGAGCTCTCGTTCGACAAGAGAGGGGGAGAAGGAGAAGTGGAGTTAGGGATCGCAAAATGAATCAGAATTTGTGCAAATGGCAACTGAAAGCTGAAGCAAAAAAAAAAGTAAAAAGATTAAATCGGGCCACGGGCCAAAGTGGCCCGGTTCTAATCGGGCCACTGATTCTAGAAGTCAAGTCATCATCTTATCAGGTCAAAACAGTTTGGTCCACCGGATTTGACCCATTTTACCAGTTCTAGAGAGAATCAGTCGCAACTAGCGAGGCTTTTAGCGCACATCAAAATTGTAAAAGGGGATTTCAATTTTGTCGACTTACTTTTTTTTTGTCATTACTTTTTATTTTCTTAAAACCAATTTTATTTTTGTGAGTACTAAGCTACCCCTCATTTGGGGTGGTAGCACTACACTTTTCTTAGTTGAGTGGGATCCACTTAGTGATTTTGGTATCATTGTGAAGATTTTAAAAAAGTGAGTTATTTAATATGTGTCAAAACACACAGTTTCTTATAAAATACAAGAATAACACGTTATCCTATATCGTGCCAAGAAATAACTTTTTTAAGTCTGTTTTCTGGTACATTTTCTTATATTATGTCGTTCTTACATTTTATAAGAAATTGTGTATTGTAGCACATATTGTGTAACTCAATTTTTTGATATATTCATAATGACACCAAAATTATACTATAAGTCGTATTGGGTCCTACTCAACTACTGGGGTGTAGCACTATTACCCTAATTTGGGGGTGATAGCTTAGCCCTCACCTTTTTTTTTACATTGTTATTAAAAGTTAAAACTAATTGGTTCTTATGATTTCAACAAAAATTTAAGATGGTCTCTATAATTTTTTTTTATAATTCAAGAACTTGGGTCTAACCCTAATCTTTGGATGAAGTCAGACTTATTAAAGTTATAGCGAGTCATCTCTATTCCAAGGGTCCTGTCGTTGAAGCATTCACAGTTGTAACTTTGTAGTGAGACACACTTTGAGACTCTCATTTTATCAATGAGAGTCTCAAACATAAGATCATCTTCTTGCGATAAGAGTCTTATGACCAACTGATCTACAGCCCAGTTTGCAAGTTGGTCTCTATAATTTGCTCCCCTCTAATTAGGTCCTTTTTTTTCATTTGCATATAAATAAATCATTGCTATTAGTAGTTATAACACTATTAGTGGGTAGCTTACATATCAAATGTCATACATATTTGGCAAACATAGAAGCCTAACTGGCACAAATTTTAACCAAGTCAGCATTTCATAGTTGACCACGTGGCCCCCTACCCATCACGTGCAAGTCACATGAGCTACTTCCACTCCAATTTTCCTTCTTTCTTTTCATTCCATCCCCAATTTTTTGAACACCAGTATTCAATTCCTAAGAAGGGGAGCACTTGACATGGTTGTCAATTTTTTAACATTTAGGGCCTGTTTGTTTTAGCCTATTTCCATTTCCAGTGAAAACAGATCACGCACCGTTGCAATACTCTGGTTTCCCAAATGCATCACAAGCACTGTTATAGGCACGCACCTGTCCACCCTTAATTCCAACGGACACTACCAGTTGAGATCCGCCACACACCGGGTGCTCAATCATGCACCTTTTATACAACAACTTGTCAATCAATGCAAATGTTACAAATGCCCGTCTGTCGTCTTTTTTGAACATGAGCTATCTAAAGTTGTCTTCTTGTAAGTTGAGGGAATTTCCACTTTTCTTGAGATACCAGTCGGGATTAGTCTATCTAGACCTCTTAAACAACCACATTCAAAGAAAGATACCCAACTGGATTTGAAAACTTGATTTTCTTATCCACCTAAATCTTTCTAACAATTTTCTGGTAGGCTAGGAAGGAACTTCGCAAAATCTTTCTGCCAAGTTGGAAGTTATTGATCTTCATTCCAACCTACTCTAAGGGAAAATTCCAGTCTTCCCTTAGCAAGTCACCTATTTGGACTTCTTAAATAATAACTTCAGCTCTGTAATTCCACCTGATGTGAACAACCACCTGGATTTCATTATTTTTCTCTCTTTCAAATAATTCTATTCATGGTAGCATTTCTCGTATCCTCTGCAATCTTCAACTCTTCTAGTGTTTGATTTTTCCTACAATAACTTTGATGGGACAATTCCAGAGTGCTTGACAAAGAGTGAGATTCTTGCAGTATTAAGTCTTCCTCTTCCCTTTTCCTCTGTCCCCTCTCCTTCAACAGGATTAGAAGTGTTGAGAAAAATTCAGCCCACTTGTATTTAGTACTTGATAGGCGTACACGTCATTCGCAGAGGGTGCCTAAGCCAGATCCAAAATATCGTGGCTAAGGGAGAAAGAAGACGTGGGTGGTTGCATGCATGAATAAAGGGAAGGGGTACATGTAACTTAAGGTGGGTCATGTAACTCAGACTGGGTCAACTCAGTGTTGCCATGCACTTTGTGGTTTCTATTGCACTTTTCCAGCTTAAGGCTATTCCCTTTTGTAGCACGTTTAGCAGCTTTTTTAGCTTTCTGTTTTAGCACGTTAGCAGTTGTGTTTGCTGTAGTTTGTTAATTTGGGTTTGTAGCTATTTAAGAGGGACGACTGTTAATGATATATATATGTATGAAGTTTATTTCCATAAACACATGTGCTTTGTTCTCACCCTAAGAGAATAACTGTTTAGTTTTCTAGTTGCTATATTTCAGTTCTTGACTAAGACCTATCATTGGTATCAAAACTGGGCTAATGGCAACCAACAAGGAGAGATTTGAAAGGCTTGAAGCTGGGCTAGGGGCAGTGCAGGATGGGTTGCAACAGATGGAACATGGTATGGCGGATAAGCTACACCACCTAGAGGACACCATCAACCGACTTTCAGACGTTGTGCTTTCAACCAAGGACTCTTCCAATCTCAATTATCGTGAACGAGAGGGCCATGACCGCACCAACAGAGATGAAACCAATGGTGAGAGGCATGGGTTCTCATCCAAGACAGCCAAACTCTTGTTCCCTCATTACTCTAGGGATGATCCGACAAAGTAGTTTAATCATGTAAACTAGTTTTTTGAATTTCAAGGCACCTCCGAAGTTGAGAAAGTCACTTTGGCCTCCTACCACCTTGAAGGACAAGCAAACCAATGGTGGCAATGGATCCAAAGGGCACTTAGGGAAGAAAAGCGTAGGGTCGACTGGCAAACCTTTGAAGAGGAACTCTGGGCTTGCTTTGGACCATCAGACTGCGAAGACTTTGATGAAGCACTTTCAAGAGTGAGGCAAGACGGAACTCTAAGGGACTACCAATGTGAGTTTGAAAGACTAGGCAACAAAGTTCATGGTTGGACTCAAAAGGCTCTCATTGGCACCTTCATGGGCGGGTTGAAACCAGAATTGGCAGAGGGGATCCGAATGTTCAAACCATGTACACTAAAAGATGATATTAGCTTAGCTAGAATGAAGGGTGATCAATTCACATGCCAGAAAAGGATCGTGCAACCACCTCTGCCTACGTAGGTTCCATTTACTCTTCCACCAATGGGATGTGCAACTCTGGCGTTACCGACAACAACCCCAACTACTCCAATTTAACGGTTGGCCTGGGGCGAGATGCAGCGCCAGCGAGCTCAAGGGCTTTGTTTCCATTGCAACTAGCGGTTCACAGATGGACACTGTTGCCAGAAACTGTAGTTGTTGTTGTTGGAAAACCAAGGTGACACTGATGACATTACATGTGAGGAAATCACATAACAGCGGTTAGATAATGGGAGAAAAAGGGAGAAGATGCTACCTGGGGATTGACAAGAATATTACTGAAGTGTTTTCCATCCATGGACCTTAAGGACAAGGTCTCACTTGTTGGGGGGAGTAATGATAGGCATACACGTCATTCGTAGAGGGTGCCTAAGCCAAATCCAAAATATTATAGCTAAGGGAAAGAGAAGACATTGGTGGTTGCATGCATGAATAAAGGGAAGGGGTATATGTAACTCGGGGTACATGCAACTCGGGGTGGGTTATGTAACTCAGATTGGGTCAACTCAGTGTTACCATGCACTTTGTGGTTTTTGTTACATTTTTCCAGCTTACAGTTATTCCTTTTTATAGCACGTTTAGTAGATTTTTTAGCTTTCTATTTTAGCACGTTAGCATCTGTGTTTGCTACAGTTTGTTAGTTTGGGTTTGTAGATATTTAAGAGGGACAAGTGTTTACTATATTTCAGTTCTTGACTGGGACCTATCAGTACTCATCCAGTTTATTTTCCTGAAGCAAGATGAGGAAAGAGAGCTATACCATTCAAGAATAAGAAGAGGAAGAAATAAGAACGAGAGGTAGAAGAAGGAGCAAGGGAGGAGAGGAAGTGGGTGACGTGTCTATCAATGTCCATTGAAAATAGAAATAGAAAACAATTTTCAATTTCAAAAACCAAACATATTTTATAAAAGTGAAAATAAGGAAATAGAAATGTATTTTGAGAAATGAAATTGAAAATGGAAATAAGAAAATATTTTCTAAAGCAAACAGGCCTCTAGGTGCTGTGAAGTTGAAGAATCAATAATGGGAAGTCCTCCTGAATGACCAAGGAGCTGGAATAGTGGTAATATCTCTGACTTAGGCCCCGTTTAGATAGCATAGCTTACAACTTATTAGAGCTTTTCTATTGGTATAAGTGCTTTTATGTAAGAAAAATGATATTTGGATCAGCTTATATAAGTAGCTTATTAACCCTCAAAAAGCTATTTTTAGCTTATTTTATGAAGTCATTTTCTTAGGCTTCTTAGAAAAGCCTCATGTGAAAGCTGATTTCCTTCATAACCGGCAAGCTATTTTTTTGAAATTTATAGGACAATTATATCCTTGTTAATATTATAAATTCTGTAGAAATCCAACATTTCATCTCCCACCTTTAAAACACAACCTTTAAAAGTGCTTTTCAAGTATGTATCCAAACATTAAATAGCTTAATTTAAAAGAAGCTTATGGTATAAAAGCTTCTCACAAAAGACCTTCTTATATAAGTGCTTAAATAAGTTATTTACCCGAACCGGGCCTTAGTGTCCATTCCTTTTGTATTATTTTCAGTACTTAGTGAAAATGTAAGATCTCCTTAAGTCCTCTTGAGTGTGCATTCTCTCAAAGGGGTAGCATGTTTTGTTTTCATCCAGTGGAGATAGTCTGCAATAATTGTTTTCATTCTATTACTTAATTATTTTAGGAATCTTCATGTAATAACATTAGCAAATGGAAAAAAGTGAAGATTAAGAAGATAATCTCAATTCTTATCAAGGAAAAGTAATCTTCACAAAAAATCACTTTTGGTTGAGAATGGCATGACTATATATATAGAGAAAGAGGGATCAAGAGGTTTATGCATGTTTGGTTCTTAGATGTTCTTTGCTGGAGGTAGAAGTGGCTTTCTTCGAGAGAGAGAGTCTGCAATAATTGTTTTCATTCTATTATTGCATAAATTGTTTTAGGAATTTTCAAATAATAACATTTGAAAATGGAAAAAAAAAAAAAAGTGAAGATTAAGAAGAGAATCTCAATTCATTCTACTAACATAATAACATTAACGGAAGTGAAAGTGACATTATCTCTACTTACATATCATTTCATTTAGTAGATGGTAAGCTCTAAAAATTGGTTGTGAAAGAATTGATAGTAGAAAAGTCATGCTCTGTTTATAAAGGTTCGGGTAAGAGGGATGCAATGACTTCATTTGATTTCAGCACTTGGAGATATGAGGACCGAATTCAATTTGAGGAAGTGGGATGTGACATACAAAGAACGAACGGCAGAGAACATCATGTTAGTTGAAGACTGACACGGCCATGTCCATGGCCGTGTCGTAGCCGTGTTATGGTCACAGAGAGCATAAACTTGTTGAAGAACGACATGGTTGGTTACACAGCCATGTCCTTATTGATCATGGTCGTGTTGCAGAGAAGAACACGAGCTAAGTTAAGTAAACACGAGCGTGTAAGTTAAATGAACACGGGCATGTCTTAATAGATCCAGGCCGTGTTACTAAGTTAAGTTAGTTTCTGACGTAATTAATTAGTTAGTCAAAGTTGGTTACTCGTTTATGGTTAGATGATTAGCTGGCAGTCTTGTAAAGGAAGTCTTAGTGTGTATATATATTCATGTAAATGTACATTCAATCAATCAAGAAATTCATTTGGCTTCGTCTTTTCTCTCGCTCTCAACCTTCTTCTCTGAAGAAGCTCTTTTGCCCAACTCTGATTTCATGGTATCAGAGCTTCAATAGCTCGATCCTTCCTTACATTTCTTTGATCATCATACTCGTGATCCTTCTCTTTTCAATTCTTTATTGTTTTTTTTTTTTGAAAAATATGGCATCTGATCATGTGGATTCTACTAATGCCTCTCATCAAGGTTCTGGTAATTCTGAAGAAAGCATGGTTGATCCTTCAAGTCCTATGCATCTGCACTCCTCAGATAATCTTGGTTTGTGCTTATTTCCAAACAATTCGATGGAAGAGGTTTTCATGCCTGGAAACGAGCAATGGTGATTGCTCTTTCTGCAAAGAACAAGCTAGAGTTCATCAATGGTGAAGTGTAGAAGCCAGCATCTGATTCTTCCTTGCTGAATGCCTAGAATTGCTATAATTTCATGGTGGTCAATTGGATTCTGAATGCTTTAAGCAAGGACATTGCTGAAAGTGTGATTTACATATCTACTGCACAGGAGATATGGTCTGAATTAATTGAGCGCTTTGAACAAGCCAATGGTTCTCTGGTTTATCAAATTCACAAGGAATTATATTCAATTTCTCAAGGAGAAGATAATGTTTCCACTTACTACACCAGAATTAAGAGGATTTGGGACGAATTGAGAAAATTTCAAGTAGTTCCTGCACATTCTTGCGGTTCTGCAAGAGTCTTGGAAAAATACTTTGAGGATCAGAAGTTATTCCAAATGCTTATGGGGCTCAATGATGCTTTCTCAACTGTTAGAGGTCATATCCTTATGATGTCCCCCTTGCCAACCGTCAATCAAGCTTACTCCATAATTGTTCATGAAGAAAAACAAAAGGAGATTGCTTCACCTACTATTCCTTTCTCAAGTGATACTGCTGCGATGAATGTCAATAATGGAAGGAACAATTACACACCTCAAAGGCATAATTTGAACAAGAAATCCAGTGTCACTTGTAACTATTGCAAGAAACCAGGATATACTAAGGAGAAGTGCTATAAACTCCATGGTTATCCTACTGATTTTAAGTTTCAAAGGCCTAAGAAATTCTTTGGTTCAGTTCAAGGGGAATCAATTAAGAGTTCTCAAAATAATAGCTTTTTTCCTGGTCTCCAATTTTCCACTAAACAATATAGTCAGCTCATGACTCTCTTGAACCAACTCAAACCTACTGATCAAGTAGATCAGATGGATCTGCCATATCTCTTGCAGTTGCCAACTTTGCAGGTAATCTGTCTAATAATGCATACCATAGCAATTTCTTTCGTAAAGGATCGATGCATTTGGATTATAGATACTGGTGCTTCTGACCATATATGCTTTGATAGGAATGCTTTCTCCTGTATACTTGATGTTAAGGTGCCACATTCTGTTTCTCTTCCTAATGGTGAGACTGTCCAGGTTAATAGTGTAGGCACAATTGTTATTTCTTCACGTCTATTCCTTTCTAATGTCCTCTTTGTTCCTTCCTTCAAGTTCAACTTACTCTCTGTCAGCAAGTTAACCTCTCAACATCATTATTCAGTGTGTTTTTCTAATTACATGTGTTACATACAAGCCCCTTCAATGAAGAAGGACTTAGTCCTTGGTAAAAGGGATGGAGGCCTGTATCTTCTTGGATAGCATGATCATCACTTTGTCAATTCCAAAATTCCTTTTGATTCTTCTTGTAATGTCAATTGTAATTCCTCTTTTAATAAAAGTAAAACTCTTCTATGGCATTTGCTTATGGGGCATATGCCTTTGTACAAACTTCATATGTTGCCAATTGATATGCCAAAATCTAATAATCATAGTGATTTTGTTCCATGAATTGTTTGCTCACAATCCAGATAACACAAATTACCATTTCCTTCTAGTCATATTTCTACTAAAGCTCCATTTGATTTAGTTCACATTGATGTTTGGGGTCCTTATAAACACTTTACCTATGCTGGTCACAAGTATTTTCTTACTATTGTTGATGATTTTAGCAGAAATACCTGGGTTCACTTACTTCTTAACAAGTCTTATGCTTTTTCCATTATTAAGTCTTTTATTCATCTTGTTCAAACACAATTTCATACCACTATCAAAGTCATTAGGACTGACAATGCCTATGAGCTTGGCAGTAGTTTAGCAGGCCAAACTTTCTTCTCTTCCTTATGAATTATCCATCAGACCTCATGTCCCTACACACCACAACAAAATGGGGTTGTTGAACGCAAGCATCGCCATCTACTTGAAACCTCTGGGGTGATTGTATTCTCACAGCCACCTACCTTGTCAATAGAATGCCTTCCAATACCCTCCATAATCAAACACCTTATCAAGTGCTTTTCAACCAATTGCCTACATTCTCTCACCTTAAACCTTTTGGTTGTCTTTGCTTTGTTTCTACCACTGCTCAAGGTAGAGATAAATTCATGCCTCGCTCTTTTCCTGGAATTTTCCTAGGATATCCCTTTGGTAAAAAGGCCTATAAAGTTCTCAATCTTCATACTCAGGAGATTATTGTCTCTAAAGACATTATTTTCCATGAAACTATTTTTCCTTTGCACTCTTCTTTAGCTTCTGAACATTCTCATTCTCCCTTGCCTTCTTCCATAGAAGATATTCCCTCTGGTCCTTCGACACATGCTTCAACACGGCCGTGTCATGACTCTTCACGGTCGTGTTCCTCATCTATCCCCCCCGTGTATCCACCTCCACCACGGTCGTGTCCTACCCGTGTCCCCTGTTAACACAAATAGTCAGCTAATTCGAAGATCCAACAGAACTTTAAGGCCTCCACCTTCTCTTCAGGACTACGTTTGTGGTTCTACTATGGATGCCACTGATACAAATGCCTTCACTAGTTCTTATTTTCATACTATCACCAATGTTTGCCTTCCTACTAAGTCCTTATGCTTCAGTACTCTCTCTAAAAGTACTCAACATCTCACTTGTAATATACTCACTGATATTGAACCTCAGACTTATAAGCAAGCTACAGGTAATCCCTTCTGGGATGAAGCAATGGCTAAAGAATTTGAAGCCCTTGAGCTTAATAAAACATGGGATATTGTTAAACTCCCTAAGGGTAAGAAACCTATCAGCTGCAAGTGGGTTTACAAAATTAAGAGGAAATTAGATGGCTCCATAGAGTGATAAAAAGCTAGGCTTGTGGTTAGAGGCTTTACTCAAAAGGAAGGTGAGGATTATTCTGAGACTTTCCCTCCAGTTGTTAAGTTTACTACCATTAGAACATTAATTGCACTGGCTGTTAAATGTGGCTGGTCTCTCTTTCAACTGAATGTTAACAATGCCTTCTTACATGGTAATCTCCATGAGGATATCTACATGCAAGCTCCCCCAGGACTCACTGTTTTCGATCCTTCTTTAGTCTGCAAATTGAAGAAGTCCTTGTATGGCTTGAAACAAGCCTCACGCTAATGGTATGCTAAGCTATTAGAAACCCTTAAGCACAGAGGTTATGATCACTCATCTTATGACTATTCTTTGTTCATTAAAAGGTCTGCTGGTTCTTTGGTTATTGTGGCGGTTTATGTTGATGATCTCTTGGTGACTGGTGATGATTTGTCTGAAATTTAGTCTCTTAAACAACACCTTGATGATACTTTTCGAATCAAAGACCTTGACACTCTTCATTATTTCCTTGGTCTTGAGTTCACTCCCTTATCTTAAGGTCTTTTGATTAGTCAACACAAATATACCATTGATCTCTGCAATGACTTTCAAGTCTCTAGTATGCCTCAAGTGGCTTGTCCCTTGGCCAATAATGTCAAGCTGGATCTTGTCATGTCTGATCCATTACCTGATCCCTCCACTTATAGAAGATTGATTGGCAAGTTGAATTTTATGTTACACACTAGGCCAGACATTGCCTACACAGTTCAGTTCCTTAGCCAATTTAATCAGAATCCTTCTCAAGCTCATATGCAAGCAGCCATCCATGTCTTGCAGTATCTCCACTCCCATCCTATTCAAGGCATTTTCACGAACCCCAATGCAGATTTACGTCTCCTTGCTTATTGTGATTCTGATTGGGCTGCCTGCCCTTTCTCCAAAAAGTCAGTTAGTGGTTATTTTATTATGCTTGATGGCAATCCAGTGTCATGGAAATCCAAGAAGCAAACCACTATTTCTTTGTCTTTTGTAGAAGCTGAGTATAGATCCATGAGAAGAGTCACTATTGAATTGGCATGACTTAGTCGTTTGCTTAGTGACCTTGCTGTTTCCAATGTCACTCCAATCCCTCTCAAGTGTGACAACATGGTTGCCTCTATATTGCTCGCAATCCGGTTTTCCATGAACGTACTAAACATATTGACATTGATTGTCATTATGTGCGTGAACAATTATTGAATGGGTTACTTTCTCTCTCTCATCTTCCTACTACAGATCAATTAGCAAATATCTTCACCAAATCTCTTCCTGCTCCTAAACATCATGAGACATTATGCAAGCTTGTATTGTCTCCACATCTAGCTTGAGGGGGGTGTTAGTTGAAGACTGACACAGCCATGTCCATGGCCGTGTCGTAGCCATATTATGGTCACAGAGAGCATAAACTTGTTGAAGAACAACACGGTTGGTTACACGGCCATGTCCTTATTGATCATGGTCGTGTTGCAGAGAAGAACACGGGCTAAGTTAAGTAAACACGGGCATGTAAGTTAAGTGAATTAGGGCGTGTCTTAATAGATCCAAGCCATGTTACTAAGTTAAGTCAATTTCTGATGTAGTTAATTAGTTAGTCAAAGTTGGTTACTCGTTTATGGTTCGATGATTAGCTGGCAGTCTTGTAAAGGAAGTCTTAGTATGTATATATATTCATGTAACTGTACATTCAATCAATCAAGAAATTCATTTTCTGCAAATTCATTTGGCTTCCTCTTTTCTCTCGCTCTCAAGCTTTTTCTCTGAAGAAGCTCTTCTGCTCAACTCTGATTTCACCATTAGGCATTGAATTCAATTCAAGGAAGTGGGATGCGAGCATGGTTGTCAAACTTGCGAGTTTACCAAAACTCGTTGAGGCCATGTAAACTCGACTTGTAAAATTGGTCGAGTTTACTAAAAAGGAAAAATTGAATAGCAAATACAACACTTGCTGCATATACATTCATAACAAGTACTGAACTAACAACGTACCTGACTTGCACATTTTTTCACCTATATAAAATTATATAACACAATAAAAATGTGAAATTAACAACAAATTCATTAAGGATAAGTACCTGTTCTAGCCTAGTTGTACCAGATAGGGAAAATATGCACAAAAAATAGTTGATATTAAGTCTGCCTATTACTATCATCAACATGAACCAACTCATTTTGTAAACAAAATTAATTTTATTTGACTAATAATATCACATACATGATACATCAAATGATCAAATATTTGAATTGGAGATAGCGCAACCTTTCCTATTTTGACGAGAATTAGAGATAACAGGAGCAGCCCTTACTGGTTAGTTTCCTTTTATCTTTTTAAGTATAGAATGGTAGATGCTCTCTACGCAGGTGCTCCATACAAGGAAACTCAAACTCAACCCAAAAACGATAAAC
This sequence comes from Cercis canadensis, assembly GCA_003255065.1. NCBI lineage: Eukaryota > Viridiplantae > Streptophyta > Magnoliopsida > Fabales > Fabaceae > Cercis > Cercis canadensis. Next base: position 197,929 of record QAOA01001735.1, read on the forward strand.
CATAATATGCAATAGCTACTTAACTCATATGTGCTGCTGTCGATTGCACTTGCACTAGAGGCTTCAAGGGCAAGCGCTCAAGTTGTCAAGGGGGGAGAATGAGAAGTCGAGGGAATGAAAGAAATGATTAGTGATAGTCTAAGAGGAGAGATTAGGGATTTCAACAACTCACCTTCAAAAGTACACCATTTTAGGATGTATGTTCATCGTTAAGCTTAATGGCCTAATCCGAAACTAAGTTAAAAAAGCCTAGTTCACACACAGAACTGAACTCACTCTGATTTTACGAGTTTGATTGTGTTTACACGAGTTCATGATCCCACTCTAAGTTTACCACGAGTTTCAGGTGAGTTAACAAGAATTTTGTTGTGAAAACTTAAACTCATACGAGTTTACGAGTTAACTCGCGAGTTTGACAACCATGGATGCGAGGTCTACAACTCCTTTCTAAAAATTCTAATCCCCTGCAAATTGGAGGGGAAGTGGCCCAGTGACTTGCTCGTGATAGGTGGGGGCCACGTGGGCAACTATCAAATGCTACTTGCTAAAATTTATGCTAGGCTTCCATATTCGCCAAAATATGTATAATGTTTCACACGTCAGCTAATCACCGACAGTGTTATAATTGAGAATAACGACATGAACATATTTATAGGCAAATGATAGAATAATGACTCATTTAGAGGGAAACCAATTATAAGGACTTACTTGAATTTTTTCTCAAACTATATGGACCTAAAGTATAATTAAACCAAATTAATTTAATACTTATTATCTAGTGTTTTAAAAATTGGACTGGTCAACAAATCGTTTTAGGGGATGAGTACCGATTAGACCATTTAGACCGTTAGTTGGATCAAATAATGTCGTAAATATAATTTCTATATATATAATATTTAATTTACCTATTATAGGAAAAGAATGGTACACAATTCAAAAAAAAAAGCATAATATGACATAAAATTGAAGTTAGTATAATGGCAAGCTCCTTTTTTAAAGAGGCATGCACACCCACGAGGCTTGCATTTTTTTAAGTTACAGAGAGGAGGAAGCTGGAGGTGAATCATGGAGGAAGGTGGGGGGAAGAGAGAGACAAATTGGGGTGGGGCCAATTTTGAGATTTTAACAATGACAAAATTTAGATAAAGTTTTATAAGTGTTGATGGTGTTGTTTTCCTATTAAAACAATACATGTGTATTAATTTTATAACTCAGTGTCATCTCATTTCTCTCTTAATATTTCTCAAAATTACAACTTGGCCACAATGCCAAATTTCTCTCTCTCCCACCCCTATCTTTTAATCCATTTTGGTAATTTAAGGCACTTTTTTATTTTTCCATACTCGCGTGAAGAACACAGCCGCACCCACGATGAGCCACCCAATTAAACAGCACCATGCACTACCACGAGCCACCGTTGCAGACCAAGAGCAAAACCAAAGCTGTCGTCAACCCTCCCTGTGCTTGCAAGAACTGCATAAACAACAAATATAATAATTTAAGCATGACATATTATGATTCTTAGTCACTGGATCTTGTTGATCATTCAGCAGTAGCACTTTCTTTATTTATTTACAGCCTGAATTCAATTTTTTATATTTGTGTAATCTCATGTCTAATTATTGGAAGATCACTTTGCTTTATTTAAGTCATGTTCTTCGTTGGTCTTTTAATCACCGAGAAAAGGTCATATTCATATTTGTTCGCCTATAAATCTGCTGACTTTTTTGTGTGGTAGAGGTGGCGTTTACGTGCTTGGTGCTATGGTGGCTAATTACATGGGGGACCATCTGCGTAAGGGGTGTTGTTGCCACTGCGGACGGTAAGCTACCTAATTCAACACTACTGCTGCACCCGCCACGAACCACCGTTGCAGTCCAATAGTAGAACCAAAGCCGTCGTCAAACCTCTATGTGCTAGCAAGAACTGCTGGATTGCAAAGGTCATTCCGTAAGGGGCATGTTCAAGCTGGGGGAGAGAAATTAGGTGTTGGGTTCATATTGTAATTTTGAGAAACATTATGGTACTGAATTGTAAAATTAATAGACATGTAATGTTTTAATAAGAGAACAGTACCACCAATACTTATGAAACTTTATTTAAGTTTTGTTCTTTTAACTATAGAAAAATGCAAAATAATGCTTATGTGGCAAAAAAAATCCCATACACGGAAATAGTTTGAAACCACACCATTTTGATAAAATAGTTTTCAAAATCACCATATTTTGGTAAATGAGGAGAGACAAACATCTTAGTTTTGGCCAAAAATCTCATCAATGGTTGATCTCTTTTATTGGTGAGATGTACCCTCAACTGTTTAAGTACAAATAGAAGTGACAAAACGGTCCTGGGCAACCCATATAACTTGCTGTTAAGGTTGGGGCTAGGCTAGACTATGAAAATATTGACCCGAAAAAATTGGGGTCAAATCTTTTTTGTTGTTGCCATTTGACCCCTTTTCCACGTTTAATCCCTTATTCCCTTTCAATTTTGAAGTTTCACTCTCTGAGTCTCTTGATTTCTTCTTCTCTCTCTCTGTGCACAAACGCACAAGCAGGAAGCAGCAACAATCAGTTCAAGCTCCAGCACCAGCAGTCCATGTGTTCAACAGTGACGTGCTTCCAATGAGTCCCTATCTCTATTTCTTTCTCTTGGTCTTTGTTGCATCTCTGTTTACAGTTGGTTTTTTTCATACAATTCCAATTTCATCGGTGTCGCATGTCTTTGAAGCTCTTTGTTATAAAAATTCTAATTTGGTCCCTCACTTATTGACGCATTATCAATTTGGTCTCTCATTACAAAGCCTTATCATTTTAGTTCCTCACTTAACAATTTTACTTCAATTAAATCCTTTTGTCCATCTACCACTAACTAGTCTAATGAAACAGTTGACATGGACTATTAAAAGTGATGTGACACTATTAAAAGCCAAGTTGAAAGCCTTGGTGGACAAATAACTTAAGTGTAGCCCCAAAACGATGGTGTTTTAGTTTCAAGAGAAGAGAAACCTTCTTCCTTTCCATGATAGTTGGCCATTCACATGACGAAGGAAGGGTTTCTCCATCGCCGGTCTTTGAAGCACAAACAGGATTCATCACCGAGCCAGTCTTCATCTTCAATTGTTGCTGGGAGCCTATCTACAACACCAAGCAAGCAATAGAGACCTAAAGAATCTTACCGGCATTGATTCAAGCACAGAAGGACTTAAACCCCTTAAAAAAGAGGCTTTTATTGAGATTTAATAGGTCATTGGTTATGGAGACAAATACCCCTTTAGTCTTTTTAACTCAACTAAAAGAAGTCATTCCCTCTCCCCTATTTATATGCAAGAACTTTAAATTTTGGTGATTCAAGATCGATCCTATGCTTAAGAGTAAAAATTGGAAATTCATGATTGGGAATGGTTTTTCATATGGCACCTTTACTGCAGTAATTATTAGATTCATCTCCTGAACTCTGGGAAAGAATTTTTTATTTTTAATTTAAAAATATCCCCTTTCTTTGTAGGCATTAACAAAAAGGAACTTGGAAATGGAAGCCTGGCAAGATTTGGCTACCATTTTTGCAGATCTTGGTTCCTGGCTTGATGCAAAAAACTTGTGTGAACTGTGAACAAAGCTCATTTGATATAATCTTTTTCTCCCAGGAGTTTTGGCATGTTACAGGTATGAAATTGAAACTTGTCTGTTCAAGTATTTATTGTTAAAGTACTGTATCTTTTGTATTATGTTTATGAACATGCTAATATCATTCATGGATCAGCAAACCATTTACTAATATGGAATTCCATTGCTGTGGCACAATACAATTGCAGGTACACTATTTGAAGCTCAATCATTATACAAGGAGGCCTTTGATTCCTTCTCAATTTCATTGTCAATAGAACCAGATTACATTCCAAGTATCATTTCAACTGCCAAATTGTTGTTGAAGCATGGTACACAATCGCTCCCAATTGCGCGAGAAGCTTTTTTTTGAATGCTTTGCAATTAGAACCCATGAACCATTGCAGTTCTCTCTTCCCTCCCTAGCTGCTGAAACTCCTGGTCAAGTAAAATGTGTTATTTGTCCTCTTGAAACAAAACATGGTCCTTTTGTGGCATTTAACAATGTCACGTCACTTTTAATAGTCCACGTCAACAATTCCATTAGACTAGTTAACAGTAGATGGGATGGGAGGATTTAATTGAAGCAAAATTATTGAGGGACTAAAATGATAAAGCTTTGTGCTGAGGGACCAAATTGATAATGTCTCAATAAGTGAGGAACCAAAATAGGATTTTAATCTTTTCTTTTTCTATATGATGTTGTATCTCTTTTTTTAATTTTTTTTTTCTCTTTTTATCTAGTGCTATCAATGTATAAATGCATAATGGATATGCATACAAAGATGGGTATGTTTGTTAGAGGGAATTTGCGCTACCCACCCCTTGATTGGGGCTTTTTTGGCGGGATCTAGAGGCCAAATTTAATGTAATTGAGAAGACATTAAAAAATTGAGTCACTCAGTGTGCTAGAACAAACAATTTCTCATAAAATGCATAAATGACATAATATATAAAAATGTGCCAAAAAAATTCAAACTTTCCCAAAAAAAATGGAATTTGTGTTTGCTTTCCTATATCGTGCTCTTTATACATTTTATAAAGAACTAGTATCAACCTATATGTGATGTGCAGGCTTGATGGCGGTATCAAAATTGATATTTTCAAATTAATTTTATATTAATGAAATAAGTTAAATTTATATATAAGTGTAAAAAAAAATTCATATGTATACTTTTTTAACAAAATGATATAAACTATATTAAAAAAATTAGCAAGTGCTACTATATGCCCTTGCATATTTTTTAATCCCATTGTTACTTGAATCCAATTAGCAAATTAATTGTTTTTTTTTTCTAGTATCAACCACATTAACCCATTTATCTTTAAATAATTAATACAAAAATTAAAGTATACATGAATACTTTTCCAACATAATAATCTGTAAAATTTATAGAATTGATTGCATATAGTCCAGTTGCTGCATGTCTTATTTTTTTTGAAAATGGAACAAAATAAATTTGTGAATTGGCAATACTTATCACTCTTTATTATGGGATCTAATTTTGAATTTGAAATTATTATTCCACTTTTTTTAATTTCAAATATGATTTTGAAAAACATAATACTTTGAAATTAAGATTTCTTTTATATTAATGTGTGGCTCTTGTGTAAGTATAACCTATTTGGTAGTGATAGATATTGCATACCGAGTTAATTAACGCTATTTGTGAATCTATCACAAGAGTAGTGGAGAGCACACACAATTAATTAATTTTATTTTTTGTATCAACAACATTCACCCGTTTATTTTTAAATAATTACCACAAAAATTAAAGTGGACATAAATATTTTTCCAACATAATAATCTGTTTAAATTTATAGAATTGATTACATATTTTTTAGTCTCATTGTTACTTGAACTTAGTTAGCAAATTAATTGTTTTTTTTTTCTTGTATCAACTACATTCACCCATTTATCTTTAAGTAATTACCACAAAAATTAAAGTAGACATGAATATTTTTCCAACTTAATAATCTATTAAAATTTATAGAATTGATTGCATATTAAGTCACTACCAAGTTAAAGTAAATCAGTAGTAGGGTGATGGGCGAGTTTGATTATCATATCTTGATGTGACATGCAGATCTCATAAAAGGAACTAATTGATTAATTTACTAATGATTACAAATGGTGACTCATTTCCTTAAATAGAATCCAATTCAAAAGTATTTGGTAAATTGGTTCATTATAAAAAAACCTAAACCCTAAATACTAAAACTTAAATCCTAAATCCTGAATCCTAGAAGCCTAAAATTTAAACTCTAAACCCTAACTTAAAACTTAAATGCTAAACCTTAAATTGTTATATTTTAGAAGCTTTCTTTTTCTATAACCATGTCTTGAGGCCATGTATTATGACATGTGTCATGTGTTGAGGCCATGTATTCTCCATTCTCTAAAATAGAACCTAATTCAAAACTATAAAGTAAACTGGTTGATTATAAAAAAAAAACTTACACCTTGAATGATAAAACCTAAACCTGAAACCCTACAAGCCTAAAATTTAAACCTTAAACTCTAACACTAAACCCAAACCTTAAACTTAAATGCTAAATCCTAAATTGTTATATCTTTTAGGAGCTTTCTTTTTCTATAACCATGATTAGTGTCAAGTAAGATAAAATTAAATGACCTAATATACATTCAATTTTGAAATTTAGTTATGTTATTTTCTACAAAGTATTTGTATTTCAATCAAATTTCTTCTCTTATTTTAAATTTAAATTATTATTATTAATTATTTGTATTTGTATTGTGACATATCTTGAGACTATGTATTATGACACATTCATGTGTTAGGGCCATATATATAATAAAAAATCATCCAGTAAGTGGAAGAGTAGCGCTACACCCTTAGAAGAGGTGCAGCTTAGCAAACCCATGTTTGTCTGCTTTGAATTGGAGGAATTTAATCCAACTGGGTCATACAAAGATGGGTTCTGATTCTTTGTTTGTCCTAAGAAATATGAGGTCAACCGATCCAACTGATCCAACCGGTCTCTAATAGCAACACCGGTTCTTTCTCCGGTTCGATTTTTGAAACACTGACCGGAAACCCCTTCAATGTGCCTTTTTGCTCAACTCTGGAAGCATACGTACTGAGCTTCGTTTCTCTTCGCACTCACTCAGAGTCCCGAGTCCGACACCTTACGCTTGGTATCTCTTGCACTTGACGGCAAACACGTCTATTTAAATTTTATATTCACTAATTTCATAGTTTTATGGGCCTTTTATGCGCTTCCTCTGCAAAACAATGGTGTTTATTGAAGAATCTTGAAGAAGCAGAAACCAGTTGTTTCCCACTTGCTCAGCTTCTTTTCAGCCGGAATGGAGGTGGGTCTCGTTCAATTTCTGCAATTGGCTTGGATTGCTGGGACATTGCCAATAGTCGTTGCTTCTATCCCCATGTCTAAGCTCAATTGGTTCCGTGAGGCCTTGTTGGGATTTGCTAAGAGAGGAAAAATCATGCAATCTTCTTCACAAGTAAGATTAGATTATCTGTTAGGCATTTACTTGTGCAAACTTTCAATCCAAATGATGGGTCGAGTCTCTTTTTTTGTTTTTTTTTTACGACTCTAGATTCGAGCTTACAAGTCCCGACGACGATCTCAGGTCATTTGGTTCTCTAGAGAGAGAGAAATTAGAGGAAATGAAAAGCTGTGTTTCTTTTCCCCTCACATTTATGTTATTATGGCAACTTCACTGAAAATTTTGCACTTCGCTTATGAAAAGTGGAATTTTGAATTTTGTTGGGTCCAGAGTCCAGAATTAATATTTTAAACCAAGTTTTGTTAAACTTTCTTTGCTCACACTTCTTTGGAATGTAAAGTATCTTAAGTTAGTAACAATGAAATGATTCTAGTTCAAGAATAGATCCCAATTAGAGTTTCTATTTATCAGTATCTAACTGTCCTTATATCATCGCTGTTTAATTGAAATGAAAAAGACTAAGAGGAATTATACATTTATCTTACTATGAAATTTCATGGTGTGAATTACAAACTTATGAATGGGGAATTGTCAACTAATACCAATATTGAACTGCAGAAATTTACCGTTCCTCAAAGATTTTTCTTGCACTTCTATGCTGTGGCTTCGGTATGGACAACATTCCTGTTAGTTACAACTTGGATGTATGCAAATAGAATGGTACCATTGGTTGCAGAGCCATTTGCTTACTCCACTATCACCAGCTACTTGACAGGGGGTTCAAGTATCATAAATAATTCAACTAAAATAGGTCACAGATATGTAGTCTGGCGAGCTGTTTTTCTGCTTTTGCTGATGGAAGTTCATGTCTTGAGACGCCTTTATGAAACAACATATGTATTCAACTATAGCCCCTCAGCTCGCATGCATATCTTTGGTTATCTGACTGGATTGTTGTAAGTTTCTTGAAAGTCCCTCTCATTCTACTTCACTTAGAAAGCTTCCCCCTGCCCCCCCTTATATTAAATTTTTAAAAATATGCAACTAGGGAATTCTAATGTGTAAAAGGCTTACTTCTTCACTGACAATGCAATTTTGGTTGCGTGGTTTTCGTATTAGATCTATTGCTTCATATTAATTACCTTAAATAAGTCCTGAATTCCTGTTTGATTATTCTGGAAGTGTACTGAACCTTCTGTTTTGTAAATTTTGTGTATGTTACTTAATAATATCTGATATGTCTTTGCTAAAATTAAATGTCTATCCTATTACTTGTTGTCATGCTCTTTTTGAGGATGGCATGCCAAGGTCCTAGGAATGAGGCTATCCTAGTCTGTTGTATTTGTTAATTTCAGTTCATACTCTGGGGCAAAAACCTTTTTATTTTTAAATAAAATAACATGCATATGTTGATACTGGATGTGCCCATTGGAATATTTAGAATCGTTTTTTGGAAGATATTTTTAACCTTGCCTATTTGAATTGGATTAATCATGTAACATCCTCATGCCACTGTATGTCATGTCCTAGGATCAAGACAGTTCTCTTATCTAGTAATGTTTATGAATATATATTTAGATTTTAGAAAAAAGATGAATTAGAAAGCTGTTGGAGGCTTTATATTTGAATGTAACTAAGGTCCATGGCTTTGATGCATTAAACTATAAAACATAAGCAAATGAATAATAATAGGCGGATGGGGAAAGAGAGGTGAGGGAAAAAGTTGAAGACTGCAATTGAAATAGCTTATTTGATTTCCTCTCTCACTTGTTAACTCCTTGTTAGGTTATCTATTTATAGATGAACATAACATATATTGGTGGATTTGAAATATTACTTGTTGACGTGGGTTCTAAAACAAAATAATGTGTAAGCTTTCCAATTATCTGAAGTGTTGAGGGTCACAGAGTTCTTGCTGTTTCTCTTGCTTTCTTAGATGATAAAATTTCTTATAAATATTAATTGCAGCCTGTGCTCAATTTGTAATTCTTAGTTTACATTGGTTGTACTTATGCAAATACTAAATTGGAGATTATTGATTTTGTTACTCTTTTGAAGCTAGTTTCTATGTAGCAGCACCACTGTCACTTTGCTCCAATTGTGCATTAGAGGTGTATGAGTTTACAGCAAATCGAGTAGCTGAGTTCATTGTCAAAGGCAAGAGTCAGATGCCAGTAACTGAGTTTGAATTCTGGCATGTTTTGAATCCTCTCCTTAAGCTTGGATGGCAGCAGTGGATTGGTGCTGCTGTATTTTTTTGGGGTTGGATTCATCAGCAACGTTGCCATGCAATTCTTGTATGTATCATCTACTTGATTGACTTCTAAATTTTAGGTTTGTGAATAATTGATATCAAATGATTTGGCCATGCGTTTGATGCTAATACCAAACAGCTTGTAGCTGAGTGATACTGAGGACAACCTTAGGGCTTGTGGGTTCTGTAGTCGTAGCCAAAAGTACAAAAAAATACATTTGATGCTAATTGTCACATTTTTTTTTTATTATTTCACTTTCATTATAATGCTAATGGTAACAAGTCACTGTAGAAAATGAAGTTGGTAAGTGGAATTAAAATTACAGATGAAATGATAAATGCAGAGATTGCATATTATTTAGCAGCTCCTAATGGTAACAAGTCACTTTCATTAGATTGCATATTATAAATGCTAACTTGTATTGAATTTGATGTGGTCCTATTAGCATTCTTGCAATTCACTGTCATGGTGTGGTCTGAATTTTGAAATTTTGTCAGGGCTCCTTGCGGGAAAATTCTAAACAAATAGACGAATATGTAATCCCTCGGGGTGATTGGTTTGAAGTTGTTTCCTCTCCACATTATCTCTCTGAAATTGTAACTCTCTATCCTTCTCCCTCTTTCATCTAGTATTGAGACTGGAATTGAGTTAGCCTAATAGTTGATAATAATGAAGGTTATATATGCTGGTTTCGTGGTCGCTAGTGGAGGAGCAAACCTGACAATCTGGTTACTTTTTGTGTTTGTGGTAATACTTTCTTCACAGATATAGATTCAAATCATTCAATGTTATAAAGTAACATTTATGTGATTCTGATTTTCTTCTTGTATGTATCGTTTTTGGGTGATGTTGGGTACAGGTGGCAAATTTGACGTTTGCAGCTGTGGAAACACATAGGTGGTATCTTCAGAAATTTGAAGATTATCCAAGCACTAGGTTTGCCATAATCCCAATTGTTCTGTGATACTATGTGGCAAAGATGTACTATTTTGAGTGGTGTTGTGGTGTGTGTAATTATTATGATGGATTACAATAAAGAACTCCATAATTTTTTTTATTTTTTAAGAATATGTTGAAGAGTCAGCTTTCTGGCAAGAGTCTTGTGGTGATAAATATTTCTTATTGGTATTTTTATCTTACTAGTTCAACAACCAGAATGCAGTTATCAAAGTGATATCAAGTCAAGTTTTGAAATTGCCACAAAGGCTTAGTTTATTCAGTCATAAAAACAGGTGGAAGCAATAGAGGGGTTTTAGACATGCAAGATACTAGTGTCAAAGATGCATGAGGTAGTTATTGAGAAGTGTTGCCTTATAAATAGGCTGAAGGAAGCATAATGGGGTATTATCTTTCAGAAAGACAGAATATTCAAGTCAATTTGCCTTTTATGCATTTCTTTGACACGTTTCTTTAATTGTAATTCTTTCTTTGGTTTTTAAGTTTATTGTTATCTTTGTGAATTTATGACAAAAACACCAAAAAGATGTATCTCTCCTTTAGAATTGAATGCAATGATCAGCATTCCTCTTTTAAAACATTCTTTTGAAGTATTCATTTTGATGCTGAATCAAGTATCAAATTCTTTTTGAAGATCTTGGAACCCATAGTTGGAACATATCTTACTCCAAAGTAAGTAAAAAAGGATCAAGTAAAGTGAAAGGTGAAATTGATAATTCAAGTTTTATAATTGTTGAAATCCTTGCAATTTTCACTTGAAACAAGTTGATTCACACTTGAATGTGTTGATTCTATCTACATATAAATAATCATTAGAAATTGGGAATGGCATAAAAAAAGATTGAGTACTACAAGATGATCTGAAACCAACAAAGCGGATCAAGGAGCAAAGGGGAACAAAATACAGAAATCACTAAATTGGGAGTTAATTATTTCCAAATAATTAAAAGTTCCTCAAAAGGTGTAAAACTAAAGAACTAATATGTGATTGCCATATATAAGCTACCCAATAACTTTAATTCTATTATCATAAGGAATCTTAATAGGAGTAGCCAACAAATCCTTAAGGGACAGGAATACAATCCTAATCCACCTTATTACAACCCAAACAAGAAAACATAAATCCCCAAATTACAAACCTTAGATTCCAAATCATAAAGTACATAAATAAAACATTAATTTCTATTCTCATACTGCAAAACCAGAGTTCATATAAGTTATTTGTGGAATTCCATGACTCCCAAAACAGAGTAAGCACGACAAACAACTTGGAAACTAGAAAATCCTGAAGATTTGCACAAAGCCTCAAATTCTTTCTCAGTTCTTTCCCTTCCACCAGCCTGCATAAACATGATGTTGTCAAGAGAAGAAGCATATTGAGCAGCAGTGGTTGTTTCAGGCACTTCAGGCATTATCATGTCGATCAAAATCACTTTTCCATTTTGTGGAAGCACTTTATGGCAATTCTTCAGAAGTACAAGACATTTTTCATCATCCCAATCATGGCAAACAAACTACAAAACATAGCCAATTGGAGATTTATTGTTCACTTAGTATATATCATCTTAGATCATTAGAATTCTTTTATAGTTTATGATCAAAAGTGTAGGCAACTAACCTTCATCATTATGGCATCACCCTTTGGAACACTTTTAAACATATCTCCTCCGACATGCTCTAATCCTTCACACAATCGAAAAAAAAAAATTGGCTTAGCACGAAAGGTTATCAATAATTGTTTTTTCCTATATAAATTGGGAAAAATCTCTTTAATTTTTTTCCCATACATGCATGGAAAGAAATAAAAGGAAAAAGTGAATTTTAATTTTAGTATCTAACATTCTAAAATTTTACAGACGATAAAATAGAGAGTTTACAAAATACCAGGATATGATGGAGCGTCTCGTACCACTTGAGGCAAATCAAAGTTAATACCCTTTGTTGAGGGGTATTTGGAGATCACCATTTTGAGACTTAACCCAATACCACCTCCTACATCAACCAACGTTGATATTCCTTCAAATCCTTTATAAATTTGAAGAATTTTTTTCATGTTTACACTGGACAAGTCAGCCATTGCGTTATTAATGGCTTGGTTCAGTTTTTGATCTGTTTCCATAAACTCAAACATAGACTTCCCATGAACCTTTTTGAATAAGTCAATGCCATCGTCAAGAATTGCTTCCTTGCAGTTTAGCCTATGATTATAATTCAAGGAAAAAGCCAAGAGATGAAGATATTCATTAGATAAAAAAAAAAAGGTAAAATATCATAACTCACATGATTAATTTTCTTTCCAAAAGCCAGCTCCGAAATTTTCAATATATATATAATATATATAAAAGCCTAGACTTAGGCTAATAGTTAGCGTTTTAAGTAATTTATTAAAAACTTTCCTTCTGCCATATATAAAAGAAAAGTCAAACACCATTACCACCAGTACTACCACGATTTAATTAAAACCTTTTACTCCTTGTGATAAAGATAATATACAAAAATTTGAATAATGTAAAAAAAGAAAAAAAGCTTTGAAGAATTCACTTACAAGGTCTCAAATACTTCTCGATTACTACATAAGTGTGTGAATGAGACCAAGGAGTGCCCATCATCATCACAAACAAAGTATTTACCGACTGGAGAGAGTCCGTAAAGTCTCTTAATCGCACCGTCTTTGTTGGTATGCATGGAGGAAGTAAGAAGAGAGTGACTGGTTAGAAGACGAAGCATTCGCTCAAGCTTGTAAGGCAAGCTAGGGTATTGGTTTGGAAGCTGAGAAGCAATTTCAGTGGGTGTCATGAATCCACCAAGTGGGTTTCCTCTCGCAATTATCTCAAACAAATTCAGCTCAATGGCAGCATTTAGAATTGCTGGCAAGACATTTATAGTAGATACTTGCAAAGCAATGAGGCAAGCTTCATCTTCAATTTCGTGATTGGAGATTTTCCCATCAGAACCCATATTTGCTTTGTTGTGTTTCTTATGTTTGCAGTTTGCAGAGTATGGATTTTATAGGTAGATCATGAACAACACTTGCCGCATGCTAACTTTATTAATGAGTAATTTAAGATTAATTTTGTTTGTTAGTCCTAATTGGAAGGCTGGTAGAGAAGATAAAAGGTCACGTGGCATGTGCTGATAGAGAAATAAGATTGATTATTCTATTCTGATTTTAACGGCGAAGGCATCTTTACTAGTGAATGCATATTGACTTTTTTATGTGTAAGTACTATTCTAAATGACTTGAGAAAGAAACATGGAATTATTATTGGATTGGGTGGTTTTGGTATGTTTCATGTGGGTGTTCTTGAGAGTTGAGACCAGCTATAATAGGATTTTCATTGTTTATTATACTGAAATATGAAGCAATTTTGTAATATAAGTACGGAAATCTCATTTGCATTCTTAACATTTTATATCTTCATTTAATGTTTTTTGTTATATGATATTTCAAACATGTGTCAGTCAAGAATGATGTGCTTCTCATCTTGTCCCACGCATATATTTTCAAGCGGTTGACCAAAGGATAGTATGGCCATTTAAAATATAAAATGTACTAAAATGGTGAATTGAAAAAAATCCTAAAGCTTAAGACTCATGTGCATATAACAAATAGAAAAGGGCTCTTTGACACAATTAATGCAGTGTAGAAAGTTTTTTATCAAAGTAGTGTAGTTTCAAACTATAATACCGAAATAATACATTTTTAAAAAATTTTAAATTTTTTTTTTAAAAAAAACAAAGTTAGCTGGGATGGGGCCCACTGGACACACCAGGGGCCCCGTGGCATGTTCTGATCGAACATGCCGTGGGTCCCACGGTGCATTTGTCCTTGTCTTTCTCTCCTCGGTTTTGCAGACTACGGGTCCCATTACTGTTGAAAATCTGCCAAATGGCATGCCTTTTAGGGACACGTTGGGGGGCCCACGGTGTGTCCCCACAAGCCATGCCAAATGGCAGCCAGCGCGTCCCATTTTGTCTCTGATCCCTGTAGTTTTTGTCGGCGTGACTCTGTTGCCTGGCAGTGTGTCCGAACTCTATAAATACCTCCCCTGAGAGCAGTCTTCACACAGCAGCAACAACGGAAACAATATTTGGGTTAGATTACAAAGGAGATAGCTCATAGAAGAGAAAAATTTGTATTCACTAAATTTCTGTCTAGTATTTTTTGTAAACTTTTGTGGAACAATATTAAGGTACGTTTAGATTTTAATTACTGCTTAATGTTAATAAGTGTTCTTATTTATTCTAAATTTTGATGATTTTAATAATTGTTCTTATTTATTTGATAATATTAGTATAAATAAAATATGATGATATTTATATACTAATTGTATATGATAATATTTAATTTATTTTTTATCATTAGTTTGATAATATTTAGTAGTTTATGTTTTTTTATTATAATATTACTATAAATAAATGTTTACATAAAATTTGTATTTAGCTTAATATTGTTATGATTATTGTATATTATTATACTGAAATATGATATATTTGATTTTAAATTTAGGAGAAAAATGTTGATAATCATTTATTACAATGGTCGAGTATATAATGGAGAACAAAAAGTCACATATGAAAGTGCAAATTCTGTATGCATGATCTTGAAACATAAACTTAGACTACAAAGTCTTAAAGATGTGATACAACGAAAATTACGTCTTGATCCCAATAAAGTGATCAAGAACATCAAATATAGATTTTCTATGTCAGCTAACCCCTTATATTATGGTGTCCTTGATCTAGTGGCTAATGAGGATGTAATGTGCATGTATGAAAGTCACTCACAACATGTCAATCTTGGAGCAATGGAGGTTTTCGTGGAGAGTGAAACTATAGAGCATGATGATAGTGATTTTCAAATCATTGATGATTGTGGGCCAAGTTCCATACCTTGTTCAGTTCAGGTGCATAGTCAAACAGAATTAGAAAATGACCACTGTTATTGACCACATGTTGACTCATCTGGGTTTCAGTATGGTATGCCTAGTTCGAGTCAAACTTTTCAGCTACCAGAAAGCCATGACTATGATTGTTATGACCAGTGGTTCAATTCAGAGATTGGACAGGGGAGAGGCATCAAAGAACAAGAAACTGATTTGAATATAGAAGGACACGAAGAGGAATCATTTCTTGATGGTGCTAATTTTCCCATTGATCCTCTAATTAAGTCAAGTGATGATGAAGATTACATTCCAGAGGGAGATGATGCATCTAGTGATGAAGAATATGAATATAATTTGGATCTGAATGTACAACCATTAGGCGATGAATCCGGTTATCCCAGGCCGGAAATGGTGCAACCGTTGCAGTATAATGAACCTTTCCCAGTTTATTCAGCAGTTAACTGGGATGCAATGCGAATTACTAATAACACTGGGATATCAGATGGACATGGAGCATGGGAGAGAGGTGGAGAGTTGTCAATTGGGCAACAATTCTCTACAAAAAGTGACGTTCAGCTTGCTGTGAAGGAATACTCACTGTAAATGTATCAGTCATTCATTATGATCGAGTCAAATCCGACTATGTGGAATATTATTTGTCCAAATAAGGCTACTGGTTATAATTGGAGACTTCGAGCCTGCCAAAGGAGTAAGAGCGGAGTATGGGAGATTAAAAAGTATAACGGTCCGCATACTTGCACAAATGCCATGATAACGCAAGATCACAAGAAGTTAGATATTAATGTTATAACGTCGAGTATTCATGGGATGATTGAAGAGAGTCCTAATGTATCAATTAAGTTGATATAGGAGCGAATATCAGCAAACTTTTCCTATCGAGCATCGTACAAAAAATCATAGTTAGTAAAGCAGAAATGCATCGAAAAGTTGTTCGGTAATTGGAATGAAAGCTATAATCTATTGCCTAGATGGATGGCAGCAATGCGAGCGACAAATCCTAGAACTGTTGTGGAATGGTTCTTGGATAATAATCATATCAATAGTCATTCAAATGTACAGGAGAAGATGTTTCGCTGTGTCTTTTGGACATTCAAAGCATGTGTTGATGCATTCACTTTTTGTAAGCCTATGATTCAAGTGGATGGGACTTTCTTGAGTGGCAAATACCGTGGGACGTTGCTGATTGCTTCTACACAGGATGACGACAGGTCACCATTGTCTCTTGCATTTGCTATTGTCAAAGGTGAAGTTAAAGATGCATGGACGTGGTTTTTGACCTTAGTTCATCGTCACGTAGTTCGAGATCAACAAAATTTGGCGATAATTTTTTATCGTCATGTAAGTATACTGTCTTCAATTGCAGATGCTAGCGTAGGTTAGAGTCCGCCACTTGCATACAATTTCTTTTGCTTGCGGCATGTTGTTAGCAATTGGAATACACATTTCAAGAATAAAGCCCTGAAAACAAAAATATACGCAGCAAGTATGTTTACATTTGTTGTCATCATAATAGTGTATTTGGCTTAAAGGAACTATTTTTTAATACTATAATGTTCATGACCCAATTTGATAGGTAGCCAATAATCCCTTAAATTTAAAGAGTTTATGAGGGATATACAAAATTGATGCGAAAACAATCGAGCATGGAAGTATGTACAAGATCTTGATGAAGCGAAGTGGACTTTGCAAGGAGATACTGAGGGGAGGCGTTACGGCATGAAGACCACCAATTTGGTTGAGATTATTAATGGCACACTGAAGGGTGTTCGCAACATGCCTATTACTGCCTTAGTTAGAGCAACATATTACAAGTTGAACATTATTTTCACTAAAAAAAGGGATAAAACTGGTAATATGAGAGCTAGTGGACAACAGTAGACTGAGTATGTCATGGGTAAATGCGTGAAAATTCACGAGAGGCGTCATCACACAAGCCTCGTTTGTTCAACAGGGACACCAGTTTATTTGAAGTAGAGGAAAGGTATAATATGATAACCAGGATAGCTGGACGCACGTTTGTTATCAATCTGAATGAAAGAAGGTATAGTTGCGGTAAATTTACAACCCTTCATTTCCCATGCTCACATGCAATATCTGTTTGCGCGTCTGCTTCCCTTAATGAATGGTCTTATGTGGATCCAATGTACTCCATTGCAAATTTAGTAAATGCGTATCGTGGACAATTTAAGCCAATTGGTGGATAAGAATATTGGCCCGAGATTCAGGGGATACATATTAGCCCTAACCCCATGATGTTGAGGAAGAAATGTTGTCCTAATACAAATCGCATTCGAAATGAGATGGATTGGCGGGATCCAAGTAGAGCCCGAACAATAATTAAATGCAGTATTTGTCGCATGGAAAGGCATAATAGGCGAAATTGTCCACTTAGAAGAATGCCTGATCCATGACCGAATTAGTTATCTGTGCTTCACAATTTGAAATTTGTATATTTAAATATTTTATCATTTTCATTACTAATGGCAAAGAGTCTGAATATGCGGCATATTGTTTAATTATATATCGTTTTGATTTCAAAACTTTAAATAATGAGATGATATATGAACTCAAATATAATAATAATAATATACATGTCCAATAATAATCATATCACATGTACAATAACAGCCTAATACTAATGCCTATGTCGATACAAATGTCCGCCCGTCCCACATCTAGAGGGTCTGCTAACACGTGGTGGCAGTTCTTCTTCAGCAGGTTTGGTGGCTGGTGGTGGTAGTTCTTCCTCAGTAGATTGGGTGGCTGGTGGTGTCATATAATCATACATGTCCCTTGATGCAAATAGTCTAGTCCTAATCATCATCGGATCAAAGAACTGTTGTGTTGTCAGAGGAGTTATCGTCAGATCGGTCCAATCTCCCGTATACTTTGCTTGTGAAGAGGGGCCGGGGTATGAATCAATCGCCGATGGGGGAACATGAGAATCAACGTCAAAAAAATTATATACAAGAGATTGTGCTGTATGTGGTGTCATATGAAAGTACCCTTAGTTCTCTATAAATTCTACTGGATCGGGCCGATATGACACGTCGATCGATGAACTAGCCACATCAGCATGATGACCAGAGTGCGATGAGCTTTGAGATCTATCACTCAAACGCTGTCAGGCCCTGGTGGAGTGTGAGGAAGACTGGCATCGTGATGATGTAGCATGTGCCTTCGAAGACATGGATGCACTCCCTACTGAGTTCATCACCTCAGGAGCCATCTGGGGTTGCATTACGTGTGAGAACACCCCAAACTCCAAAAACACCCCAGTTAGCCTCATAAAAAATGCTTGATATCGCTCAGGTGTCCAATCTTGCTAAGGCACCCCCTGCTGAGTTCCACCACCTTGCTGAGTTCCCCATCCCTGCTGAGTTCCACCACCTTGCTGAGTTCCTCAACCTTGCTGAATTTGATGATGAGTAGTGAGCTACACCATAATAAATTATATATCACAATTTATTCACAAACTAATATAGTCATTTTAAACTAATAAATAAACAAACGTAATATTTGTAACACACTGACCTGTCCGACGACTATGGCATTTTCAGGCCTCATCCATCGGCGCGTTATGCGTGAGTACCAAGCAATGTAATCTGGGTCTACGCCAAACGACTCGTCTAAATTAACTACATATTGACCTCGCTCATCCCACAAAAGGTTGTGATCCATATAATGCAACATCCATAATGTATCCTGCTTCCCCTTCATATTGATATTGTGTAGTTGTCTATCATAAATAGCAATCTTTCAGGGAATGTGTTGTCTACTCCCAAATTGACGTAGAACCCGATTTAGATTGTGGTGCTCCACGATGTGATAACATATTAATGGCACCTTAGCAACCCAAATTGTATGGCCCTTAACACAATAGTCTGGGAGTCGTGCCATCAATGCCCTAGTATATGACTGCCACACAATCTGTTCACGTATAACATTAATAACATGAAACATATTTCCTACAACAAATTGAAGTAATAAATGACATAGATTAATTACTAGTAACAATAATTCTTACATCATCACTTTCAAGTATATCAAAAGCCAGTCGATACCCCTTCTGCTCCGAATCGTAGGTAATATTCGTCAAATCTAGAGCAGATTTCCACCTAAAATGTTTCAAATATTACACTACAATTAATTACGTTTATTACACTAAACAAAGTATGTACTATTAATTACGTCTATTATACTAGAAAAATAATGTCATTATAATATGAATCATATAATCCAATTGACAACTCCTAACGTTAACATACTTTAATTCTAAATAAACTATCAGAATATAATGTAGCTTAATTATAAATAACTTGAAATTTTATTTACTGACCTACTCGCAAGTGGCCCTGTTAAATCACGATCTTCTCGTCTCGGAGCTATACAATGGAATCTCTCCCAGGCCCAACACTGGAGCAAAAAACAACATCCTCCGAAGTTATCAACTTCCCCAAGAGAAGCCATGCAGAGACTCCTATAAAGAACAACAAGACAAGCTGATACCCAGCTGAATCTCCCAGCTTCTTTCCAATTTTCTAATAACTTTAAATACATAACATGTACATAATTTTCAATACGACCAGGCATAAGCCACATGCCAATTAGATGTAGTATATGTGCTCTAGCAAATTGTTGTACTACGTCATTTGGAGCATCATTTGGACATTGACTAAATGTTCGCGAAAGCCAGTTCAGTTTTAGACTTCCTCCAGCTAAGGCTGAATTAGGTGGGGTTACGCCTAGCAATTCTCGACAAAGATCACTCCATACGTAACCAGTAAACTTGGATACTGCATCTCCATCAACAGGCAGACCAAGTAAGACCTCTACATCTTGTAAGGTGATAGTACACTCACTGATAGACATATGAAATGTATGTGTCTCTGGCCTCCACCGTTCAACTAATGCAGAAATTAATTGGACATCAATATGAGTAGGTTTTATTTCTACAACCCCACCAAAACTTGCCATTCTCACATACTTCATAACCCAATCGTTAGGTCTACGTATATTTCCATGAGATCGAGGGCACAACTCTATATCAACCTGTTTCAATTATTACTTAAAAAATTATAACATTTTACAAACAAAATTACAATAACATATATGTACAAAATTTTGAGTCTATAAAAAATGCTTAATTAAAATAATTGTAAATTACTTACTCCAGTATCCCATATTTTTGTCAATATGTGAGTTTTTTGTTCAGTCAATAAGGTGGGATCTTCTGGTCTTGGTAGTTGAATCTGATCCGCCATATTATCAAAAAAAAAAAAAATATCTTACAATGTAGATAAAATAAACAACAAAAATCCTAACTGGGGACCAATGAAGAGGAGGAAGAAACTTAGATATGTGCCTAAGAACAAGAACAACAATAAAAATAATTAACAAAAGTAGCAAAAATTTTGTTAGCAGATGAAGAAGGTGAGAAAGAAGCTAAGAAGAAGAAAGGGAAGATTGCCTAGCGAGGGAAAAATGAGAGAGCAACTCTGGAGGAAGAAGGAAGAAAGGAAAAAAAAAATTGTCCAACTCTTCTGCCACGTGTCACGCTAACATTGGACCATCGTTTCGACGGATGGGGAGCGGCCACGTGTAGCACAGGGGAGCACCGGTCAAAAGGGATGGACTGACACAGACTGACACACGCAAGGGGAGGTGCAGACAAGGACAGACGTGTCGTGGGGCCCACGGTGTGTCCGGTCAGAACGTGCCACGGGCCCCCCGGCGTGTCCGGTGGGCCCCATCCCTGCCAACTTTTTTTTTTTAAAAAAAAAAAATTGAATTTTTTAAAAATGCATTATTTCGGTAATATAGTTTGAAACTACACTACTTTGGTAAAAAACTTTCTACACTGCATTAATTGTGTCAAAGAGCCATAGAAAAGTGCTAAATCCACCATAAAAAAATATTGAGAAAATGGTGAAAAATTATTATATAAGAGTAACATTTCGTGTTTCAAATATTATTAAGACAGTAGACATGATTAACATTATTTAATAACATGCAATAGGGAAATATGCCTATAATAAAAAATTTCAAAAAATATGTTTTTCTTTATTTTTTTGTGTACACCAAAAAGTTTAGAGAGAATGGAAGCTACCCTATTTTAAGGCCAAAGCATGTCATAAAGCTCAATGATGAGTTATAATAGTACTTATAAATTATTTATCAAAGGGGAACTACTCTCAGTGAGATTGAAAACTGAGGCCTGACAAACAAAGTGTTTCGATTCTTACTAACTCAAACAACCCCATTGACAAAAAAAAAAAGAATATATTTCTGTAATTTAATAAAATCTAGCAGCCTCTTGATGAAAGGATAAAAAAAAAAAATTCAGTAAGTGTAACAATTTTTTTTGAAGACAGTCATCAAAATCACTACTATTTTGCCTGCACATTAAAACTTTTAAATTGTGATCCTTAGGACGTATCTTCATAATTTTGACTGTTAAGTGAAGTGTGCTCTCAATAGATTGTAGTTTTTATCAATTTTCTTTGCTCATATTAAACTCAAATGCTATCAATTATTTTGATATTTCAATGACACTGAGTAACTTATTATTTTAAAATATTTACAATGACACCAAAATTATACCATAAATCTCAAAAACCCACCCAAAATTCCTTCTAAAGAGAAAAGGGGGTTAGCTGTTTCCCTTGAAAAAAATCTTAAAGCTTTAGACTCATGTGTATATTATAAATAGAAAAGTGTTACATCCACCACAACATTTGCACCACTCTTAATTACAACAATTATGGACCACACAGATAGAAAAGTTAAACCCACTTAGATGGCCTAGATTTATTGGAATGAAGAATGGTTAAAAATTATTGTATAAGAGTAACATTTTTCTCAAATGAAATCTGTTATTCAAATGTTATTAAGACAGTAGACATGAATAAAATTATTTAATAACATGCGATAAGGAAAGATGCCTTAGCTTGCTTTAAATGAGTAACGTATCTTCATTATTTTGACTGTTAGTGAAGTGTGCTATCAGTTTTGACCGTTGATGAAGTGTGCTATCAATAAATTGAACTTTCTAAAATTTAAGAATTGGCTTGATTACATTAAAATCAAGGATAGGGCTCAAATGTGATTTCATATCAATAGAATCTCATCATTTTTAATCTAAATTATTGAATAAAAAATCTAAATTTCTGACTATAAAACCAAACTCCTAATCCATAATTTTTAATTCAAAAATCATCACTCTTAGACTTCTAAAATGATTCGCATGCACTCAAGGCTTTGTTTGTTGTCTCAAACTAGTCTTCTTTCACTTTTAGTGGTAAAAAATTTTAATCTGTATTAAACTAAAGCACTGACATGACGAGGTCAATAATGTACAATTTCCAAATGAGTATAATAATACACAATATTCACATGGAAAGCAGTATTTGCATGGAAAAGTTATATAAGTGTGAATCACACATTGAATCCTCCAAGAGTGAATACGAGCACTCAGAACTATGAGAACAACCTTGTTCTGATATCGTGGATGCTATTTATTATTTATGTAAGCACAAGCAATGGTGGACCTACGACCCTAAAGGTCAGTAGGTGTAATTATTTATATATATTTTTTTAAATTATATATAACAGCAATTTGCCATTTAGAATAATTCATGTTTCTTTAACAAATAATTTAGAATAGTACTTTGGCAAAAATTAGTCAATATCCTCTCACTAGTAAAGGTGCCTTTTCTTTTAAGATCAAAATAAAATAATCGATCTTCTCTATCAGCACATGTCGCATGACCTCTTATGTGCCCCAGCCTTCCAATTTGGACCAAAAAACGAAACTAATCTTAAATTACTCATTAATATAATTAGCGTGCGGCAAGTCTTGTTCATGATCTACCTATAAAATCCATACTCTGCAAGCTGCAAACATAAGAAACACAACAAAGCAAATATGGGTTCTGATGGGAAAATCTCCACTTACGAAATTGAAGATGAAGCTTGCCTCCTTGCTTTGCAAGTATCTACTATAAATGTATTGCCAGCAATTCTAAATGCTGCCATTGAGCTGAATTTGTTTGGGATAATTGCTAGAGGAAACCCATTTGGTGGATTCATGACACCCTCTGAAATTGCTTCTCAGCTTCCAAACCAATACCCTAGCTTGCCTTAAAAGCTTGAGCGAATGCTTCGTCTTCTAACCAGTCACTCTCTTCTTACTTCCTCCATGCAATTAAGAGACTTTATGGACTCTCTGCAGTCCGTAAATACTTTGTTCGTGATGATAATGGGCACTCCTTATTCTCATTCACAAACTTATGTAGTAATCGAGAAGTATTTGAGACTTTGTAAGTGAATTCTTCAAAGCTTTTGTTATGTTTTTTTTTTTT
>QAOA01001735.1:221769-260709 GCA_003255065.1 Cercis canadensis
TTTTTTTTTTTTTTTTTTTTTAATTCTAATGCATATTTTCATCTCTTTACTTTTTTTCCTTCAATTATAATCATAGGCTAAACTGCAAAGAAGCAATTCTTGATGATGACATTGACTTATTCAAAAAGGTTCATGGGAAGTCCATGTTCGAGTTTATGGAAAATGCTCAAAAACTGAACCAAGTCATTAATAACGCAATGGCTGACTTGTCCAGTGTAAACATGAAGAAAATTCTTCAAATTTATAAAGGATTTGAGGGAATATCAACGTTGGTTGATGTAGGAGGTGGTATTGGGTTAAGCCTCAAAATGGTGGTCTCCAAATACCCCTCAACAAAGGGTATTAACTTTGATTTGCCTCAAGTCATATCTTGGTATTTTGTAAACTCTCTATTTTATCTTTTGTAAAATTTTAGAATGTTAGATATTGAAATTAAAATTTGCTTTTTCCTTTTATTTCTTTCCATCCATGTATGGAAAAAAAAAATTAAAGAGATTTTGTCCAATTTATATAGGAAAAAACAATTATTGATAACTTTTCGTGCTAAGCCAAATTTTTTTTTTTTCAATTGTGTGAAGGATTAGAGCATGTTGGAGGAGATATGTTTAAAAGTGTTCCAAAGGGTGATGCCATAATGATGAAGGTTAGTTGCCTACACTTTTGATCATAAATTAAATTCTAATGATCTAAGATGATATATACTAAGTGAACACTAAATCTCCAATTGGTTATGTTCTGTAGTTTGTATGCCATGATTGGGATGATGAAAAATGTCTTGTACTTCTGAAGAATTTCCATAAAGTGCTTCCACAAAATGGAAAAGTGATTTTGATCGACATGATAATGCCTGAAGTGCCTGAAACAACCACTGCTGCTCAATATGCTTCTTCTCTTGACAACATCATGTTTATGCAGGCTGGTGGAAGGGAAAGAACTGAGAAAGAATTTGAGGATTTGTACAAATATTCAAGATTTTCTAGTTTCCAAGTTGTTTGTCGTGCTTACTCTGTTTTGAGAGTCATGGAATTTTACAAATAACTTATATGAACTATGGCAATGCATTGCGGGTATATATGAAATTAATTTTGATTAATGTTTTATATATGTACTCCATGATTTGGAATCTAGGGTTTGTAATAAGGAGAATGTATGTTTAGTTGTTTGGGTTTTAGGATATCTTGTAATAAGGTGGATTAGGATTGTATTCCTATCCCCATAAGGATTGTTGGCTATTCCGATTATGATTCCTTAGTATAATAGGATGAAGGTTATTGAGTAGCCTATATGAGGCAATTACATATTAGTTCTTTAGTTTTACACCTTTTGAGGAACTTTTGATTATTTGAGAACAATTAACTCCCAATTCAGTGATTTCTGTATTTTGTTCCCCTTTGGCTCCTTTGGTCCTCTTTGTTGGTTCCAGATCATCTGGTATTACTCAATCTTTTGTTATACCATTTCCAATTTCTTATGATTGTATTCTAGTATTTTATATGGATGTTGTTGAACTCTAATTCATGTTATATATGAATCAGCACATTCAAATGTGAATCAATTTGTTTCAAGAAAAAATTCCAAGGATATTTCCATGGGAATGGTGATTTGGAAATTCCAACGGAATTTTCCGTTGGAATTTCCATGGGAATAATGCAAAAAAAAATATTAATTAAAAATTAAATTCCAACGGTAAAATACCGTTGGAGTTTTTTTTGAAAGTTTTAAATAATTAAAAAAAATTCGAATATTGAAAAAATTATTATCAATTCCAACGGAAATTCCAACGGAAAAATACCGTTGGAATTTTTCAAAAAAATTCCAACGGTAAAATACCGTTGGAATTACCCTTGGAATTCTTTTCTGCAACAAATTTATTAAAAATTAATTAAATAATTCCAACGGTAATTCCAACGGTATTATTCCGTTGGAAAAAATTTCAACGGTATTTTTCCGTTGGAATTATTTTATAGTTTCCAACGGTTTATTTCCCTTGGAATTACCGTTGGAATTTTTCGCATAATTCCAACGGTAATATTCCGTTGGAATTATTTTCCGATGGAATTACCGTTGGAATTACGCAATTCCAACGGGGCATTTTCCAACGACACGTATTCCGTTGGAATTTCCGTTGGAGTGCAAAATTCCAACGGAATTTTGTAAAATTCCAACGGAAAAATTCCGTTGGAATCCAAGAAATTTGTTGTAGTGCTTGGCCACTAAAAAATGGGCTAGGATGAAAGGAAAACATGTTGCTCTTAGACACCGATAAAAGAATCTTTCAATTCCATGAACTTACTAACACTTTGAAATCTAGCTACAGCCTTAACTCTCTTTTTTTAGGTTCAAGCCTTAATTTTTATTCTTTTTTATAGTACAAGCCTTAATTCCTTTGGAATTATAGATTGGAAAAAATAAATCTTGTCAATTACAAAGTATATGTAAATGTCATTTTTTTTTTTATGGAAGTTTAGTTTATTCTACTATTAATATAAAATTTTATATACTATTATTAAATCGAAAAAAGTGATACATGACCAAAATAATTAAAACAAGTAGTTCATTAATTATACAAAACTCTACAATAGATTTTATTTAATTAATAAGAATTAAAATACTTTACTTGTAAAGCTTAAATTTAATTCTTATTACTAATCATATTTTTTTAATAAATAATCGAAAAATATTATTATAAATTTTTTATAATATGTTCTGACCTTAAAATAAAATAATAAATTCACCATAAATTTTATTATACCAAAGGAAAAAAAAAAAAAATCTATTGCACTCTCAAAAGTTGATGGTGTGATAACGGGGTTATGCAGTGTGNTTTTCTTTTTTTAACTTAAGAACTAGGACCCAACTCAGGTAGAGCCAGGCTTACTAAACTGGGGGTCAATCATTCATGCTTCAGAGGTCTTGCTGTTGAAGCACCCACAACTATAACTTCATGTGACAGAGCGCTTTGAGACCCTTATTTTGTCAATGAAAGATCTCAAACACAATATTATCTTCTTGCGATGAGAGCCTTGTGACCAATTTATCTATAACCTAGTTGACATTTCAAGACATTTATTTGTGCATGATATTGTAGTGGTCTTCGTGGTATGGTATATTATTTTTATTCACAGTTCTGTTCTTGTCCCTAGAAATACTGCTTTCAATGTGAATAATGTGTATTATTTTACTCATGTGGAAATTGCACATTATTGATCTTGTCATTTCGGTGAAAATTGTATTATTTCGAGGTGGACATTTTGCTATCCTCATTAATTCACTTAGTAATTTTGATGTCATTGTAAATATATATATTTCAAAAAATTAAATCACTAAGTATATATGTCATAATACACAATTCTTTATAAAATATAAAAATATAAAAAAACATGCCCATATTTTGATTTCTTTATATATTGTCGTTTATGAATTTTACAAAAAATTAACTACTTTAATACATAATAAATGATTCAATTTTTTGATATCTTTATAATAATGCTAAAATTATTTTAAATATCCCACTAATATCCACCCAAAAAAGGTGGGGTAACACTAACTTATCACTCCACATATTTTGATTTGCGATACATAGTTAGTTATCGATTCATCATCCATTTGTAAATAGATGGATGTGACAAAATAGGATGCAGATGACACATGCTTCGAAATATCATAAAAAACTTTATGAGGAACAAGAATGACTGCAAAATGACATAAATAATGCAAAAAAATAAAAATAAATAAATACGTAAAAAGGGTTATTGTTAAAACTATTTATATAAATGAGTCACTTATGAATAATTTAATTGAGGGACAAACACGCTATTTTATTTTAATGTGTTCCTATGTGACACGCTATTTAAGTTTAGTGTGTTCATCATTTCCCATGCTCACTAACTCCCATTACTCTAACATGTTACTTTGATTTCAGCTTGTGCTTTAATGACACGCTAAAATGAAATAGCGTGTTACATAGAAACACGCTAAAATGAAATAACGTGTCACATAGGAATACGTTACATTTAAACCAACGTTTTAATCTTTTTCTAAACAACTTTTTGACTTCTTCGAACACGAATTTGCTATTTTCTTGTAGTGTTTTTTTTTGAAAAAAAATGCAGTAATTTGAAATAACGTGTACACTTTTTTCTTTACTGCTTATTAAAATATCCAAAAATGGCTCACTTTCGTAAATAGTTTTAACAGTAACCCTTTTTAAGTATTTATTTATTTATTTATTTTGCATTATTTTAGTAAATTAACCCAAGAATGACATCTGAAATAANAATTAACCCAAGAATGACATCCGAAATAATTAAAGGGGTTATGAATGCAAATGAGTTTTTCCACAAGATTGGTGCAAATATTTGGTTCTTTGACATAAATATTATATTTTGACAATTTATTTATCTCATCATTGTAGTTTCAAAACAATTTATCGTAATATTATAATTTTTTTAAAAAATAAATGCCAACAAGTGAGACCCAATAGACACGTGCCAAATGTCATGCGGCGTGTCCCTTGAGAACATGTCACATGACATGTGATGTGTCTAGTGGACCCCACTGCCTGCACGCGTGGCAAATTTTTCAGAAAAGAATATGTGACTTTGCAGGCGAGACACGCCACATGTCATGGGACATGTCCTCAAGGACACGTCACATGGCATGTGGCGTGTCCGGTCTACTAACCTTTTTTTTAAAAAAAAAAAATTAAAAAATTGTAATATTGAGGTAAATAGTTTTAAAATTATAATAATATAGTAAATAAATTGTCAAAATACTATATTCAAGTCAAATAACCCAAATGTTTCAGTATAAGATTATGAAAATCCCGTTATTGTTGGTCTCTAGAACACCCACCTGGGCTGAAACAGCAAATCCTACAATAATTCATGCTTCTTTCACAAATAATTTAGAATAGTCTTCAGCAAAAAATAGTCCATATGCACTCACTGCTAAAGATGCCTTTTTAAAATCAAAATAGAATAATCGATCTTCTCTATCAGCACCTGCCGATCGAGTGTAGTTCATGATCTACCTATAAAATCCATACTCTGCAAACTGCAAACATAAGAGAAACACAATAAAGTAAATATGGGTTCTAATGGGAAAATCTCCACTCACCAAATTGAAGATGAAGCTTGCCTCCTTGCTTTGAAAGCATCTACTATAAATGTCTTGTCAGTAATTCTAAATGCTGCCATTGAGCTGAATTTGTTTAAGATAATTGCTAGAGGAAACCCACTTAGTGGATTCATGACACCCTCTGAAATTGCTTCTCAGTTTCCAAACCAATACCCTAGCTTGCCTCACAAGCTTGAACGAATGCTTCGTCTTCTAACCAGTCACTCTCTTCTTATTTCCTTTATGCATACCAGCAAAGACGGTTCAAGTAAGAGACTTTATGGATTCTCTCCAGTCGGTAAATACTTTGTTCGTGATAATGATGGGCACTCCTTGGTCTCATTCACACACTTATGTAGTAATTGAGAAGTATTTAAAACTTTGTAAGTGAATTCTTCAAAGCTGGTAAATACTTTGTTCACACTTGCTCTACACACACTGGAGAAGACGGTGTGATTAAGAGACTTTATGAACTCTCTCCAGGTAAATGTTTTGTTTGCGATGATGATGGGTACGCTTTGATCTCATTTGTACACATGTTTAGTATCCCTTTGCGACTTCGTAAGTGACTACTTTAAAGTATTTTTTTTTTTCTTTTAACATTATTGAAATTTATGTGTTATCTTTATCAGTCATAACAAGGCACCAAAAGCTTTTAATTAAATCACGGTAGTACTGTAGGTAATAGTTGCATTGCAATTGCAACAATCATTGCCAAAACAAAAAAAAAGTTAGTTTGTCTAGCAATGTAAATTTTTTTTTTATTAACTAAAGTTTAAGGTGAAAAGAGACTATCTCATTTCAAAGCCAAGACATGCCACGGGTTTCAGTGAAGACTTCTAATAGTACTTACAGATTACCTATATATAAAAAAGAGATTGTTCGTAGTAAGATTCAAACGTAAGTCTTATAAGAAAAATATTTCGATCCTTACTGGCTAAACTAATTTTTGTTGGCATCTAACAAAGTATTTAAAGTATTTACTGGTGTGAATGTTGCTAATAAAGCAACTAAGCCACTACCACGAAATGATTGCCACTAATAATATTGTAGCAAAATTATTTATGGCCACTAAATAGATTGCCAAAATTAGAAAAAAAAAAAAAAAAAGACGCAAAAGCAACNAAAAAAAAACGACGCAAAAGCAACAACAATTGCATGATTGTTCTTTTGTACATGGCAGCAGGAAAGTTTAACATTAAATTTTTTTATAAATAACTTAAAACTCTCACTAGTAGCCTGAGTCTAGCTAGTGACTTGTCATTTTTTATTTTTCTTGCGTGGATTTCCAAACTGACTGTTGGAAAGAAAAATTATCACGAATTCTTAAAATTTACCTTTTTTTTTTTTTTTTTTTCCTTTTTNATGTGCTTAATGAATTTCTTCATCTCTTGGCATTTCCCTTGAATTATAATCATAGGCTAAACTGCAAGGAAGCAATTCTTAACAATGGCTTTGACTCGTTCAACAAGTTCATAGGAAGCCCACTTTCTAGTTTACGGAAACAGATCCAAAACTGAACCAAGCCATTAATAACGCAATGGCTAACTTGTCTAGTGTAAACATGAAGAAAATTATTTAAATTTATAAAGGATTTGAGAGAATATCAACGCTAGTTGATGTAGGAGGTGGTACTGGGCCAACCCTCAAAATGGTTGTCTCTAAATACTCCTCAATAAAAGGCATTGACTTCGATTTGCC
This sequence comes from Cercis canadensis, assembly GCA_003255065.1. Lineage (NCBI taxonomy): Eukaryota > Viridiplantae > Streptophyta > Magnoliopsida > Fabales > Fabaceae > Cercis > Cercis canadensis. Next base: position 228,589 of record QAOA01001735.1, read on the forward strand.
TCACGTAATATGATGAGATACTCTATCATATCTTGGTATTTTGCAAACTCTCAATTTTGTCCTCTGTAAAATTTTGGATTATTAGATATTCAAATTAAAATTTGTTTTTGCCTTTTATTTCTTTACATATATGTATGGCAAAAATAATTAAACAGATTTTGTCCAATTTACATACGAAAACAAATTGGAAAAAAAATTATTGATAACATTTTGTGCTAAGCCAATTTTTTTTTTTTTTTTTTTTTTTATTNTTTTTTTTGGTATGAAGGATTATAGCATGTCAAAGGATATATGTCTAAAAGTGTTTCAAAGGGTGATGCCATAATGATGAAGGTTAGTTGCCTACACTTTTGATCATAAACTATGAAAGAATTCTAATGATCTAAGAGGATATATACTAAGTGAACAGAAAATCGGCAATTGGCTATGTTTTGTAGTTTGTATGCCACTATTGGGATGATGAAAACTATCTAGTACTTCTGTCATATCGTACCCAAAGGACGTCGCGACGTGGATGACAGACTTGGAAAAAGATTTTAGTTTTTGAAAAAAACTTAGAGTCGCTACCAATTGTATTAAGAAAATGGAGAATAATTAAAAAATCCTTTTTTAATTTAAAAAAAAATGATATTTGAACCAGAGATTGTTCGGGAGTCAGTTTGTGTGTGAAAAAAATGTTAAGCACCCCATAACACCCGTCTAAAAGATGGTTACCCGAAATTAATTGTGTGAATATGATATAGCCAAAAAGTGTANGAGTCAGTTTGTGTATGGAAAAAATGTTAAGCACCCCATAACACCCGTCTAAAAGACGGTTACCCGAAATTAATTGTGTGAATATGATATAGCCAAAAAGTGTATTTTATTTATCTAAAATATAATAAATGTATTATAGGAATATTTGACAAAAATAAAGACTGATAATTTAAACGTGCAATGTATGATTTCTCTACCGAAACCTAAATCATTCCACCCCTTTCTAGCATAAAGCGCCCTCCAAGGTGGCACTACCTTCACTTAGGTTGGATAAACAAAGCTATTTCATAAAGAAACCAAACTCGATCTTTCCTCCCATAATAAGTGGAGGGACATGCGGATACTACATGTCATTGATATATATGTTAAATGAATGCAATGCATGAGTTTACAAAATTGTAAAATGAGAATTTAAATGGTTACATAATACAAAATAAAAACAAAAGTAAAAGTCTTCTCCCTTCCAACTCTGCCTCGCTCATCGAGAGACTTGCCACAACTTGGATTGCCATCAATTAGTACTCAAATAGCCACTCATAAACAAAAGTTAAACCGGTGAGAATAACTAGTTTGAACAAGTTCTAACAAAATAGCAAAAACAAACCTTGGAAAGTAACCTAGAACAGCCACCATTTTAAACCCAAAACAAATAGCAAAATAATCCCTTAGGACAGTCCCAAAACTGAATCAAGACAAACAAATTAGCCAAGATATAACAGCCTAGAAATAAAGCTAGAAACCCTTTAAAATAACATCAAACTTGCTGTTTTTCATGCAAAACACTAACATTAATTTAGAGTCAAAATAGCCACGTTCAAGTTAACACTGGGAACAGGGGAAACATGCATTAATTCTGAAATTTATACACATGGAAGATAGATGCCTTACGGTAATTCTAACAAAACAAGAATAATGCAAAACGGAGATCTATAGCTCAAACCATGACAGTGAAAAAAAAAAAAAAAAACAGCCCATTTTAAATACAAATTGGAAATAAGGGAGACAGAATTTTGCTTTGAAAATTTTACAAAAGAGAGGCATATGTCTCATAGTTTTAACAGGACAAAAATCACTTAAATCAAAGCTCTATAGCTCCATTTAGAAATAAAAATTGAGGGCTTCCAGAGAAAACTAACAAGCCCAACAGTGCAGAAAAATTGGCCAACTTTGAATGGAAATGAAGAAAACATGCAAAAGAATTTGGACTTGAAATTTTCCTAAAAGGAAACCTCATGTTTCCCAGTTCCGACAATATAAACAGCACTAAAATTGGAGCTTTGTAGCTTAAGAAAGAATTAAAAGATTAAGTGATGCCATAGCTGTCTAACAGCTGTGAAATTGCCCAAGCACAACCATAAAATTGAGCCTAAAGATGCTAAAAAGAATCATGATTTCAGCTACATACACACATTCCAAATAGTCATTGTGCAAGGATAATAAACTGAAATGGTGGCAAAGAAACTCCCTAACAGCCCCTCACTTAGACAGAACTAAATCAACTACTACATAGAAAATCATACTAAAAAAAATACAAAAATGACACGATGCATGGTGGCTGAACTAGAAACTTTATAATCATAGTGCAAAGAAGAACATGCAACACTGTGCCACATGGAGAAGCAACCTAGCAAACATAGAATCATGCAATGATCTAGAAATCAGAAAATGCAAAGTGCAACATTGTGTGTGAGAAAGGTTTTGCGTAGTGCAGTGTTTTAAACGACAAAAATAGCCTCCTTTGTATAGTAGTGCAGTAAATTCGCAAAGGGGGTGCAATGGTTCAACAAACAAGAACAATCTATATAACCCAAGAATAACATAGCAAATAGCCCCAAAAACATGCGGTAAAGTTTATTATGGATAGCTGAAAAAAGGAAGAGCAAACAACTTCAAAACCAACCATCAATTTATCCAAAAATCTAAAAAAATGCACCAGCAACCTATGAAATATAGTCTATACACTTCATCAGAGGGTAAAAACATTTTCTGCCAGTCCAAATAAGGCCAGTACAGCAAGACAGACCTATAATCCCTCCCACTTAAATGACAGAAATTCAAGAATAACCAAAACGAAAATAAATAAATTGATAAAAACTAGAGTTGCACCTCGCATGTACAAGGCCAGCAATAGATAACAAAATAATCTCCAAAACAGATCACATAAACACCAAAGAAGGCATCCACACACATGAGATTTGAATTTTGCAAGGATAGTTACAACGAGAGTATCAACAGTTATTTAACCCAAGCGAATTTTCTTCTAGACAAAGAAGTTTACATCGAAAATAGAACCAACAAGAAACTAAACATCAGAACCCAATAGTTAAAATAATAAGAATGGAACCTTCCTATATCTTCATGCATTACATGACAATAGAAAGAACCAGACAGATAGAAATAAACAGAAATTAAAATAAAATTTAACAGGGAATTACTTTTAATTCACAGGAACCAATGTAAATAAGGATAGAAAAGAAATGGTTCAAAGATCAAATTAACACAGAGAAATCATATATTCAGAAGTGTGTAAGAAATACTCTCTACAAGATATCCAAAATATACTGAAAACTGAAAAACATTACATGAATCTATAAAGACTTGGATTCAAGAAGAGAAAATCTCACTTGTAGAATAAGGCTTGAATCAGAATTGCAGATACGGTAGAAGTGCCATCCCTTGATGAAACTGAGCTTTCCTAGAGAAATAAGGCCTTGCTCTATGCTTTTTTCCCTCTTTCTTCTCTCTCTAGCTCTATTCACGCTTCTCCTATTGCTGCTCTCACCCTCTCTTCCCCCTTGCTCTCTGGTCTCCTTTCTTTCTTCTCTCTCACGTTCTCCTCTCTCCTTCAATCCGTAGCTCCCTCTTGCTCTGTAAATTCCTTTTCTTTTTCTCTCCTTTCTCTCTCACCTTCTTCTCTCTCCGTATATCCTTTCTCTTCTTTCTTTTTCCATTTTTGCCCTCCTTGATAACCGCCCATCTCCTTTTTGTTTTGGAAATCATATTTTTAAAGAACGAAAATTCTATGATACTACGTAAGTATGCTATATTACACTGACGTGGTAAACATACATAATTTTCATATTTTATTATATATAAAATATAATTTATTGAATTTTTTAAACAAATTTAAAAATAGTTAATTTATACACATGTCATTCATTTATTGGTTATTCCTATGTAGTATGACATACTACATAAATATTAAAAGTATCTAAGAAACCTCTTTAAATAAACAAAAACTATCAAGTATCAACTAATGAAATAGACCCGTTGTACCCAAGGTCCTCTCCTATTGGCTCTAGTCAGTCTTTATGATGCAAACATAAAAAGAGAAAAAAAAGATCAATTTTAAAAATGGGTAGTATAATTAAAATAAACACTTTACAATAAATAATTTTTTTGTGGAGGCGTTTAAAGTAAACTATAAAAACAAATTATAAAAATCACAAATTTAAGTAAAATTAAAAGAAGCCAAATAATTTTTTTTTTTCATTTATCATTTTTCTTTTTTTCCTCTTTTGTTTTAATAAAATAAATTTGGACAAATTTTAAAAATATAGGCTGAACAAAATATGGTGTCTACAACTTCTAAAAAGTTGCCATAAAGTGCTTCCAAAAAATGGAAAAGTGATTTTGATAGACATGATAATGCCCGAAGTTCCAGAAACAACCATTGCTGCTCAATATGGTTCTTCTCTTGACAACGTCATGTTTACGAAGGCTGGTGGAAGGGAAAGAACTAGAAAGAATTTGAGGCTTTGTGCAAATCTTTTAGATTTTCTAGTTTCCAAGTTGTTTGTCGTGCTCACTTTGTTTTGGGAGTCATGGAATTTCAGAAATAACTTATATGAACCTCTGGTAATGCAGTGTGGGAATATGAAATTAATGCTAATTAATGTTTTATTTATGTACTTTATGATTTGGAATCTAGGGTTTGTAATTGGGAGAACGTATGTTTACTTGTTTGGGTTTTAAGATATCTTGTAATAAGGTAGATTAGAATTGTATTCCTATACCCATAAGGATTTGTTAGCCATTCCTATTAGGATTCCTTACAATAATTGAATCAAGGTTATTGACTAGCCTATATAAGGCAATCACATATTATTTCTTTAGTTTTACACCTTTTGAGAAACTTTTAATTAATTGAGAATAATTAACTCCCAATTCAGTGATTTCTGTATTTGGTTCCCCTTTGGCTCCTTTGATCCTCTTTGTTGGTTTCAGATCATCTGGTATTACTCAATCTTTTGTTATACCATTTCCAATTTCTTATGATTGTATACTAGTATTTTATATGGATGTTGTTGAACTCTAATTCATGTTATATATGATCATGGCCAAAAAAAAATTTCATGTTGTAATTATTTGTATGCAGATGGAATCAGGACATTCAAATGTGAATCAACTTGTTTCAAGAGAAAATTGCAAGGGTTTCGACAATTATAAAACTTGAATTATAAATTTCACCTTTCTATTTACTTGATTCTGTTTTACTTGCTTTGGAGTGTGATATTCTCCAACTATAGGTGCTTCTTGAGAAGGAATTTGACATACTTGATTCAGAATCAAAGATGAATATTTCAAAAGAAGGTTTTAAAAGATGAACAATGATCATCGCATTGAATTCTAAAGGGAGATACATGCATCTTTTTAGTGTTTTGTCATAAATTCACAATGATAAGAATAAACTTATAAGATCATAGAAAGAATTACAACTTAATTAAAGAAATGTGTCAAAGAAATTCATAAAAGATAAATTGACTTGAATGTTCTGTTGTAAGAAATATGATCGCCCACAATGATTCATTGATCCTATTTATAAGAAACACTTCAATAACTACCTAATGCATGTTTGACACTTGTATCTTGCATGTCTAAATCTCTCAAATGCTTCCACCTATTGTTATGATTGAATAAACAAAGCCTTGTTGCAATTTCAAAACGTGACTCAACATCATTGATAACTATCTATTCTGCTGTCCACTCGATAACTTCCTTTAGAAAACCGCTTTCAAACAATTATTTCCTTTTATAGACAATTTTCCATCAACACAACAAACTGACTTAAGAATTTGATCCTTGATGAAGACTGTTGAAATTCATCAACTATTCAAGTTAAGAATAAGGTTTGATCATATTGTTGGTCGCTTTAATTGTACAATTTTTGTTCTTTCATCAATTTAAAATTTAACGAAATATGATGATGTGACATTAAAAAATTATTATTATATATATTTCAAATCTCACCCTTATTAGGATTAGTTGGATATTTCTATTAGGATTCCTTGTTCTAGTGAGNATTAGGATTCCTTGTTATAGTGAGATTGGAGTTGTTGAATTGCCTACAATACATATTAGTTCTCTAGTTTTACACCTTTTGATGAACTTTTGAGAATAATACACCCGGGATTCCTTGTTTTCAATTTTTTTCCCCTTTGGCTCCTTTGATCCTCTCTGTTGGTTCCACATCAATGTGTTTTGGTGTATAGACACTCCATTTTGGCACCATTAAATTTCAAAATAAGTAAAAATTGTCACAATTACATCTTTTAATAACTTCTTATAGAAAGTAAATTTTATACATCCAATTGTTGAATTAAAAGTTCTCATGATGTAGTCATACTCATAATTTTTTGTAAAATTTGAGAATTGATTGGTATTATGTTGGATTATCTTATTTTGATGGATGACATGATTTTAAAATATAAGCAAATGTCATCAATTAGATTAAGTACTTAGGAATTTTTTATTTATGTAAAATTTAACATGTATGATCAACACCACAATATCATATGACTTAATGGTTGGACCAATGAGATTCACCTTCTAAAAGAAGTTATTAAGGGTGTAAGTTTTCAAATTTTATACCTTTTGTAAGTGGATCCCCACTTTTATATATATATATATATATATATATATATATATATATATATATATATGATGGTTTTAACATATCAGGAAAGTATGTGATATCTCTTTGATGTGGTAGCATAATGTGGTAGCATAATAACCGTTAATATGAAATCATTAATCTTTGTTATTAAAAAATAAATTGTCAAAATTAAATGTTTTCATATCAACAGTGATTAATGTCATATCATAAAAGTATCACATGAGAAACGTCCATATATATATTGCATGCTCCATTGTCAAATTTTCTCATAGGTGTACTTTCAACCAATGTATAATATCTCCCATTATAATCTCCATGATACCTCCACTAACCTTCAAAATTTCACCTCTTTCAAAGCCCATACACATTTCCGCTCGATAAGAAGACCCAAGACCCAATCCCCTAGAGATAAGGACCAAACTAATGGGCAAAACTTTGCAACCACAGGTCAATTTCAGGCCTGTGAGATGTTTGAAAGCTCATGTGAGCAATTTTCCAATGGACCAACCCTTTTGCTTGAGATGCCATCCGAAAATCAAAGAGCATGAAATGACTTAAATTTGAGTCCTTTCGACTCAAAAAGGTGCAATTTTGCTTCTTCGGTCCAATTGCTTTCAAAACGAATCCCTTCAATTTGAAATCATTTTTGACAAGGTCCAAAAGTGCTACAAAGTGAACTCTTGGAATAGGTAGAGCGCACGTTTCTGGCTGGCACTATGTCCACAAGGACTACGTGGAAGATGATGGTTCATGGTTCACCTTTGAAGTTGGATATGATGTTTCCAATATAGACAAAGTTGTCAAAATTAAATGGGTCAGGACCGTGATTGATTCAGGTTATGTGTAGTGTACATGAATAAGGGCGAATGGTGTTTCTATTTTTAGTGTTGACACTTGACAAGGTTTTCCTAATATTCAGGATGACTTTTATAGGTATTGTTTCAAGGTCGAGCTGCAATAAATTGTCAAGGCTGCAATATATTATGTGTGCTTGGTATTGAAGTTCCTTCTTGACTAAGCATTCTTACTTTTTAGGTATTTGACCAAGAGTATTTAATCAAACGGGGTTTGTTAAGCTACTTATGGGATAGCATTACTTCATTGGGTTCTAGTAGAATTCACGTCCTAAAATTAATGTCATTGTGAAGATTTTGAAAAATCAAGTCACACAATGTATGTTAGATTCTAAATCAAGTGGTAGAATTTAAGTTTAATTTTGTCAAAGAAAATGACTATTTTTATTTTTTTTATTTGCCACTTTTTTTACATTGCTTTGTTTATATATTTTACTGGAAACTAATTATTCTGACTCATAGTGTAATTTGTTTTTGTGATATCTTTGCATAACTTGCTTTTACGAGATTTTCGCAATAATACTAATTTCAGCACATGAATCCCATCAGAACCCCTCTTAATTAGGAGTTGTGATGTAGCGCCACCTCTTTTTGAATGAGAGGTAGCTTAACAACCCCAAACCCTTAATCAAATACGTGAAAGTAATTGCCTCTTTAAATTAGGACTTTGCATAGGGGAGGATTAGCACGGGCACTCAAGATATGCAGGCTGAGAGTGTCCTTTGGGTTTTATGAGAGAGGGTCTAAATGAGTTTTGGGATTAGGTCTAGAATCGAACTCTCAATGACTACTTTTAGCTTATTTTCTCTTAAAGTGAAGGACAGTATTCTTTTTGTAAACATATATAAGCATGTAATTTGTCAAACCATGTTTCTTTCTTGTGGGTTAACTTGTCATAATTTCATCTTGTTTATTTTCAAGTGGATGCGTTTTACCCAACTTGTGTGAGTAGAGCTATACTACACATGTCCAATTTCACATGCTCTATGTGGTGGGAATGATCTCTCTGCTGATCTGCTCTTGTTAGAAATCAAAAGCTCACATTCTTGATTACCATTGTTCTCATGTCGTTACCACTAGGAATTATTTGACAGCAAGTCATATTTAAAGCATTGGAGGCTCTACGAAAGAATAATACTTGGTAGATCTGGAGAGTTAGCACATATCTAATAATCAAAAGGAACAAAAATGGAGTCAATTGAATCTATATGTGAGTGACATTCAAGAATCTAGAGCTGAAGGTCAAAAGTGGGGAAGAATATAACAATTTAACAAAATGGATGTTAATTTATGAATAAAACCCCTTTTTCGTTATTGAAAATTTCGGTGATTGATAAGTTAGTCATTCAAAAATTTTTGGTAACAATTTAGTCATTGAGTTTAGATTTCATCTGTCAAATTAGTCCTTTGTTAGGGTCCGTTTGTGTGATTTAACAGAAAATATCACGTGACACGTTAAGTGCTGACGTGTCCGTTATATACTAATGTGACAAGTTAGTTCTTCAAAAAATTTCGGTAACAATTTAGTTATTAAATTTAGATTTCGTTTGTCAAATTAGTCCTTTGTTAGGATCCGTTTGTGTGATTTAATAAAAAATGTCACGTGACACGTTAAATGCTGACGTGTCCGTTATATACTAATGTGGCACATTACATTTTTTTAAAAAAAAACCCCTCCTCTCTCATTTCTCTCTCTCTCTCTCTTCCCTGTCTCTCTCATTTCTCTCTCTCTCTTCCCCTCCTCTCTCATTTCTCTCTCTCTCTCTCTCTCTCTCTCTTTTCCACTCCTCTTTCATTTCATTGTTCCCAGACGAGATACTTCTTCAATGCCAATGCCCAGAATCGTTGAATCAGTGCCCCCGTCCTCATCCTTTAATCCCCCCGGTGGAACCTAATCTTCGGCAAGATCATCTTCGGTCACATTCTCAATGAAAAGCTAGTGCCCGGTAATTGTACTTCAACCGGCATGGATTCCTCTGTCTCATAGGTGTCAAGAGGGAAAGAGAATCACTCCTCATTGTCTACATTCATATACAATCCGAGCTAGTGGCGGAGAAAACATCTAAAGAGCTAGCCCACCTGGACTCGAGCCTTCACTTCAAGCACCCCCCGTACTTCTGCTCATCTCATTCAACGGTGTCCACTGAAGAAAGTTTATTTGTCGCAATCTCATAACTGCCAGCTCCTCCTTCTTCATCTTCCACTCTATCTTCATCTTCTTCTTCCTGATCCTCTCTTTCTTTTTCTTGATATTCACTTGCATTTTCTCCTACCATTCTGATAACACATTATTTTATACTATTTGTTTCCCTTATACTTAGTCTTTTAGTGTGTGTTTCTAATGATTTTTATGGCTTTTAGACATGTTTTGTAGATTTGGACTTGTTGGTGCTTGTAGATTTTAATTGCTTAATTGTTAAATTCTGACACTGCTTACGTTTTTTACCATATCTTTTGCTACAGATGTCCGATTGATGGGATTCCAGTTTCGTTGGAAAGCTGACAGAAAATTCCACATTTCATATGAAGATCCCAGAAGCTGATTCTCGCATCTGGATAACTGAAATTCGCGTGCAAGCAGTCCAGATTTTCTGCTCCGCCCAGCACTCCGCCTAGCATTGACTGATTCCTTTCCTTAGGGCTGCCTATTGGACCAGAGCATGTTTATTTGGGCCAACATCTGCTTTTTGGGCCAGCACACATGACACTAGGGCTTGATCATGTTTTTACCATTAATAATTTAGGAAACTAGGTTTATTTTGTAATTAGGAAACCATTAGGAAACCTAGAGGAGGCAGCCAGCTAGTATATATTCTCAAGTTGTTGAGGCAAAACATACCCAATCAGAAGAGATACGAAATTCCTTGAGCTGCTGCTGCCTCCTTTGCTGAGTTCGTTTTTCCCCTTAGCTTTGTGTTCAAGTCTTCTATGGAAGGCTAAGTTCGTTTGTAATCAATTCAAGAGGAGCCAAACTTGACAATCCAGAGTTCCTGTGCTTCAACCGGGTTTGATTTAATTTAATTTGAATTACTGCTTCTCCCCTTCTTCATGTGATTGAATGGTACTTTGATTCCATGAGTTGTATGAATTTAAATCGGTTGATTAGATTCATAACAGTAATCAGATTGATAATCATACTTTAAAGGTCTTTAATATATGGTTAACTTGGATAATTCGGTTATTAAATTAATCTGGATTTAGTGATATAGAGCGGTTGCCTAGAGTCTTAATTCCATGATTAATTGAATCCTGATTGGTAAATCAGTAGGAATTCTAAGTGTTATTGTTAGGGGTTCCAGGTAACACTTAACCAAGAATTAAATCAGATCTAGGTTATCTTTAGTGAACAAGGATGGATTAGAGTTTGGTTGCCTGCTTGAGTTGATTGCGTTTTCTCTTATTTGATAAATTCAATTTACTGCTTTCTTAATTCTTAGTATATTGCATTCAACACAAAACCCCCCCTTATTCTGTTCTTGCTTAAGTTCTTAAAAGATTAGTTGTTCTGGTGAATCCTTGGGAGACGACACTGGTTGCATCCTATACTACAAATTAGTTGCAATTAGTAGTTTAATTTTGTACGGTTCGGCACCCGTCACATTCCCTCTTCCATTGCCTCCTGCTCATATTGGGGAGGAGGCCTCCATTGCTGCTCCGGTTTCACCATCAATGGCTCCATCTGATAAGCCACGACTTCAGGTAGAGGTTGCATGGGAGTGGTGTGCATGGACTCGAGGGGCATATGACTCAGGACTGAGTCAATTCGTTGTTGTCATTCTGATATTTCTGTTGCTGGTTTTTTCCTTCTAACAGTTCCTTTGTTGCACGATGACCATGTTTAACATGTAAAATACCCAGTCAACTAGTTTTGGAGAAAGTTTAGGAATTTGCTTCCCATTTCTGTTATTCCACGTATTTGTTTACTTAGTCAATTCAAGTAGCTCAAGTTTCGGTCTTGTACTCTTGGTTCCACTGGGCTTCTGCCTATTTAAGGAACCAGATTTTATCAACAAAAGGCATTGAAGCAATTATTCAACTGTGGTTCAACTCTCACTCAAAGAGAGTATTGTTCTTGTTTACGTTATTTAGCTTGCTTTGACTGGGACCACTATCACTATCATCTCATTCGGCTTCATACTATCAAATGAAGCATCAAATAGATTTTGGGTTTTGCTCTTTTCCTTGTATAAAGCATCAAACTCATGAAAATAAGGGCATGTCTTGCTATCCTCACGCCTATGCTTGTTACTCTGTTTCACTTTCTTGAAGTACTTGTTAAGATTGTCCCACTTCTCTTTGCATCTTTTAGCACTTCTGTTGTATCCAAGCCTCTGCATGCCAGCTGATATCTCGTCCCGTAATGGACCTTTTGGCCCATTCTCTTGATACTTATTATCAAGACTCGTTCTCAGCCTTATCAAAGCATGAACTTCCACCTTTGGCCACCTAGACGAGCTCGTTGGAGTTGCAGCAGCATTGTCACCATTGTTCATTACCATTCGTGGCCTGTAAATAGCTACAAACCAAACCAACAAACTGCATGCTATCACAAAGCTGTAAACGTGCTACCCAAAAGAAAATAACTATAAACTAAAGAAGTGCAACAGAAGCATAATAGTGGCAGAATCATGGGCCACGTCCATCCACGTCCATATACCCAGTCCGAGTTGACTCAGAGTTATGTGTAACCCGAGTTATGTGACTCAGCCATGCATGCAACCCACTCCACGTTCTTCCCATCTTAGCTTATTCCCCGTATTTGGGATTTGGCTTACGGCGCCTCTCCGAACGTCGTGGCCTAACAAAGATGCACAAGCTTCTATCCCTATCCTATCATGGACTGAATTCCGGGTGGGTCTCTCGCCTAAGTTGAAGCGAAAAAGGTGTAGAGGAGATGGGGGAAGAGAGAGGAGAGAGAGAAATGAGAGAGGAGGTTAATCTATTTTACTTTAGAAATTTTAGATTCTCAAATATGAATATACCTCTCTTTCAAGACTACCAAGAGTAAACTCCAATGTTCGTGACAAAATTAAGTTTAAGCTCAAGTGATCATGACGAGGTCACAAAGCAATGAAAGTATTAATAACTTTGAAAATTATATGAAATATACACAAAACTACTTGAAAGGTAAGTTAAATGAAGATAGCTAACTAACAAAATATATAATATATTAAATGAACTTTAGCGTCATGTCCCATGAGAAGGGCATTGCAATTAGCAAAGCTTAAAAAGTGCATTTGAACAAAGAAAAGAATAACCAAAATAGAGTCGAAGACAGTAAGGGGACGGAGCTTACTATGTCTTCACCATATTATTAGCACCTCTTTACCTTCCCACAAAATACAAAAATAGCCAACCCTCATTTATACCGTTAAGTATATGTCATTCACTTCTTGGAAATCCCGATGCTATCATTCTTAATTTGTCTCTCGCAACCTCACATTCTATACACTTCTATATATACAATAACTTAATAGACAAATGATCACTCTAGTGCTTGTTCTTAGAACTTGTATAGTTTCAAATTAAGACCTCAATGGCCGCTACACTCTTTCCAACAGTGGCAAAGTGCCCCTCCATTGGCCGTGAAAAGCACACCGTGGTTGCAGACATGGATGGAACCCTACTTAGAGGAAGAAGCTCATTTCCTTACTTTGCCCTAGTGGCCTTTGAGGTTGGAGGGGTTCTCAGGCTCCTCTTTTACCTCTTGGCTTCCCCTATTGCGGGACTTCTCTATTACTTTGTTTCTGAATCCGCTGGCATCCAAGTTCTTATCTTTTCCTCCATGGCGGGAATGAAAGTGTCGAGTATAGAGTCAGTGGCGCGTGCTGTTTTGCCCAAATTTTATTTAGATGACCTCCACCCTGAGACGTGGCGCGTGTTCTCTTCGTGTGGGAAGAGGTGTGTTCTTACCGCGAACCCAAGGATCATGGTGGAGTCATTTTTGAAGGATTTCTTGGGAGCTGATATGGTTTTGGGCACTGAGTTAGGGACTTATAAGGGGAGAGCAACTGGTTTGGTTTGTAAGCCTGGGATACTTGTTGGAAAGAAGAAAGCAGAGGCACTTAAGAAAACTTTTGGAGGGGAAGTGCCACAAATTGGGCTTGGAGATAGACTTACTGACGCTCCTTTCATGACCTTGTGTAAGGTAATACTCATTTCTTCCTCTAAACTAATTGAGTCATACAAAATTATATAGAGTACATTTTTCATTCTTGAATTATTTTTTAAATGTCATTTTAGTCATTGATTTAATTTGTGTATCACTTTAGTCCTCAAATAATCACTCTATTCATCAAATGAGTCATTTAAATGATTTTTTTTGTGCTACAGATGATTAATTTTGTAGGTATTATGATTATTTGAGAGTTAAAATAACACAAAAAATAAATCAAAGACCAAAATGATATTTAAGAAATAATTCAATGACGAAAAAAATATTTTACTCAATTATATATCCTAATAGCAAGTTCTAGCTTTAAATTATTTTTTCAAAAATAATACGTCCGTCGTTGCTTATGTTTATAACATGATTTATTTTTTCTTAATTTAATGAATATAGATGATATAAAACTTCAATATGAATTTTCTGTTGCATATATTCCCCCCTACTACATGACAAATTTTTCAATCAAAGCTCTCATTTTGCCCAAACCACCTAAGAGAATAAATTGACAGGTTGGACAATACTCGTGTATTTTAGCTTTGCCAATAGAGTAGTTAAAATTCTATTATACAAGAAAAATTGTGAAAGCACATAACTAAAAATTCCCATCTTAGCCCCTCAAGAAAAGAAAAAGATAAGAAATAGAAAAACTGTCTTAGGCAAAGATTAAAAAATTTCTACCACTTTAACATAAAGAGGCTTCAAATTAGAAGAGGAAAACAACAACTACATATCCGACAAACTCCTTTGTATTTTAGTTAAGCACTCACCAAAGCACTTTGAATGATGAAATTATGTCTTGCAACATAATTAGGCCACATGAAGCATCTAAATCATTAACATGAACTTGGTTAGAGATTTGAGATAAAAGGAAGAAAAGAATAGAAGTGGAGATAATAGACTTTTTAAAACTTCAAATTTTACTTATATGAATTAACCAAATAAATCTTATAAATACACAAGCATAATTAAAGTTGGAAATTTTTGAATTTGATGACTGCAGGAGGGTTACATTGTGCCAGCCAAACCAGAAGTGAAGGCAGTGACGAGTGACAAACTCCCCAAGCCCATAATCTTTCATGATGGTCGTCTTGTCCAAAGACCTACACCTCTACGTGCTTTATTCACAATCTTGTGGATCCCCATAGGGTTTCCCTTAGCTTGCCTAAGAATCGCCGCCGGCGCACTACTCCCTATGCAAATAGTCTACTATGCCTTTTGGGCACTTGGTGTTCGTGTAATTGTCAAGGGCACCCCTCCTCCACCAGTGAAGAAATCTACAGGAAAATCTGGGGTTCTCTTCATTTGCTCACATAGAACTCTACTTGATCCAATTTTCCTCTCCACCGCCCTCGGCCGCCCTATCCCTGCAGTCACTTACTCTGTTTCCCGCCTCTCTGAAATCATTTCACCCATCAAAACTGTTAGACTCAGTCGTGACCGAGCCACAGACGCAGCCATGATAAAGAAACTCTTGGAAGAAGGTGACTTAGCCATTTGCCCTGAAGGAACAACTTGTAGGGAACCTTTCCTTTTGAGGTTTTCAGCATTGTTTGCTGAACTAACCGATGAGCTTGTGCCGGTAGCCATGGTCAACCGCATGAGTATGTTTCATGGAACCACTGCAAGAGGGTGGAAAGGGATGGACCCCTTTTACTTCTTCATGAACCCTAGCCCAGCATATGAGGTAACATTCTTGAACAAGTTGCCCAAAGAGCTAACTTGTGGTTCAGGAAAGTCAAGCCATGATGTAGCAAATTATATACAAAGGGTGATTGCTTCAACTCTTTCCTATGAGTGCACTAACTTCACAAGGAAAGATAAATATAGAGCACTTGCAGGGAATGATGGAACTGTGGCAGAGAAGCCTAAGGCCAACAAAGTTATGGGTTGCTAATTTTTGTTCTCTATGTTTTTCACTTCTTTTTTCCCCCTTTATTTCAGAAATTTTCGACTTGGTATCAAAAGGAAATCTAGGAGGTCAAGAAATAAGAATGATGTAATAGCCAAAGATATAGATATATACAAGTGTATGTAATAAATGGAATAATAAGAAGAAAAGGCAGCTATATAAGTATTTCAGTTTTTGTTTTTTTAAACAAAATAGGTTTTTTTATTGTCTAAAATATTATTCTTCTAAGATAACTATGTCATGCACATATAGCAGCATCAATCTTTGAGTTGTCTCTTGCAAGTCCAAAAATTTACCACATTGGGATCTCAAATTCATCAAACCCATACAAAAGAGAAATGGATTTGCCTATTTATGTATATAAGGAAACTCAATTCATGGAGTCCCTAGGGTGTTAGGGTTGGGTCTCGCCCTTGTTCGAGTCCTCTTCTTTTTCATGGTGGTCATTGTGGGTTTGCTTCCTTTTATGGTGGTAGACGACATCCATGGCAGAACCTCTGGAACATCTGTGGAGTCCTCTATAGCTCATAGAGGACAGGCATGAGGGTCGAGTAGTTGCTGTGGTCGGAAAAGTAGAGGCAGAAATGCAAGCTTCATTGGTGGGGAAGGTCTTAACCAGGAAGCTGGTTAGATAGGATGCTTACGTCACACTCTATACAGAGTTTGGAAATTGTCTATGGCTGAGTAGTTGAAGAGTTTGGGTGATAATATATTCCATTTTTCAATTTGCTTTTATAGAGGATAAAGGATCTGTGATTAAGGAGAAATTCTTATGAACTCTGAAAATAGTATTTTAGGCCAATAAAAGAGTGGCACTAAGTAGATTACAGTAAGTTAAGTAAAATTAGATATATTATTTTATTCTTTTAACCTAGTCAATGTCACTTTTTCATTAGTTAGTCTAAAATAATACTCAGAGTACACACAAATATTTCATGATTAACGGAGTCGCATTAGTCGTTTGATAAAAATTTCGTTGTTTTTCAGTAGTTTCATCTATTCATTCGACCTTCTCTCATGAGTGTTTCAAGATCCGGGTTCAAGATTTACCTTTGGGTTTCTAAAATATAAATAGATTCTCCCACAATTGATTTTTCTTTGGTTAAGTACATAATCTATTACTTCTAAGCTAATAATCCACACACCCTTAGTTATTCTATTTTTCCCAAAATAGATTACTCTTTCCTTTTTTCCTTTTTTTTCCCTCTATAAAAAGTATACTACATCATAATGGGGTCTAAGGAGTAATTGTAATGAGAAATATATAATTTGACACAAATCATAATACAATAATGACTTGTATTTCATAGTGTCCTCTTCTTGAATGAATTATATAATTTTTAAGGAGGTTGCTATCCTACCTCACCTATATGAGTGGGGTAAAAACGGAAAAGTTTTTTTACTAGGAGTTTGGAGCAGAACGAACTTTTGATTTTGGCAAAGATCTTGAGAAACTGAGTCACTTATTATGTGCAAGAACAGTTAATTCATTGTAAAATGCATAAATGAAGTAATATAGGAAACATACCAAAAAATAGATAATGTTTTGTTTTGACCATCTTAAATTCAAGTTATGTAAACAATTTGAGGATATGACCTATACTAGGTGACTCAATTTTTAGAGATCTTCGCGAATGATAACAAAATCAAAAGTTGGTTCTTCAAACCCCCACTTAATTTTTTTTCATTTTTACCCCACCCATATGGGTGAGGTAAGATAGAGACCCCAATTTTTAATTAGGAATGACAAAATGAGTTGGCAAGTCGTGTTGAGGCCATCTCGACAAAACTGTCGTGTCAACCCAAACACAGCCCGTTTATTTTCGGATTAATGGGGTCATGTTTGAGTTGACCCGATAAAATGTTTAAAAATAGATAGGTTGTGTAAAAGTTTTGATGAATTACACGGGTCGTTAATGGGTAAAGCAAATCATTAACGAATTGAACATGTCAATTGATTGTCTTTTTCCCTCTTAACCGGTCAGCCTAAATAAAGCTTGCTAACAATTCAAGTTATCCGGTCCAACCCGATTATGACACAAACCTATGTAAAGTTGACCCTAACCCGAAAAATGCGTATTGTGCCAAAAATTATCACCTATAATTTTAGTAGTTTTGAATGCTTTTAATAGTAATAACTAATAACAAAAAAAAAAAAAACTTTTTTTTTTTAGTATTTTTAGCTACAACTCTAGATTCAAACACAAAATTTACATATACTTTAAAAAAAATTAATATCACTCAACTACAAGACATCTAATCATAAACCTAAAAGAACAAATTTTATTTGAACTTTGTTTACCAATTAATTTTCTAATTAAAAAGGACCATACTTTTTTTTTTCCATCATAGTAGATTCCCGTATTTCCAGGCTTATCAATTTTCAGT
This sequence comes from Cercis canadensis, assembly GCA_003255065.1. Lineage (NCBI taxonomy): Eukaryota > Viridiplantae > Streptophyta > Magnoliopsida > Fabales > Fabaceae > Cercis > Cercis canadensis. Next base: position 246,561 of record QAOA01001735.1, read on the forward strand.
TATATATCCCCAAACTTCGAAATGGGGGAAATTGAGTAGAAAAGGTAGAGTCACTAGGGCAATTTATTCTATTCTCCGGAGCACATCTTTCCTTGATCAATCTTTCCCGGAGCACTCTTAGTGCACCTTTGGCCATAAAATCAATTGTGCCAGAATTAATTCTTAAATTGCACAATACAAATGATTTTCTTTTTTACCTCATACAACACAAACTACTCTATTCACTTTCTCTTACAACAGAAACCATTACTTCGTAAACTGCACGAGAAATAACTTCACCTACCTTCTTTAACAATCAATTTCCCACTTAACAATTCTTTTAAAAATTAATTCCTCCACCCTCAACTCCCTACAAACATCAATTATTGGATTCCAAACTTTGACATAAAACAAATTAGAGTAAAAATCATTTACTCATACATATTATAAACAACTTTACAGAAAATACCTGATGCTTATAAACAGATGGCCATGAACGCATGAACCCGCTGCAAATATTCTCACAATTTCATCCATATATTGCTTAGATGATTTGGCCACATTAGTTTAAGTGGCACTGTAATTTTCCTTTCATATTTCTCTTTAGAGTGGCACTCGTTAGTGATATTGATTTCCCTTCACCATGGAACATGCAACACTCAAGGGAGGAGTATACTTGTGACTAGTGGAAATCAGTAATAGATGTGGTCAGTGTCCAATAATATAGAAATGAAAGAAAATAGCATAGTAGCAATGTGAAGAGAAGGATCAAATTATGGGCGAACTAACGTTTCATTTAACACTAATCAGTATGCCTCTAAGGTGGTGTTTGGTATCAAGTATATTTTAAGATTCTTAAAATAGTAAAGTGGGAATAAAAGTTTCTCATATTTGGTACAAGAGTTACAAAATTATTCCTGAAAATAAAAGATACCCAAAAATGAAAATTTGTACTGAAGATGAGAATAAAACTTTTCCATCTCAAGAGGTGGGAATAAAACTTTCTTGGGAATAGAAGTGCCAGCTCCGGGCCTCCATTTCGGTTTCTCTCTTCTTTCATCTAAAAACAGTTTTTATTCGGAGGCTCATCTCGACAAAAATCTAGTACCTGCCAATTCGGGGTTCATTCCCTCCTCGGCTTCACTGCCTTGTTCACAAGCAAGATGGAACCTCACGATCACCAGCAACAGTGCCCAAAATCCCCTCAAACCCCATCAAATTAAATCTTGCTCTACTCAATAAAAAGGAAAAAAAAAAAAAAAAAAAAACCCTCCTAATTTCATATTCTGCGAGCTTTCCGAGCACCGGTTTTCTTTTCCCCGTCGATAGTAGACTTGTCCAAGCTTCCAGGCAGAGGAGGTTTTTTGTTTTCCTTGGTCATGCTTCAGAGCATGTATCTTGGAGTCTCACTTCGGTCCAGTGAGTATGCCGCCAAAACAGATTTCCTCAAGCTCTCAAGTTTTCTCAAACTGCTCTTGGCAGAATCCACAGTAATGCCAACAGTGCCCAGAACTTCTTGGGCTGAGAGAGAGGGAGAGAGAGTGTTAACCAAACATTCTTGGGAAAGTTGAGTGTTAATCTAACATGGGAATATCAATTTTTTTAGTAATCTCATTTCTTGGAATAGGATTCCCAAGTAATAGGATAGCTGGTACCAAATATCACCAAAGGAAAAACTGACAAAAGGGAGAAGAAAAAATTACATTGAAGACCCTGCAAAGCATTATACACATCCCCATATTCTCCATGCATCTCCAATAGAAGGAAATGAAAAAACCAGAATAAGAGAACTGGATATAGAAAATGACAGTAAAATACACCTATACCCTCTATACAAAACCCGACCCAAAATCTTATGTACCAAATTACAAAAGAAATATAAACTCAATCTAACCACCACAGAGAATGGGTGCTCGAGAGAAAATTAGTTCAAATTACCAAGGAAGCATAATTCAAGGGCATCCTCACCCTAGCCCCTCAGCCAAAGAATTATGCATTTGAACAGACAGAATTACTCATGAGAAGATCAACCGCTTCTCTATGTGTAAAATCACAAAGAGAATGAACAAGGAAGAGAAAGCACACGAGAGAAGACTTGTGAAAGCTTTTCCTCTATATTCGATATATCAGTCCAGTTACAATATACCAGAAATATATATGCACAGTAACCGTGTAGCTGCAAGAATGCCACGTAGGCAATCACTAACCCAACAGTAACCAGCCTAGCTAACTAGAGTTAATTAACTAACTATGAACAACTAATAATTAACCTAAGTGAACATACTTGGTTCTAGAAATAACTGAATGAACAACAGAATTCTCTACATCCCCCCCTCAAGTTGGAGCATGAGGATGATGAAAATCAACCATGCCCAACTTGGAGAGGATGGAATGAAACTGTTGACTGGCGAGATTCTTGGTAAATATGTTAGCAAGCTGTGATTTAGTGGAGATGTATTGTGGGAGAACAAAACCAGCTTTATACTTGTCATGTACGATATGGCAATCAATCTCAAGGTGTTTAGTTCTCTCATGGAACACCGGATTGGCTGTAATATGGAGGGCAGCCATGTTGTCACACCAAAGGGAAATAGGTAAAGGAAAGCTAATATGAAAATCTTGCAAGATATAAACAATCCACTGTAATTCACAGACAATGGTGGCAAGACTTCTGTATTCAACTTCAGCAAAAGATCTACTGACAATATTTTGCTTCTTGGTTTTCTAGGAGATAAGGGAGGAGCCAAGTGAAACACAATACCCCGTGATAGACCTGCGAGTATCCTTACAAGTAGCCCAATCTGCATCACAATATGCTCAAAGGGTGAATGTGGAGGTAGAAGAGAAAAACAAACCCCGGGAGGGAGTGCCCTTGAGATACTTGAGCACATGGATAGCTCCATTCCAGTGTGCTTGAGTAGGTGAGTGAAGATACTGACTCAGTTGTTGGACAGCATGGGTGATATCTGGCCAAGTTAAGTTGAGATAGAGCAATCTCCCAATAAGCCTTCTATACCTTTCTGGTTCAGGGAGAAGAGCACCTGTTGAGGAGAAATTTTGTCCCTTAGGTAAAGGAGTTGTCATTGGTTTAGCCCCAAGGAGACCAGCATCCTGTAAGATGTCCAGAACATATTTTCTTTGAGTAACATAGGTGCCTGTAGAACCACGAGCTATCTCTATACCAAGAAAGTATTTGGCATAACCCAAATCTTTGATGGTGAAGGCAGAATGAAGAAAATTCTTAACTTCCTGAATGTGGGCTTCATGAGTCCCTGTGAGCAGCACATCATCGACATAGACTAGCAAGGCTAAGAAAGATTGAGAGGTGTGCATGGTAAACAAGCAATGATCATGGCCACTCTGCTGGAAGCCAAAATCTTTAAGTGTTGCACAAAACTCAGCATTCCACTGTCGAGATGCCTGTTTCAAGCCATAAAGAGATCTTTTTAATAAGCAGACTTCATTTGACTTAGCCTTGTGATAACCCTGAGGTGGTAGCATGTAGACCTCTTCATTAAGGTAACCATGCAGAAAAGCATTGTTAATATCAAGTTGATGGAGGGCCCAGTGTTTAGTAGTGGCAATCGCCAAGAACATCCGGACTGTGACAAGCTTAGCTACTGGAGAGAAGTTGTCCTTATAGTCAATTCCTTCGATTTGGTGATAGCCTTTGGCTACCAATCTGGCCTTATAGCGATCAAGGGTCCCATCAGGTAGATACTTCACTTTATACACCCATTTTGACCCAAACTAGGTCCCAAGTGTGGTTAGATTCCAGTGCCTGCAACTCTTTGTTCATGGCCTCAACCCACTTATCATTCTTGCTTGCATGATAGTAAGAACAAGGTTCTGGTACAGTGGATACATTTGCAAGAAAACACATGTAATTGTGTGTGAAATTGGGTGATTTGTGATAGGGGAAAGTGTTTGGTGTATATGGGGAAGAACCTGTAATGACAGGTGTAGGAGTAGCAGGAAAAACAACAGGTAAGTCTGTAGGAATCAATACAGCAGAGCCAAAATCAGAAAGCCATGCTGGTTTAGTGGTGTGTCTGGTGCTGTGACGTAAGACAGGAGGAGGCACAACAGGGGACAAGGGAAGATGGGGTTGTGCAATGGAAGGGATTGGAGAGGAGGATGAAGGAAGCATCTCAGAAGAAAGTTCAGTGGGATCAGAATCTAAGGCAGGAGGTATAACAGGGACAATTGGTAAGGAATCAGAATGAGGCCGAGTAGTATTAGGCAAGATAGGAGTGTCAAGAAAAGGAATAGGTAGAGACACTTCATTGCTTTCAGGAGGGAGTTGCTCAAAAGGAAAGTTATTCTCATGAAACACAACATCTCTGCTAGTATAAATCTGATGTGTGTGTAAGTCATAGACTCTAAATGCCTTTTGTCCAGAGACAAAACCAATAAAAACACATTTGGATGCTCTAGTGGCAAATTTATCTCTGTAAGGGTGTGTGTTGGTGGCATAACATAAACAACCAAAACATTTAAGAAGAGTGTAATCAGGTTTTTTATCATGTAAAAGTTCATAGGGAGTTTGCCAATTTAGAATACCCGTAGGTAATCTATTAATGATGTATGCAGCCATGAGAAGGGAGTAACCCCAAAATTTAATAGGCAAGTGTGACTGAAACATCAAGGCTCGAGCAATTTGTAGGATGTGTTTATGCTTTCTTTCAACAATTCCATTTTGTTGTGGGGTGTAGACACAACTTTTATGATGTACAATTCCCATTTCTGATAAAAAGGACTGACATGCATTGTTAGTAAATTATGTCCCATTGTCTGTTCTAATGCACTTAACTGAAGTGTTAAACTGAGTTTGAATCATTTTGAAGAAAATTTTCAGTGTTTCTAGTATTTGAAATTTATGCCTAAGTAGGAAAATCCAAGTAGCCCTGCTATGATCATCCACCACAGTGAACATGTAGTGTGCTCCTGTGATAGAAGCTTTACTATAGGGTCCCCACAGATCTATATGCATGAGATCAAAGTTAGAATTTGAGCGAGTAGTGCTAAGGGGAAAAGAAAGTCGATGTTGTTTAGATTTATGACAGATGTCACAAGGTGAAAGCTGTGTGGGATCAATATTTTTAAGAAAGGGTATGTGTTGTAAAGCTTTCAAAAAGCGGTGGCCAAGTCTATTGTGCCACAGAAGGTCAGAAATTTTATTTGAAACAACTGTAGCAGTACAAGGAATATGAACTAAATTACAATCAAAAGGGCATAATGATCTGACTAGATCAAATGTATTATTACAAGAATCTGAGGAAGCATGACCAAGAAAAGAAGTTTTGTCTAAGATGTATAGATTCCCAAGCACTTTACCAACTGCTAGAATATCTTTAGTCTGTTGGTCCTGCAAAATGCATTTATCAGGAAGAAAAATGAATTGTATTTGTGCTGTTTTGGCAAGCTTTCTCACTGAGAGAAGATTAAATTTGAAGCTAGGTACGTATAGTGCATCTGTGAGTGAGAGTGGGACTGAGTTTAATATTTCCTACTAGGTGAACCATCTTAACTGAGCCATCTGGCAGAAAAATTGAAGTTAGGTGTGTTACTTGCTTTGTATGGTCAAATAGCTTAAGGCTAACACACATGTGATTTGATGCACATGTATCAACTATCCATGTACCAGGATCTATACTATCTATTGACATTGAAGCTGAATGAGAAATTGGACGAGGAATGTTACCTGCAAAATTTTCAAGGTGTGCAAAGTTAATGTGGTTCCCTTCAATGCCCCCATGTCCTTTAATCATTTTAGACAGCTCCTGTTGAATGAGCTCTGTTAGAGTAGTTTTGTGTTCATTGTTGTTTCCAGTATCATGTACCATGTTAGCATCCAAAGGATGATCAGCAAAGTTGGCTATATGCTTTCCACCTGAATTCTGATTTCGTTGGTCCTTGAGTTCCTTGTACCATTTAGGATAGCCATGCAACTTGAAACATGTGTCCTTAGTATGACCTCCAGTATTACAATGAGTACACTTCTCATTTATCTTGTCACTGTAGCTTTGCTTCTTATGGTTTCTTGAGTTTGACCGTCCTCCACAAGAGCCTCTTCCCATAGGTGCTCTCACAAACATTGCAGAATTCTCAGCTCTTCCACCCAAGTTAACATGAACTTCCCTTTGTTTCTCTATTCGCAGGATCATGGAGTATGCCTTATTAACTGAAGGCAAGGGATCCATCACCAAGATTTGGTTTCGGATATGATCATAATCATCACCTAGTCCCATTAGAAATTGCAGTAATTTTCCAGAGTTAACAAGTTCAGATACCTTCTTTGTGACACCACAAGCACAATTCTTGCAAGTGCACTGTGGCAAAGGCTGTACACAAGCTAGCTCATCCCAGAGTTTCTTCAGCTTAGTAAAATACTTCACCACTGACTGACTTCCTTGAGAAATTGTACTAATTTCTCTTTGAATTTGGTAGACCTGTGGTCCATTTGATTCACCAAATCGTTCCTCCAATTCCAACCAGAGTTCCTGTGCAGTAGAAGCATAGAGAAAAGCTTCGACTATTTCTTTAGAAATTGAGTTCAGGATCCATGACTTGATCATGCAATCCACTCTAATCCACTGATCATAATCATCTGAATCTTCTTCAGGCATCTCATATCTCCCATCGATGAATCTGAGCTTCACCTTAGCTCCAAGTGCAATCTTGATCGATCTGTTCCAAGATAAGTAGTTATTACCAGTCAAACTTGTCGAGACAAGCTGCATTCCTGAATGATCCGAGCTTGCTAGTGCCATTGGATCTCCATTGGAGTTGCTTGTCGACTCCTTATGCGAAGCTGCAATTGCTGTTGCAGTAGTGGTTGCCGGTTCCATCTTCAGCCGAATCAAAACAGAGTAATCTTCTTAATTCTTCTTCAGAGAATCAACAAGATAAAGGTATAAGCAAATCTAGATCGATTGGCTTTGATACCATGTAAAATCGCAAAGAGAATGAACAAGGAAGAGAAAGCACACGAGAGAAGACTTGTGAAAGCTTTTCCTCTATATTCGATATATCACTCCAGTTACAATATACCAGAAATATATATGCACAGTAACTGTGTAACTGCAAGAATGCCACGTAGGCAATCACTAACCCAACAGTAACCAGCCTAGCTAACTAGAGTTAATTAACCAACTATGAACAACTAATAATTAACCCAAGTGAACATTCTTGGTTCTAGAAATAACTGAATGAACAACAGAATTCTCTACACTATGCTTCTTTGGCTACCTTCAGAAAGCTGCAAGTGCCACTGGAATATGGAATTATCATATTGGCTGATTGAGATGATACAGATTTTTTCCTTTTGTATATTTTTACTGGCTTCTCAAATGTGTGACGATTCTGCAAAATTGAGAAACAATCAGTGTTAGCTCCTGAAACCTGCAAATAAAATTATTTCCATTGGCATTATAATCATCTATGTATACTCTTCACTTTATTATTTTTGGTTTATATTACCAGATCCCAAGTACATTGGCTAAAACTTCCCAAGTGCAACCACCATCCACAATAAGATAGATTTACTATTACAGCCACCTCCCAATACCTCATGGCAAACTTATTTTGAAATTCCCTTTGAGGCATAGTATCCTCCCAATATCTCGTTACAGAAAAATGCCTTATTTTTTTTATGTATTCAGCACCTTAATTCTTTTGTTGGGGAAAAAAAAAGTTTCCAAGCCTCATACCATAACACATCCACTATCTCATGGTATAGAGCAGCAAAAGAATTTACAAAATTCTTTAGCATGACTTAGTTAGAGACCCATGGGGAGTCAATCCTACAAATTAAAAACTCAATAGCCCTCAACTCAAAACTTACAAGCACAGCTAATATATTTCTTAATCAATATATCATTTTTACGGTTCTAAATTTTCTATAATTGCCACAATCATATATTAGGCTTCAGATAAGGCTGATACTATCTACAATCCAAGCTTAGGAAAGAAAGTGGCTATTCCCCCTAGGAAATTATATACCTTGTGTTGCATAATGCTCTGTTTTTTAAGGGGAAGCCTTTGCCTTCATACTTACTTTGGGACAGAATAGGTTTTATGATCTCCCTTGGTTTTCAGAACATGGCTTTCATCAGAGAAATTCCTCAATAGAAATGCAAGGGACTGGAACTTTTATATTATTATTAAAGTTTGTTTGTCTCTACCTTCTGTATTTTAAATTTTTTGTTGCTATGCTAAGAAGAGCTCTTATCCTCCGTTTCATTGTTATGCTCCTTTCTTTCTAATATAATTTTCTTCTTCAATCCAAAAAAACAAAAAATTATATACCTGGTTGGCTGCATATGACCTCTTTGGAGCATTGTCAGTGTGTTTCAATCCAAGGTATTGCTCCCAAGCACCATAGATATCCCTTCTCTAAACAATCAGAAAATAAAATCACTTAATCATACAGGAAACGAACATTTGCCCGGGATATATACACCCAGACACACACAACTTGAAAAAGAAAAACTACAAAACAAACCCGGGGGGAGAAAGAGAGGAGGGGGGACTGGGATAGAGAGAAAAAGAGAGAAAGAGGACACACCTGAAACCGAGTTGAAACAATATCTGAATCTTGAAGGTACTCAGGACGACCAAGTAACAAAAATGCAAACTTCCACTGGAAAAACATACAACGATAAAGGAATTATTATATTAATCATGAAAGAAAACCTAGGTCTTCCTAACCCTATAAATAGTTGGTGCAAGACCAGAATTAAATATAAACCAAAATGATCTGCAAACGGAATTTTAAATAATAGAGAATAAATCTACTCATGCTAACCATATGAATTTGAATACAAAATTTGATACACTAAAAAAAAATGCATTATATTTTAATTATTAATATGTATTTAGAAAGATATGTTACACTTCTCTAACAAAGCACAGAAAAATATTGCGACATAATTACTAAAGCCTTCATGCAGGAAAATCACTAACCAAGCTTGAAAAGGTACTTGCATTCACTATAGTTTAGCTCAAAGAGCTTTAGTAGTAACTAAACAAAATGCAATACAGCTAGCAGTCCATTTGACTTGACTAATCAACCTGTACTTATTGGACTAGAATGTCAAACAACCCCCACATTACAGCGGTACAGACTTTATTTCAGTATATGAAAACACAAGTGAATCCATTTGGCAGCAAATACCTTTGAAAACTCATCATCTGAAACTTACAACTTTTTCTGTATCCGCAATTTGACTTCAGCCGATGTCTCACCTTCATGGATGACCAAGAAAAATGGATCTCCAAAATTCTGAACTTGCTGTTATCCCCACCGCCAACCCCAAAAAATAAAATGAAAACAAGTACGGGCAGCAACTAGACTAAATTCATCCAAGGAAGCGTTAAGAGGAACTCTGGGTTCAAATGATCACAATGATTACAAGGCAGAAAAAGACAATTTTATCTTACCACCGGATTCTGAGCAGCAGTGTCTTTCATGAAATGATAAACATGGATCAACCGATCATGAGAATTGATATTTTTCTCTTCTTCAGGAATCTGAAGCAACAGAAATAAATATTAAATTAGTGACAAGAAACTAAAACGGAAAAGAATAATACACAAGGCAAGAAAAATTATATGTACAATACCATATCACAACACAAAAATGATGTCAATGAGAAACTCATAAAATAGCAAGCTTAAGCATCAAACAAATTAAGTATTCATATAAGCAACAGTTGGCCATGCCCTAATAATATTCACTAAGTGACAATAACTTAATTATAACCTATTTATTTTATTTCAATTACTACCAATCTAGAGCTAGGAGAACTTTAGTAAGACTTAACATAGTTAATAAGGGCCATAGTTAGGTCCACAAGCCCACTTTCATTAATGTTATGATGTTGAGCAAAAGTTGATGGCTTTAGACCTCTATCAGTTTTAGTTGTCATATTAGGAGCCCGCTCCTAAAGGCCCACCTCTTGAAAACCATATGACAAACACCAAACCTATGCTAAAACAACCAAAATTACCACACAACAAATGAGGAGCTAGAATATGATTAGGTTCATGTATATGACAACTGTAATTCAATCTAAATTATATAAACTGCTCAAATCCTGTATTCAAGTACTATGATACCATCAAATGGTGACTATGAAATTATAGTTATGATTTGCATATTTCTACTCTAATTTTTCATCAAGTTGTGACCTGATTTTCTTCAATCCAAGACCTTGCAAAAAAAACAACCCATTTTAAATGCAAACTGGGAACAAGGGAGACAAAATTTTACTTTGAAAATTTTACACAAGAGAGACATATGTCTCATGGTTTTAACGAGATAGAAATCACTTAAATCAAAACTCTATAGCTCCATTTAGAAATAAAAATTGAGGGCTGCCAAAGAAAACTAACAAGTTCAACAGTGCAGAAAAATTGGCCAACTTGAATGAAAATAAAGAACACATGCAAAAGAATTTGAACTTGAAATTTTCTTAAAAGGAAACCTCATGTTTCCTGGTTCCAACAAGATAGACAGCAATAAATTGGAGCTTTGTAACTTAAGAAAGAATTAAAAGATTAAGCACTGCCAGAGCTGTCTAGCAGCTACGAAATTGCCCAAGCACAACCATAAAATTGAGCCTAAAGATGCTAAAAAGAATCATGATTTCAGCTACATACACACATTCCAAATAGTCACTGTGCAAAGATAATAAACTGAAATGGTGGCAAAGAAACTTCCTAATAGCCCCTCACTTAGACAGAACTAAATCGACTACTACATAGAAAATCATACTAAAAAATTGAAAAAATGACACGATGCATAGCGGCTGAACTAGAAACTTTAGAATCATAGTGCAAAGAAAAACATGCAACACTGTGCCACATGGAGAAGCAACCAAGCAAACATAGAATCATGCAATGATCTACAAATCAGAAAATGCAAAGTGCAGCATTGTGTGTGAGAAAGGTTTTGTGTAGTGCAGTGTTTTAAACTACAAAAATAGCCTCCATTTATAGTAGTGTAGTAAATTCGCAAAGGGGGTGCAATGGTTCAACAAACAAGAACAATCTATATAACCCGAGAATAATGGGTTGTTAAGCTACCTCTCATTAAGAGGATTTTGATGAAATTCATGTGCTGAAATTGGTGTTATTGCGAAAGTCTCATAAAAGCGAGTTATGCGTAGATCTCACAAAAGCAAGTTATACAGTGAGTCAAAATAATTAGTTTCTAGTAAAATACATAAACAAAGCAATATAGAAAAAGTGGCAAATAAAAAAATAAAAATAAATAATTTTCTTTGACAAAATGAAACTTAAATTCTGTTAACTAATTTAGAATCTAACTTATATTATGTGACTTGATTTTTTAAAATCTTCGCAATTACATTAATTTTAGGATGTGAATTCTATTAGAACCCAGAGGAGTAGTGCTACCCCATAGGTAGCTTGGCAAACCCCAGTTGATTAAATACTCTTGGTCAAATACTTGGCAAATAAGAATGCTTAGTCAAGAAGGAACTTCAATCCCAAGCACACATAGTATATTGCAGCTCGACCTTGAAACAATACCTATAAAAGTCATCCTGAATATTGGGAAAACCTTGTCAAGTGTCAACACTAAAAATAGAAACACCATTCTCCCTTATCCATGTACACTACACATAACCTGAATCAATCACGGTCCTGCTGACCCATTTAATTTTGACAACTTTGTCTATATTGGAAACATCATATCCAACTTCAAAGGTGAACCATGAACCATCATCTTCCACGTAGTCCTTGTGGACATAGTGCCAGCCAGAAACATGCGATCTACCTATTCCAAGAGTTCACTTTGTAGCACTTTAGGACCTTGCCAAAAATGATTTCAAATTGAAGGGATTCGTTTTGAAAGCAACTGGACCGAAGGAAGCAAAATTTACCTTTTTGAGTCGAAAGGACTCAAATTTAAGTCATTTCATGCTCTCTCATTTTCGGACAGCATCTCAAGCAAAAGGGTTGGTCTATTGGAAAATTGCTCACATGAGGTTTCAAACATCTCACAGGCCTGAAATTGACCCGTGGTTGCGAAGTCTTGCCCATTAGTTTGGTCCTTATCCCTAGGGGATTGGGTCTTGGGCCTTCTTATCGAGCGGAAGTGTGTATAGGCCTTCTTATCAAAAGGGAAAAAAAATATTGAAAACAATGAATCCCAGGTTTATTATTTGTTAGGTCCTAGTCAGAACTGAATACAGCAACTCAAAGAAACTAAATAATATTCTCTTAGGGTGAGAATTAAACCGCATATATATTTTGAACAAAAATCCCCCTATTTCATTAACAGCTGTGGCCCTATAAATAGCTGCAACTCAACTACTCCCACCAACAAACTACAAGTTGCTAACGTGCAACAAAGGAAATAACAAAAGGCTGAGTCTACAATACAAATGCCATAAAATGGACACCGGTGCAAAGGGTGATAAAAGGTTGAGATTGAGCCACATAAGAAGATTTACCTGCACCTAAAATTTGTTTACTTTGTATAAACAATTTCACAAAATTATAAAAATAACCACAAACTTCTATCAATTGAGAAATTTGACCTACATCAAAATCCCCATCAAATTCCCCCGATCATAAAGTACTCCACTTCTCTCTCTATAAATCCCTCTCTCTCTCCTCCATTTCTCTCTACTGCTACCTAAACAGCCAAGTACAGGTTTGTTTGTGGGATTGAACAAGGGTCATATTGTGGCCAAGAAGGAGTTGGCTCCATGCCCCTCGGATCGCAAAGGGAAAACAAGTAAGTGGGTACACTTTGTGAGGAGCTTGATCCGTGAAGTTGCTGGTTTTGCTCCATATGAGAAGAGGATCACGGAGCTTTTGAAGGTAGGAAAAGACAAGAAGACACTTAAAGTTGCCAAGAGAAAGTTGGGTACTCACAAAAGGGCCAAGAAGAAGAGAGATTGAGCAATAAAATGCATAAAAAACAAAATCTGATGGGCATTGGAGTCCTCAATTGAATCACAACAGACCACACACTCATCAAGGTTTATTCAACCTTTTTTTGCAGGGGAGCACGATTGCCCTCTTTTCAAAAGTCAAACAGTGTGAAAAGTAAAAAAAAGTTTGGTTCTTGAAGTTAGTAATATGACCATTGTTGAGGTTAATTTACACAAGGAGGACGATGATGGACCACCCTCTGCTTTGCTTGATTCTAAGAACAATTCGAAGCCTTGTCGAATTGCTCTTTGTTGAGCCTTCTCCCTTTGCGTGAGTCTCCTTTTGGCAGTTCTTTTGCTCTTTGTTGTAATTGATTAATAGTACCCAACTTCAGGGAATGTGTGTTTGAATTGTACCTCAAATGACTTGCCTTATTGTTCTGATTCAGTAGTGGTGTTCGAAGAATTGACTCCCGGAAGGGTGTTAAGGAATAAGAGCGACTCCGAGGGTTCAGTGAGGCAAGGACCACAAGGGGCATTAGCTTAAGTTAAGGAAGCAAGACAACGGGCATTAGCTGCCATACAAATTCAAAGTGCATAAGTGCACATCTTGAGAAGAAGAAGAGATTAATGGGAGTTGCAAAGAAAGGGAAGGGTAGACGGAGAGGAGAAAGGTGTTATATTTTTAAAAAAATTTGGGGTCAATGCATAATTTTATAAAAAAAATACTGGGTAATATTGTTGCATTTCTTAAAAACGGTTCTTCAAGTAGCACTAAACACAATCTGAACCATTGAATGAAATCCAACGTTCCATAATCACCCTTTGCACCAGTGCCCATTTTATGGCATTTGTATTGTAGACTCAACCATAACAGAAAGCTAGAAACAAGCAAAAAGAAGCAAAATAACGGCCACATTTTAGTTAACCCAGTCCTAATTGCATAGCCCTGTATGTGCACCATGCATGCAACCATTTTCCATGTTCTGTCTCTCTTAGCCACAACACTTGGGATGTGGCTTAGGCATGTTTGCGAATGTGGTGTATGCCTATTATTACTCCCCCCACAAGTAAGACCTTGCCCTCAAGGTCCATGGATGGAAACCGCTTCAGTAATATTCTTGTCAATTCCCAGGTAGAATCTTCTCCCTTTTTTCCCCCACTATCCGACTGTTGCTATGTGATTTCCTCCCATGTAATGTCATTGGTGTCCCCTTGGTTTTCCAACAACAACAACTGCGATTTCTAGCAACGGTGTC
>QAOA01001736.1:0-14143 GCA_003255065.1 Cercis canadensis
ACCTTTGGACAAGGAGAATGTGTAAAACATAATTAACATATTGAAACAATTTATTGAAAGGACAAACCAAAACACCTAAAAAACATAAACAATAGAATAAAACATATAGATAGGGGTGCCGCCGCACAAAATGACGGTGGCAGCCCCAAAGCAGTGCACAAAAAAAGGAACAAGAGAAGGAGAGAGAAGCCTTACAAGAAATAGAAGAGGAGAAACAAGAAAAGAGTCCGACTTACTAGAAAAAGCCACACCTAAGGGCTGTAGAAAAGTCAAACTTTGCAAAAAAAAAAAAAAAGTTGCAGAGGCGGATAGTGTTGATCTTTTGGCGACAAGGTTTTGGTGACAACTTTACATTTTATGGGATAAAATTGCCACGATAAAAATTACTTTGTCTTATGGTAAAGCCGTTAATTTAAATCTTATTGATGATCTTTATTAATAGGCATATAACGTTGGAGCTACATATACCTATATGTTAAATTAATTATTTTTTGCAAAAATTAAAAGAGGGAAAAGGATTTGGCACTACACATTTTGTTTCAAGTAGGTTTTTTTTTCAAGGCCTACTTTCTTTTTTCATGGAGTTAGGTGCGTAAAAAAAAAAAAAAAGCTGGAAATTAATTTTGGTAAAGAGTTTCGCTTTAATTAAGATAGAATGGCGTAAAATATGTGATTATGAAGGAAAAGAAAATTCTCCAATTAACTAGGAATTTTGGCATAATACAAAGTATTAAACTAACCACTAGTGCCAAAGGGAATATGCACAAAAATTCAAGTGGTCATGAGTTTACTTTAAAGGTGAGAAGGTTTTAGAATTTTAAAATCTAAGATAAAATCTTATTTGTTCATACTTATAGGTAATCAGGGTGTTATTTTATTTTATTAGAGACTTGAATATATGCTTATAGTTTTCTATTGTAAAATTTCCTAAAATAAATGTAAATATAAGTTGTAATACAATATCTTATCTTTAGCAAAAAATAGAAACACTAGTATATAAGGGAGTGGAAATTATTAAACACATGTTAGACCTAAGTACCCATGCCGTCATACTATAAAAATAACGCTTTTTCCTCCCCTATATAGTCTTAAAAACTTTCAAACTTGCCATCTTGCAAATTTCTCCTATTTTTGTGTAAATTACTTTGAAATTTTGAAGAAATATGTAAAATAAACCATTTGAGTTGAGTAATGAATTCTTCAAAAAGTGTAAGAAAATGAATTTTTTTAATATTAATATAATTTTCTCAGTTCTTCAGTTGTGTTAACTCCCCATCTAGCTTTGGTTATAACCTTTAATAATATTGTATTTTCATATAAAAAAATAATATTGTATTTTTATTTGTAACTGAGTGTTTGATCCCATAATTAATACAAACCTCTTGCTGGGCCAATGGTTAAGCAACAGATCAATTTTCGTTTTTCCTAAATAAATATTTGGAGAGACCAAAATGGCTGTGTTTAGAGAGACCAAAGTCCAGAGAGTTTCCTTATAGTGGTAATAGATAAATAGGTATAAAATTTTAATATAATATCTTATACCTTAGGCAAGTCAAAGAAAAACAACAACAAAAAAAAAAAATCGTGACGTCATTAAATCAAAATTTGAATGTTATTATTGTATCTCCTGGTCTCCATGATAACCAATTGAAGCCACACTCAATCAATCTTACATTACATTCTTTAAATATATATATATATACCAGCATGAAATTTACTCTTCATCATTCCATAAATCATTAAGAAGGGGCTTGGTTGGTCCCTTAATCAATCGCTCCTGGTTGATTTGATTTATTTTCTCATAATCATTCGCTGTTAGTGATCGATCAAAAATTTGAAGGTTTTGCTTCATCCTTTCTTTGTCATAGCTCTTAGCCGCAAAAGTTACCCCCTGCTCGCATAACCATCGAAGACAAACCTGAAAAATGTTCAAAAAAGATTAATATACAAAAGATTTCCTAGCATGATTGTTAAAGGTTCCTACTAATGGTATGGAAGGGAAAAAATGGATAGTATA
Organism: Cercis canadensis; assembly: GCA_003255065.1. Taxonomy (NCBI): domain Eukaryota; kingdom Viridiplantae; phylum Streptophyta; class Magnoliopsida; order Fabales; family Fabaceae; genus Cercis; species Cercis canadensis. The sequence goes on from QAOA01001736.1 coordinate 2,018, forward strand.
TTTAATTAACCTGAGCAACACTCTTGCCATGAACGTCTGCAATCTCTTTGAGCACATCGTTGTCCATGACTGCATTGGTTCCCCTACTGGTACCTTTTCTCAAAGGTGAGAATGCAGTTAGGGTAATACCATTTGCCTTGCAGAAATCTCTGAGCTTCTTCTGTTGCCAGGCAAGGTTCATCTCCACCTATAATAATTAAAGTACACATAATTTTTCAGTTTTAAACTAAAATTAATTGAGCCCAAGAAATTAACATGCACAAGGTTAATTTATTTCATGTATGGGTTCGATTAATTACCTGATTAACTGCAGGTGGGATGGTAGCAAAAGAGAGCAATTTCTCAAGCTTCTTGCAAGAGAAGTTGCTGACTCCAATGGCTTTGGTAGGCCAAGTCTTTGGCATTCCTCCATAGCTGCCCAAACACCCTTCATGTCAAATGGCACTAGTTCTGATTGTTCAATGGGATATGTGACCTTCCCTGGTTTAGCACTAATTGGCCGGTGGATCAAAAAGAGGTCTAAGTACTCTAGTTGAAGTGTCCTGCATCCATGCACATAACAACATCACCCAAAAGCACCAACGAACTTCAAAGGAAATGCTTAAAACAAGATACTATGTTTTTTCTCAAGGGAATAATCATGTTACACATGTAATGAGAAAAATTCAATGTTTCGTTCCTCAAAAGGATAAATACTGAGAACTAGCCCCTTCATAATAATTATACCAAAGTAAGGAATATTAATGAATGAAAAAACAATACAAATTTTGTTTCATTTTTGTCTGTCTGATCGAATCCAAAACCAATTGTCAATTAATTTTCTTCATCGTAGAGATCTTTAAGCTGAGGCTTCGTTGGTCCACTGATTAAACGTTGCTGCTTGATTTGGTTTATTTTCTCATAATCATCCACTGTCAATGACCAATCAAAGATCTGCAGATTTTGGTTCATCCTCTCTTTATTGTAGCTCTTGGGCACGAAAGTAACTCCTTGTTCATATAGCCATCTAAGGCAAACTTGAGCACTAGACTTGCCGTGAGCATCTGCAACGTCTTTGACCACACCATTGTCCATAGCTTCATTAGGTCCTCTGCTTGCTCCTTTTCTCAAAGGTGAGAAAGCAGTTATAATTATACCATTTGCCTTACAAAAGTCTCTGAGCTTCTTCTGTTGCCATGCAAGGTTCATCTCCACCTATATATTGTTATAGTAAATTTTAATTCCTCATTCATTAAAACAATATCAAATTGATTAAGAAAGAGAAAGAAAGGAAATGAAGAATAGGGTTATGGACATTACTTGATTAACTGCTGGAGGGATGGTAGCAAAAGAGAGGAGATTTTCAAGCTTCTTGATAGAGAAGTTGCTAACTCCAACAGCTCTAGTGAGTCCAAGTCTCTGGCATTCCTCCATAGCTGCCCACACTCCCTTCAAGTCTAATGGCATGAGTCCCTCAGCATCAATGGGAAATGAAAACTTTCCTGGCTTAGCACAGATGGGCCAGTGGATCAGATACAGGTCCAAGTATTCCAATTGAAGTGTCCTGCAGATAATGGAAAACCCACAAACCTCTTAAGTAACAATAAAAGGAAAACCAATTATATTCCACTTAGGATCATAAATAAGAGTGATTAATTCATACTTAAGTGATCTCTTCAAGGCAGGGAGAACAAGATGAGGATGATTGTCAGTGCACCACAGCTTGGAAGTGACAAAGAGCTCTTCTCTTGACACAAGGCCAAGTTCAATTGCTTCTTTAATGCCTTCTCCAAGAGCCTGCTCTGAGCCATAAGCAGCAGCAGTATCAAGATGCCTGTAACCCTGCTTGATGGCTTCAATGATCGCCTCCTTTGTGTCATTCTTGCAGGTGAAGTCAGGGGCAGACCCCATTCCGATCACTGGCATCCTCCGTTGGCCGGTGGATGAGCCAAGCACCAATGAAGGAATCTCGGTGGCAACCATGTTTGGTTAATTAATTCTGGAAAGCTTTTCAAGTGCTCGGTAGTAGCTAGAAGGACTGTTATAGTCTTATAAGTAGCAAACCTTGTTTAGTTGATTGCACTTGAAAGAGAACTAGAGGTGCATCCTTTTTATACTTACAGTTGAGCAATTTTAGCGTACAACTTTGAAATGTGTATCTTTGAACAGAGTTATTATTCTATATATGGTAGGCGGTGGTTTCGCATCCGTTTTCGACCCCGTTTGCCATTATATTCAATAAAATACTTCTAAGTTCTAACACGTTACATAACTTATACTGACTGCTTGTGGACTTAAATTATTTCACTTAGAAAATCTGTTAACGTGGATTTTCCTTTGCGAAACGCCAAAATTGGTTGGCGATGAATATTTATGAAAAGTCAAAAGTTAATTTTGGTGGCTGAAGGTGTCGGTATACATGGATATATACACTCTTTATGGGGCTGCGTTTTAGAAGACCTGACCAGTATGGCCATGCTTTTGATTGGTATTTGAGTACTGAATAATGTTAAGTTTAATTTATAATAGCTTGATTGACATAATTTAAATTTAATTGAATTTATCTAAACTTTTTCTTAGCTCAAGTTTTGCTAGCAAGTGTCACATATATATTATGAGTATTATTGGTGCACATTAAGCTGTTTTTTGTTTTGTTTTGTTTTTTTTTTTTTAACTCTTTTGGGTATTGTTATATGCTATTTTCTTACAAAGAAAAATGAGAGGACAAAAATTAATATTAAATAAAGGGGAGTACATAACGTGAAGTTATTACTAGGCTTAATTGTAATTTTAGTTCTCATATCTTAACAACTTGAACTTTTTCGTCTCACTTCTTTAAAATTGAACTATTGAGTCATTTTATATTTATAAAATGTATAATTTTGATCCTTTTGTCTTTAAGACAAAATTCTTTGATTTATTTCAAAGTGTAAAATTCTCTTATTCATAATCTCACTGTTCAAATTGAAAATGTATGTTTTTTGAACATCCCCACTAAATTTCAACTTGCGATCTAACGGTGAAACTCAACCCAAAATACCAAAACCATAAATTTTTATCTAATCAAAGATCTAAACTCATTTACCGTTAGATCGAGCTGAAATTTAGTGGAGATGTTCATAAGACGTAACTCTTTAATCTAAACGGTAACATTATGAATTACAAAACTTTACACCTTAAAATAAACTTAAGAATTTCGACTTAAAGACAAAATGACTAAAATTGTATATTTTATAAATATAGAGGGACTCATAGTTCATTTTTAAAGAAGGGAGACCAAAAAATTCAAGTTGTTAAAAAATGAGGACCAAAATTGTAATTAAGCCAAATTATTAAGATATATTTTGCTGTTTGACAAAGTAGTTAGTTGCATCAATTAAATAACTTACCAATGAGTTCTCCATGGACTCTACTTTTTTTCCACTCAAGATAATGCATATTATACTCAATAAAAAGCTATTCAAAAAGTAAAGTTGACTCAAAAAACTGTTTTCTCTTCTTCAAGTTATAAAATTATAAACTAGGATTCAGCATTCATCCACGTTAATGTTATGCATTTCTTCTATGTTATAATATATAACTACCAAATTATTTTAAACTCTATTATATACTCTAACAAAATTAAAAAAAGAGATAATTAAAAAATATATGTTGAAATCAAGTAATACTTTAATGGTAAATTAATAAAATTTTCAGATTTAAGCTTTTAACTTCAACGATTTCAAGTAAAACATATATTTTTTTAAAAATAAATAAATTTAACACGCATCGCGTGTCTAATATAAATTTATAACTGGATTATGACAATCTACGCTGCAAAATTGAAGTCTATAAAAGTGATAATTAAACTCAAGTAAAATGTGTTTCTAATACCTCATTGATACACTAATTATCAATATCATCCTTCACTAAAATATTTTCTCCATTTCACCTCTCACATTTAAAACTCCTAACAATGTGGTCTTTCCATCCATCTGTTGTGTCTCTGCTAGTGATTTTGTTTACGTGCCCTGTTGTCCATTTACTATGATTAGAATTCGTTATACCATACCATGTATGAGATAATAAATTTCACAAAATTTGTGTGCATAGTATTTATTCAAATGAATTTATCTTCTTACGCGCTGTCAAGAAATCACTTATTTTCAGTTACAGCTTGCTCAATAGTAGTTTCTTGCACATTCCCACTCCTCTAAATAATATTTTGTGATGAGGTTATCCAAAATATATATTTTCTGTTCAACTCCAAAATCATGTAGTCAAGGCAGGGCACCAACAGTTCCTTTTAAATCTTCAATTCAGTAAAGTTTCTATTCCATATATAGAGAGAAAGGAAACAACTAATCTTGACTGCCCTCTTGATATATTTCAGGTTATCTAAAGGAATGTTGTAAAATCTTCAAGAAAGTAAACAAGGAAGGGAAAGAAATCGAGAGAGAAACACTTATGAAAGCTTTTCCTCTATTTTCCCATATCAGAAAAATGACAATACATGAGAAACTTTATATGTACAGTAACCGTCTAACCACAAGAATGCCACGTAGGCAAGCATTAACATAACAGTAAACTACCTAGCTAACTAGAGTTAATTAACTAAAAATGAATAACTAATAATTAACTCAAGTAAATAGACTTTGTAAGAAATAACTGAATAACAAAATTCTCCATATCCCCCCCTCAAGTTGGAGCATGAGGATGATGAAAATCAACCATTCCCAACTTGGAGAGAATGGAATGAAATTGGGGACTGGCGAGATTCTTGGTGAAGATGTCAGCAAGTTGTGACTTAGTGGAGATGTATTGGGGAAGAACAAGACCAGCTTTATATTTGTCATGTACAATGTGGCAATCAATCTCTAGGTGTTTAGTTCTCTCATGGAATACTGGATTGGCTGTAATATGGAGGGCAGCCATGTTGTCACACCAAAGGGAAATAGGTAAAGGAAAGCTGATATGAAAATCATGTAGGATATAAGTAATCCACTGTAATTCACAGACAGTGGTGGCAAGACTTCTGTATTCTGCTTCAGCAGAAGAACGACTGACAGTGGTTTGCTTCTTGGTTTTCCAAGAGATAAGGGAGGAGCCAAGGGAAACACAATACCCTGTGATAGACCTCCGAGTATCCTTACAAGCAGCCCAATCTGCATCACAGTAGGCTGAGAGGGTGAATGTGGAGGTAGAAGAGAAAAACAAGCCTCGAGAGGGAGTGCCCTTGAGATATTTGAGGACATGGATGGCCCCATTCCAGTGTGCTTGAGTAGGGGAGTGAAGAAACTGACTCAGTTGTTGCACAGCATGGGTGATGTCTGGCCTAGTGAGGTTGAGATAGAGTAATCTCCCAATGAGCCTACGATACCTCTCTGGTTCAGGGATGGGAGCACCTGCTGAGGAGAAGTTCTGCCCCTTAGGCAAAGGAGTGGTCATTGGTTTAGCCCCAAGGAGACCAGCATCCTATAAGATGTCCAGAATATATTTTCTTTGAGTAACATAGGTGCCTGCAGAGCCATGAGCTATCTCTATGCCAAGAAAGTATTTGGCAAAACCCAAATCTTTGATGGTAAAGGCAGAATGAAGAAAATCCTTAACGGCTTGAATTTGGGCTTCATGTGTGCCTGTGAGCAGCACATCATCAACATATACCAGCAGGGCTAAGAATGAGTCAGAGGTGTGCATGGTAAACAAGCAGTGATCATGGCCACTCTGCTGGAAGCCAAAAGCTGTAAGTTTGGCACAGAACTCAGCATTCCACTGGCGAGAGGCCTGTTTCAAGCCATAGAGAGACCTTTTTAAGAGGCATACTTCATTGGACTGAGCCTTGTGATATCCTTGAGGTGGTAGCATGTAGACCTCTTCATTAAGGTAACCATGCAGAAAAGCATTGTTGATATCAAGTTGGTGAAGGGACCAGTGCTTAGTGGTGGCAATTGCCAAGAACATCCGGATTGTGACAAGTTTAGCTATTGGAGAAAAGCTGTCCTTTAGTCAACGCCTTCGATTTGGTGATAGCCTTTGGCTACCAATCTGGCCTTATATCGATCAAGAGTCCCATCAGGCAGGTATTTCACTTTGTACACCCATTTGGACCCAATGGCTTTCTTTCCTTTAGGCAAAGGAACTAAGTCCCAAGTGTGGTTAGATTTCAGTGCTTGTAGCTCTTTGTTCATGGCATCAACCCACTTATCATTCTTGCTTGCATGATAGTAAGAGCAAGGTTCTGGTACAGTGGATACATTTGCAAGAAAACACATGTAAGGGTGTGTGAAATGGGGTGACTGGTGTATAAGGGGAAGAACCTGTAATGATAGGTGTAGGAGTAGTAGGAAAAACAGTAGGTAAGTCTGTAGGAATCAATACAGCAGAGACAAAATCAGTAAGCCATGCTGGTTTTGTGGTGTGTCTGGTGCTGTGTCGTAAGACAGGAGGAGGCACAACATGGGACAAGGGAAGAGGGGGCTGTGGAGAGGAAGAGATTGGAGGGGAAGATGAAGGTAATATCTCAGAAGGAAGATCAATGGGATCAGAAGTTAAGGCATGAGACACATCTGGGATTGTTGGTAGGGGATCAGAATGATGTTGAGGAGGATTAGGCAAGAGAGGAGTGTCAAGGAAAGGAATAGGCAGAGATATTTCATTGGAGTCAGGGGGGACTTGCTCGAAAGGGAAGTGATGCTCATGAAACACAACATCTCTACTAGTAGAAATCTGATGTGTGTGTAGATCATAAACTCTAAAAGCTTTTTGTCCAGTAACAAAACCAAGAAAAACACATTTGGATGCTCTACTAGCAAATTTGTCTCTGTGAGGGTATGTGTTGGTCGCAAAACATAAACATCCAAAACACTTAAGAAGAGTGTAATCAGGTTTTTTATTATGTAGGAGTTCATAGGGAGTGTGCCAATCCAGAATACCAGTAGGTAATCTATTAATGATGTAGACAGTCATGAGAAGGGAGTGACCCCAAAATTTAATAGGCAAGTGTGACTGAAACATTAATGCTCGAGCAATTTGGAGGATGTGTTTATGTTTTCTTTCAACAATCCCATTTTGCTGTGGGGTGTAAACACAGCTTTTTTGATGTATAATTCCCATTTCTGACAAAAAAGACTGACAGGCATTGTTAGTAAATTCTGTTCCATTGTCGGTTCTGATGCACTTAACTGAAGTGTTAAACTGAGTTTGAATCATGTTGAAGAAAGTTTTCAGTGTGTCTAGTATTTGTAATTTGTGCCTAAGTAAAAAAATCCAAGTGGCCCTGCTATGATCATCCACTACAGTGAGCATGTAGTGTGCTCCTGTGATAGAAGCTTTACTATCGGGTCCCCACAGATCTATATGCATGAGATCAAAGTTGGAGTCTGAGCGAGTAGTGCTGAGGGGAAAAGAGAGTCTATGCTGTTTAGATTTATGACAGATATCACACGGTGAAAGCTGTGTGGCATCAATATTTTTCAGGAAAGGTATGTGTTGTAAAGCCTTCAAAGAAGGATGCCCAAGTCTATTGTGCCACAGAAGGTCAGAAATTTTATTTGAAGTAACTGTAGCAGTACAAGGAATATGAATTGAATTACAAGCAGAAGGGCATATTGAGCTGACTAAAGCAGATGTGTTATTATAGGAATTTGAAAAAACATGATCATGAAAGGAAGTTTTGTCTAAGACGTATAGATTCCCAAGCACCTTACCAACTGCTAGAATTTCTTTAGTCTGTTGGTCCTGCAAAAGGCATTTATCAGAAAGAAAAATGAATTGGATTTGTGCTGTTTTGGCAAGCTTTCTCACAGAGGGAAGGTTAAATTTGAAGCTAGGTACGTATAGTGCATCTGTGAGTGTGAGAATGGGACTAAGTTTAACATTTCCTACCAAGTGAACCATTTTAACTGATCCATCTGGTAAAAAAACTGAAGTCAGGTGTGTTACTCGCCTAGTACAGTCAAAGAGTTTAAGGCTAGCACACATGTGATTTAATGCACCTGTATCAACTATCCATGTACCAGGATCTATACTATCTATTGACATCAAAGCAGAATGAAAAATTGGACAAGGAATGTTACCTGCAAAATTCTCAAGGTGTGCATAGTTAATGTGGTTTCCTTCAATGCCCCATTGTCCTTTAATCATCTTAGACAGCTCCTGTTGAATGAGCTCAGTTAGAGTAGCTCTGTGTTCATTGTTGTTTCCAGTATCATGTAACATATTGGCATCCAGAGGATGATCAGCAAAATTGGCCATGTGCTTTCCACCTGAGTTCTGATTTCATTGCTCCTTGAGTTCTTTGTATCAGTCAGGATATCCATGCAGCTTGAAACAATTGTCCTTAGTATGACCTCCAATATTGCAATGTGTACATTTCTCATTTCTCTTGTCTGTGTAGCTTTGTTTCTTATGGTTTCCTGAGTGTGATCTTCCTGCACCAGAGCCTCTTCCCATAGGTGCTCTCACAAACATTGCAGAGTTCTCAGCTCTTCCCCCCAAGTTAACATGAACTTCCCTTTGTTTCTCTATTCGCAGAATCATAGAGTAAGCCTTATTAACTGAAGGCAAGGGATCCATCACCAAGATTTGGTTCCAGATATGATCATAATCATCTCCTAGTCCCATTAGAAATTGTAGTAATTTTCCAGAGTTTACTTGTTCAGATACCTTCTTTGTGACACCACAGACACAATTTTTGCAAGTGCATTGTGGCATAGGCTGTACACAGGCTAGCTCGTCCCAGAGTTTCTTCAATTTAGTAAAGTACTTCACCACTGACTGACTCCCCTGAGAAATTGTGCTAATTTCTCTTTGAATTTGGTAGGCCTGTGGTCCATTGGACTCACCAAACCTCTCCTCCAATTCCAACCAGAGTTCACGTGCAGTAGAAGCATAGAGAAAAGCCTCGACTATGTCTTTAGAAATTGAGTTTAGGATCCATGATCTGATCATGCAATCCACTCTAATCCACTGATCGTAGTCATCTGAATCTTCTTCAGGCATTTCATATCTCCCATCGATGAATCCGAGCTTCACCTTAGCTCCAAGTGCAATCTTGATCGATCTGTTCCAAGATAAGTAGTTATTACCAGTCAAACTTGTCGAGACAAGTTGCATTCCTGGATGATCCGAGCTTGTTAGTGCCATTGGATCTCCATTGGAGTTGCCTGTCGACTCTTTATGCGAAGCTACAGTCACTGTTGCAGTAGCGGTTGCTGATTCCATCTTCAACCGGATCAAAACAGAGTGATCTTCTTAATTCTTCTTCAGAGAATCAACAAGATAAAGGTATAAGCAAATCTAGATCGATTTGCTCTGATACCATGTAAAATCTTCAAGAAAGTAAACAAGGAAGGGAAAGAAATCGAGAGAGAAACACTTATGAAAGCTTTTCCTCTATTTTCCCATATCAGAAAAATGACAATACATGAGAAACTTTATATGTACAGTAACCGTCTAACCACAAGAATGCCACGTAAGCAAGCATTAACATAACAGTAAACTACCTAGCTAACTAGAGTTAATTAACTAACAATGAATAACTAATAATTAACTCAAGTAAATAGACTTTGTAAGAAATAACTGAATAACAGAATTCTCCATAAATGTACACAAGAAAAAAGCTCCTGAAATTTTGAAGAAAACGAAGATAATCATTTCTTTTCTTCTTATTGAAAATAGAATAATAACAATTTCTTTTAAACGGACTATTCTTCACAATACATCTTAAAATATAGAATATGAATGATAAAAGAATACAAGTTGTGTTTTCATTTTTGTCGCACCATCCAAAATCAATTGTCAATTAATTTTCTTCATCGTAGAGATCTTTAAGCTGAGGCTTCGTTGGTCCACTGATTAAACGTTCTTGCTTGATTTGAGTTATTTTCTCATAATCATCGTCTGTCAATGACCAATCAAAGATCTGCAGATTTTGATTCATCCTTTCTTTGTTGTAGCTCTTGGGCACGAATGTAACTCCTTGTTCATATAGCCATCTAAGGCAAACTTGAGCACTAGACTTGCCGTGAGCATCTGCAATCTCTTTGACCACATCATTGTCCATAACTTCATTAGGTCCCCTGCTTGCCCCTTTCCTCAATGGTGAGAAAGCAGTTATGATTATACTATTTGCCTTACAAAAGTCTCTTAGCTTCTTCTGTTGCCATGCAAGGTTCATCTCCACCTATATATTGTTATAGTAAATTTTAATCCCTCATTCATGAAAACAATATCAAATTGATTAAGAAAGAGAAAGAAAGGAAATGATGAATAGGGTTATGGACATTACTTGATTGACTGCAGGAGGGATGGAAGCAAAAGAGAGAAGATTTTCAAGCTTCTTGATACAGAAGTTGCTAACTCCAATAGCTCTAGTGAGTCCAAGTCTCTGGCATTCCTCTATAGCTGCCCACACACCCTTCAAATCCAATGGCATGAGTTCATCGTCATCAATGGGAAATGAAAACTTTCCTGGCTTAGCACAAATAGGCCAATGGATCAGATACAGGTCCAAGTACTCCAGTTGAAGGGCCCTGCACAATATATTCAGTATTAATTTCGTTATAACATTAAAGGGAATATATATATCATCAAACAGATTACAAATTATTATCATAGATAGACTGGTTCTCACTTAAGTGATCTCTTTAAGGCAGAGACTACAAGATGGGGATGATTGTCAGTGCACCACAGCTTGGAAGTGAGAAAGAGCTCTTCTCTGGACACAAGGCCAAGATTAAGCGCTTCTTTAATGGCTTCTCCAAGGGCATTTTCTGAGCCATAAGCAGCAGCAGTGTCAAAATGCCTGTAACCCTGCTTGATGGCTTCAATGATTGCTTCCTTTGTGTCATTCTTGCAGGTGAAGTCTGGGGCAGACCCCATGCCGATCACCGGCATTCTCTGTTGGCCAGAGGAGGAGGTAAGCACCAAGGAGGGGATTTCAGTGGTAACCATGCTGGCTTCTAAGTTGTAAAAGATTAAAATGCTAGTATTTAGCTTATAGAGTAGTACTAGTACAAGTAGCAATGAAGCTTTTCGGTTGAGTGTGATGAAAGAAGTTTGAGCTACATCCTTTTATNTAAGGGGAAGAACCTGTAATGATAGGTGTAGGAGTAGTAGGAAAAATAGTAGGTAAGTCTGTAGGAATCAATACAGCAGAGACAAAATCAGTAAGCCATGCTGGTTTTGTGGTGTGTCTGGTGCTGTGTCGTAAGACAGGAGGAGGCACAACATGGGACAAGGGAAGAGGGGGCTGTGGAGAGGAAGAGATTGGAGGGGAAGATGAAGGTAATATCTCAGAAGGAAGATCAATGGGATCAGAAGTTAAGGCATGAGACACATCTGGGACTGTTGGTAGGGGATCAGAATGATGTTGAGGAGGATTAGGCAAGAGAGGAGTGTCAAGGAAAGGAATAGGCAGAGATATTTCATTGGAGTCAGGGGGGACTTGCTCGAAAGGGAAGTGATGCTCATGAAACACAACATCTCTACTAGTAGAAATCTGATGTGTGTGTAGATCATAAACTCTAAAAGCCTTTTGTCCAGTAACAAAACCAAGAAAAACACATTTGGATGCTCTACTAGCAAATTTGTCTCTGTGAGGGTGTGTGTTGGTGGCAAAACATAAGCATCCAAAACATTTAAGAAGAGTGTAATCAGGTTTTCTATTATGTAGGAGTTCATATGGAGTGTGCCAATCCAGAATACCAGTAGGTAATCTGTTAATGATGTAGACAGCCATGAGAAGGGAGTGACCCCAAAATTTAATAGGCAAGTGTGACTGAAACATTAATGCTCGAGCAATTTGGAGGATGTGTTTATGTTTTCTTTCAACAATCCCATTTTGCTGTGGGGTGTAAACACAACTTTTTTGATGTATAATTCCCATTTCTGACAAAAAAGACTGACAGGCAGTGTTAGTAAATTCTGTGCCATTGTCAGTTCTGATACACTTAACTGAAGTATTAAATTGAGTTCGAATCATGTTGAAGAAAGTTTTCAGTGTGTCTAGTATTTGTAATTTGTGCCTAAGTAAAAAAATCCAAGTGGCCCTGCTATGATCATCCACCACAGTGAGCATGTATTGTGCTCCTGTGATAGAAGCTTTTCTATAGGGTCCCCACAGATCTATATGCATGAGATCAAAGTTGGAGTCTGAGCAAGTAGTGC
>QAOA01001739.1:13177-26450 GCA_003255065.1 Cercis canadensis
AACTGGGTCCCGGTCCAGATATAGTGACTCACCAGGAAACAGTCCCATCCCAGATATAATGAAAAAAAAGAAAAATATCCGAGACAGAAACAGGGTCCCAGTCCCGTTATAATGACTCACCAGGAAACAGTCCCATCCCAGATACGGGGAAAAACAAGAAAAATATCTGAGTCTGAAACAGGGATGAACCGAAATAGGGTCCCGGTCCAGATATAGTGACTCACCAGGAAACAGCCCCATCCCATATACAGGGAAAAACAAGAAAAATATCCGATAAAGAAACAAGGTCTCAGTACAGGTATAGTGACNTGACTCACCAGTAAACAGTCCCATCCCAGATACAGGGAAAAAATAGAAAAATATCCGAGTCAAAAACAGGGATGAACCGAAACACGGTCCCGGTCCAAATATAGTGACTCACCAGGAAACAGTCCCATCCCAGATACAGGGAAAAAATAGAAAAATATCCGAGCCAAAAACAGGTATGAACCGAAACAGGGTCCCGGTCCAGATATAGTAACTCACCAGGAAACATTCCCATCCCAGATACAGGGAAAAAAAACAAAAATATCCGAGACAGAAACAAGGTCCCGGTCCAGATATAGTGAATCACCAGGAAACAGTCCCATCCCAGATAAAAGGAAAAAATAGAAAAATATCCGAGTCAGAAACGGGGATGAACCAGAATAGGGTCCCGGTCCAGATATAGTGACTCACCAGGAAAGAGTCCCATCCCAGATACAGGGAAAAACAAGAAAAATATCCGAGTCAGAAACAGGGATGAACCGAAACAGGGTCCCGGTCCAGATATAGTGACTCACCAGGAAACAGTCTCATCCCAGATACAGGGAAAAACAAGAAAAATATCCGATAAAGAAAGAAGGTCTCGGTACAAGTATAGTGACTGATCAGTAAACAATCCCATCCCAGATACACGGAAAAAATAGAAAAATATCCGAGTCAAAAACAGGGATGAACCGAAACACGGTCCCTGTCCAGATATAGTGACTCACCAAGAAACAGTCCCATCCCAGATACAGGGAAAAAATAGAAAAATATCCGAGCCAGAAACAGGGATGAACCGAAACAGGGTCCCGGTCCAGATATAGTAACTCACCAGGAAACAATCCCATCCCAGATACAGGGAAAAAAAACAAAAATATCCGAGACAGAAACAAGGTCCGGGTCCAGATATAGTGAATCACCAGGAAACAGTCCCATCCCAGATAAATCCCAGATACAGGGAAAAAAAAAGAAAAATATCCGAGACAGAAACAAGGTCCCGGTCCAGATATAGTCATTCACCAGGAAACAGTCCCATCCCAGAGAAAAGGAAAAAATAGAAAAATATCCGAGCCAGAAACGGGGATGAACCAGAACAGGGTCCCGGTTCAGATATAGTGACTCACCAGGAAAGTGTCCCATCCCAGATACAGGGAAAAACAAGAAAAATATCCGAGTCAGAAATAGGGATGAACCGAAACAGGGTCCCGGTCCAGATATAGGGACTCAACAGGAAACAGTCCCATCCCAGATACAGGGAAAAACAACAAAAATATCCAAGTCAGAAACAGGGATGAACCGAAACAGGGTCCTGGTCCAGATATAGTGACTCACCAGGAAACAGTCCCATCCCAGATACAGGGAAAAAAAGAAAAATATTCGGGTCAGAAATAGGGATGAACCGAAACAGGGTCCCGGTCCAGATATAGTGACTCACCAAGAAATAGTCCCATCCCAGATACAGGGAAAAACAAGAAAAATATCCGAGTCAGAAACAGGGATTAACCGGAACTGGGTCCCAGTCCAAATATAGTGACTTACCGGGAAACAGTCTCATCCCAGATACAGGGCAAAAAAAAGAAAAATATCCGATAAAGAAACAAGGTCTCGGTCCAGGAATAGTGACTCACCAGCAAACAGTCCCATCCCAGATACAGGGAAAAAATAGAAAATATCCGAGTCAAAAACAGAGATGAACCGAAACAGGGTCCCGGTCCAGATATAGTGACGCACCAGATAGGGTCCCGGTCCAGATATAGTGAGTCAACAGGAAACAGGCCCACTCCAGTTACAGGAAAAAACAAGAAAAATATCCAAGTCAGAAACAGGGATGAACCGAAACAGGGTCCCGGTCCAGATATAGTGACTCAACAGGAAACAGGCCCATCCCAGATACAGGGAAAAACAAGAAAAATATCTGAGTCAGAAAAAGGGATGAACCAAAACAGGGTCCCGGTCCAGATATAGTGACTCACCAGGAAACAGGCCCATCATAGATACAGTGGTCCACAAGAAAAATATCCGAGTTAGAAACAGGGATGAACCGAAACAGGGTCCCGGGTCCAGATATAGTGACTCAACAGGAAACAGACCCATCCCAGATGCAGGGAAAAACAAGAAAACTATCCGAGTCAGAAACAAGGATGAACCGAAATAGGGTCCCGGTCCAGAAATAGTAACTCAACAGGTGACAGGCCCATACCAGATACAGAGAAAAACAAGAAAAATATCCGAGTCAGAAACAGGGATGAACCGAAACAGGGTCCCGGTCCAGATATAGTGACTGAACAGGAAACAAGCCCATCCCAGATATAGGAAAAACAAGAAAAATATCCGAGTCAGAAACAGGGATGAACCGAAACAGGGTCCCGGTCCAGATATAGTGACTCAACAGGAAACGGGCCCATCCCAGATGCAGGGAAAAACAAGAAAAATATCCGAGTCAGAAACAGGGATGAACCGAAACAAGGTCCCGGTCCAGATATAGTGACTCAACAGGAAACGGGCCCATCCCAGATGCAGGGAAAAACAAGAAAAATATCCGAGTCAGAAACAGGGATGAACCGAAATAGGGTCCCGGTCCAGATATAGTGAGTCAACAGGAAACAGGCCCATACCAGATACAGGAAAAAACAAGAAAAATATCCGAGTCAGAAACAGGGATGAACCGAAACTGGGTCCCGGTCCAGATATAGTGACTCAACAGGAAACAGGCCCATCCCAGATACAGGGAAAAACAAGAAAAATATCCGAGTCAGAAAAAGGGATGAACCGAAACAAGGTCCCGGTCCAGATATAGTGACTCACCAGGAAACAGGCCCATCGCAGATATAGGTAAAATCAATAAAAATATCCGAGTCAGAAACAGGGATGAACGGAAATAGGGTCCCGGTCTAGATATAGTGACTCACTGGGAAACCGTCCCGTCGCAGATACAGGGCAAAACAAGAAAAATTTTCGAGTCGGAAACAGGGATGAACCGAAACCGCGTCACGGTCCAGATATAGTGACTCACCAGGAAACAGGCCCATCATAGATACAGTGGTCCACAAGAAAAATATCCGAGTTAGAAACAGGGATGAACCGAAACAGGGTCCCGGTCCAGATATAGTGACTCAACAGGAAACAGTCCATCCCAGATACAGGGAAAAACAAGAAAAATATCCGAGTGAGAAAAAGGGATGAACCGAAACAGGGTCCCGGTCCAGATATAGTGACTCAACAGGAAACAGGCCCATCCCAGATACAGGGAAAAACAAGAAAAAGATTCGAGACAGAAAAATGGATGAACCGAAACAGGGTCCCGGTCCAGATATAGTGACACAACAGGAAACAGGCCCATCCCAGATACAGGGAAAAACAAGAAAAATATCCGAGTCAGAAAAAGGGATGAACCGAAACAGGGTCCCGGTCCAGATATATTGACTCACCAAGAAACAGGCCCATCGCAGATATAGGTAAAAACAATAAAAATATCCGAGTCAGAAACAGGGACGAACTGAAATAGGGTCCCGGTCTAGATATAGTGACTCACCGGGAAACAGTCCCGTCGCAGATACATGGAAAAACAAGAAAAATATTCGAGTCGGAAACAGGGATGAACCGAAACAGGGTCCCGGTCCAGATATAGTGACTCAACAGGAAACAGTCTCATCCCAGATATAGGAAAAACAAGAAAAATATCCGAGTCAGAAACAGGGATGAACCGGGTCCCGGTCCAGATATAGTGACTCACCAGGAAACAGGCCCATACCAGATACAGGGAAAAACAAGAAAAATATCTGAGTCAGAAACAGGGATCAACCGAAACAGGGTCCCGGTCCAGATATAGTGACTCAACATGAAACAGTCCCGTCCCAGATACAGGGTAAAACAAGAAAAATATCCTAGTCAGAAACAGGTATGAACCGAAACAAGGTCCCGGTCCAGATATAGTCACTCACAAGGAAAAAGTCCCGTCGCAGATACAGGGAAAAACAAGAAAAATATTCGAGTCTGAAAAAGGGATGAACCGAAACAGGGTCCTGGTCCAGATATAATGACTCACTAGGAAACAGGCCCATCGCAGATATAGGTAAAAACAATAAAAATATCCGAGTCAGAAACAGGGATGAACGGAAATAGGGTCCCGGTCTACATATAGTGACTCACTGGGAAACCGTCCCGTCGCAGATACAGGGCAAAACAAGAAAAATATTCGAGTCGGAAACTGGGATGAACCGAAACCGCGTCACGGTCCAGATATAGTGACTCACCAGGAAACAGGCCCATCATAGGTACAGTGGTCCACAAGAAAAATATCCGAGTTAGAAACAGGGATGAACCGAAACAGGGTCCCGGTCCAGATATAGTGACTCAACAGGAAACAGTCCATCCCAGATACAGGGAAAAACAAGAAAAATATCCGAGTCAGAAACAGGGATGAACCGAAACAGGGTCCCGGTCCAGATATAGTGACTCAACAGGAAACAGGCCCATCCCAGATACAGGGAAAAACAAGAAAAATATCCGAGACAGAAAAAGGGATGAACCGAAACAGGGTCCCGGTCCAGATATATTGACTCACCAAGAAACAGGCCCATCGCAGATATAGGTAAAAACAATAAAAATATCCGAGTCAGAAACAAGGATGAACTGAAATAGGGTCCCGGTCTAGATATAGTGACTCACCGGGAAACAGTCCCGTCGCAGATACATGGAAAAACAAAAAAATTATTCGAGTCGGAAACAGGGATGAACCGAAACAGGGTCCTGGTCCAAATATAGTGACTCACCAGGAAACAGGCCCATCATAGATACAGTGGTACACAAGAAAAATATCCGAGTTAGAAACAGGGATGAACCGAAACAGAGTCCCGGTCCAGNAGATATAGGTAAAAACAATAAAAATATCCGAGTCAGAAACAAGGATTAACTGAAATAGGGTCCCGGTCTAGATATAGTGACTCACCGAGAAACAGTCCCGTCGCAGATACATGGAAAAAAGAGAAAAATATTCGAGTCGGAAACAGGGATGAACCGAAACAGGGTCCCGGTCCAGATATAGTGACTCACCAGGAAACAGGCCCATCGCAGATATAGGTAAAAACAATAAAAATATCCGAGTCAGAAACATGGATGAACTGAAATAGGGTCCCGGTCTAGATATAGTGACTCACCGAGAAACAGTCACGTCGCAGATACATGGAAAAAAGAGAAAATTATTCGAGTCGGAAACAGGGATGAACCGAAACAGGGTCCCGGGCCAAGAAAAACAAGAAAAATATTCGAGTCGGAAACAGGTATGAACCGAAATAGGGTCCCGGTCTAGATATAGTGACTCACCAGGAAACAGGCCCATCATAGATACAGTGATCCACAAGAAAAATATCCGAGTTAGAAACACGGATGAACCGAAACAGGGTCCCGGTCCAGATATAGTGACTCAACAGGAAACAGTCCCATCCCAGATACAGGGAAAAACAAGAAAAATATCCAAGTCAGAAAGAAGGATGAACCGAAACAGGGTCCCGATCCAGATATAGTGACTCAACAGGAAACAGTCCCATCCCAGATACAGGGAAAAACAAGAAAAATATCCGAGTCAGAAACAGGGATGAACCGAAACAGGGTCCCGGTCCAGATATAGTGACTCAACAGGAAACGGGCCCATCCCAGATGCAGGGAAAAACAAGAAAAATATCCGAGTCAGAAACAGGGATGAACCGAAATAGGGACCCGGTCCAGATATAGTGAGTCAACAGGAAACAGGCACATACCAGATAAAGGAAAAAAAAGAAAAATATTCGAGTCGGAACCAGGGATGAACCGAAACAGGGTCCTGGTCCAGATATAGTGACTCAACAGGAAACAGGCCTATCATAGATACAGTGGCACACAAGAAAAATATCCGAGTTAGAAACAGGGATGAACCCAAACAGGGTCCCGGTCGAGATATAGTGACTCAACAGGAAACAGTCCACCCCAGATAGAGGGAAAAATAGGGTGCCGGTCCAGATATAGTGAGTCAACAGGAAACAGGCCCCTACCAGATACAAGAAAAAACAAGAAAAATATCCGAGTCAGAAACAGGGATGAACCGAAACTGGGTCCCGGTCCAGATATATTGACTCAACAGGAAACAGGCCCATCCCAGATACAGGGAAAAACAAGAAAAATATCCGAGTCAGAAACAGGGATGAACCGAAATAGGGTCCCGGTCCAGATATAGTGAGTCAACAGGAAACAGGCCCATACCAGATACAGGAAAAAACAAGAAAAATATCCGAGTCAGAAACAGGGATGAACCGAAACTGGGTCCCGGTCCAGATATAATGACTCAACAGGAAACAGGCCCATCCCAGATACAGGGAAAATCAAGAAAAATATCCGAGTCAGAAACAGGTATAAACCGAAATAAGGTCCCGGTCCAGATATAGTGAGTCAACAGGAAATAGGCCCATACTAGATACAGGAAAAAACAAGAAAAATATCCGAGTCAGAAACAGGGATGAACCGAAACAGGGTCCCGGTCCAGATATAGTGACTCACCAGGAAGCAGGCCCATCGCAGATATAGGTAAAAACAATAAAAATATGCGAGTCAGAAATAGGGATGAACTGAAATAGGGTCCCGGTCTATATATAGTGACTCACCGAGAAACAGTCCCGTCGCAGATACATGGAAAAAAGAGAAAAATATTCGAGTCGGAAACAGGGATGAACCGAAAGAGGGTCCCGGTCCAAATATAGTGACTCACCAGGAAACAGGCCCATCATAGATACAGTGGTCCANTAGTGACTCACCAGGAAACAGGCCCATCGCAGATATAGGTAAAAAAAATAAAAATATCCAAGTCAGAAACAAGGATGAACTGAAATGGGTTCCCGGTCTAGATATAGTGACTCACCGAGAAACAGTCCCGTCGCAGATACATGGAAAAATGAGAAAAATATTCGAGCCGGAAACAGGGATGAACCGAAACAGGGTCCCGGTCCAGATATAGCGACTCACCAGGAAACAGGCCCATCATAGATACAGTGGTCCACAAGAAAAATATTCGAGTTAGAAACAGGGATGAACCGAA
The DNA here is from genome assembly GCA_003255065.1 of Cercis canadensis. Classification (NCBI taxonomy): domain Eukaryota; kingdom Viridiplantae; phylum Streptophyta; class Magnoliopsida; order Fabales; family Fabaceae; genus Cercis; species Cercis canadensis. The sequence goes on from QAOA01001739.1 coordinate 20,526, forward strand.
ACAGGGTCCCGGTCCAGATATAGTGACTCAACAGGAAACAGTCCATCCCAGATACAGGGAAAAACAGGAAAAATATCCGAGTCGGAAACAGGGATAAACCGAAACTGGGTCCCGGTCCAGATATAGTGACTCAACAGGAAACAGGCCCATCCCAGATGCAGGGAAAAACAAGAAAAATATCCGAGTCAGAAACATGGATGAACCGAAAGAGGATCCCGGTCCAGATATAGTGACTCAACAGGAAACGGGCCCATCCCAGATGCAGGGAAAAACAGGAAAAATATCCGAGTCAGAAACAGGGATGAACCGAAACTGGGTCCCGGTCCAGATATAGTGACTCAACAGGAAACAGGCCCATCCCAAATATATGGAAAAATAGGAAAAATATCCGAGTCAGAAACAGGGATGAACCGAAACTGGGTCCCGGTCCAGATATAGTGACTCAACAGGAAACAGGCCCATCCCAGATACAGGGAAAAACAAGAAAAATATCCGAGTCAGAAAAGGGGATGAACCAAAACAGGGTCTCGGTCTAGATATAGTGACTTACCAGGAAACAGGCCCATCGCAGATATAGGTAAAAACAATAAAAATATCATGAGTCAACAGGAAACAGGCCCATCCCAGATACAGGGAAAAACAAAAAAATATCCGACTCAGAAACAGGGATAAACCGAAATAGGGTGCCGGTCCAGATATAGTGAGTCAACAGGAAACAGGCCCATACCAGATACAGGAAAAAACAAGAAAAATATCCGAGTCAGAAACAGGGAGGAACCGAAACTGGGTCCCGGTCCAGATATAGTGACTCAACAGGAAACAGACCCATCTCAGATATAGGGAAAAACAGGAAAAATATCCGAGTCAGAAACAGGGATGAACCGAAACTGGGTCCCGGTCCAGATATAGTGACTCAACAGGAAACAGGCCCATCCCAGATACAGGGAAAAACAAGAAAAATATCCGAGTCAGAAAAAGGGATGAACCGAAACAGGGTCCCGGTCCAGATATAGTGACTCACCAGGAAACAGGCCCATCGCAGATATAGGTAAAAACAATAAAAATATCCGAGTCAGAAACAGGGATGAACTGAAATAGGGTCCCGGTCTAGATATAGTGACTCACCGGGAAACAGTCCCGTCGCAGATACATGGAAAAACAAGAAAAATATTCGAGTCGGAAACAGGGATGAACCGAAACAGGGTCCCGGTCCAGATATAGTGACACCACAGGAAACAGTCCATCCCAGATACAGGGAAAAACAAGAAAAATATCCGAGTCAGAAACAGGGATGAACCGAAACAGGGTCCCGGTCCAGATATAGCGACTCAACAGGAAACAGGCCCATCACAGATATAGGAAAAACAAGAAAAATATCCGAGTCAGAAACAGGGATGAACCAAAACAGGGTCCCGGTCCAGATATAGTGACTCAACAGGAAACAGGCCCATCCCAGATACAGGGAAAAAGAAGAAAAATATCCGAGTCAGAAAAAGGGATGAACCGAAACAGGTTCCCGGTCCAGATATAGTGACTCACCAGGAATCAGGCCCATCGCAGATATAGGTAAAAACAATAAAAAAATCCGAGTCAGAAACATGGATGAACTGAAATAGGGTCCCGGTCTAGATATAGTGACTCACCGGGAAATAGTGCCGTCGCAGATACATGGAAAAACAAGAAAAATATTCGAGTCGGAAACAGGTATGAACCGAAACAGGGTCCCGGTCTAGATATAGTGACTCACCAGGAAACAGGCCCATCATAGATACAGTGGTCCACAAGAAAAATATCCGTGTTAGAAACACGGATGAACCGAAACAGGGTCCCGGTCCAGATATAGTGACTCAACAGGAAACAGTCCCATCCCAGATAAAGGGAAAAACAAGAAACATACCCGAGTCAGAAACAGGGATGAACCGAAACAGGGTCCCGGTCCAGATATAGTGACTCAACAGGAAACAGTCCCATCCCAGATACAGGGAAAAACAAGAAAAATATCCGAGTCAGAAACAGGGATGAACCGAAACAGGGTCCCGGTCCAGATATAGTGACTCAACAGGAAACGGGCCCATCCCAGATGCAGGGAAAAACAAGAAAAATATCCGAGTCAGAAAAGGGGATGAACCGAAATAGGGTCCCGGTCCAGATATAGTGAGTTAACAGGAAACAGGCCCATACCAGATACAGGAAAAAACAAGAAAAATATCCGAGTCAGAAACAGGGATGAACCGAAACTGGGTCCCGGTCCAGATATAGTGACTCAACAGGAAACAGGCCCATCCCAGATACAGGGAAAAACAAGAAAAATATCCGAGTCAGAAACAGGGATGAACCGAAACAGGGTCCCGGTCCAGATATAGTGACTCAACAGGAAACAGGCCCATCCCAGATATAGGTAAAAAAATATAAATATAAGAGTCAGAAACAGGGATAAACGGAAATAGGGTCCCGGTCTAGATATAGTGACTCACCGGGAAATAGTCCCGTCGCAGATACAGGGAAAAACAAGAAAAATATTCGAGTCGGAAACAGGGATGAACCGAAACAGCGTCCCGGTCCAGATATAGTGACTCACCAGGAAACAGGCCCATCATAGGTACAGTGGTCCGCAAGAAAAATATCCGAGTTAGAAACAGGGATGAACCGAAACAGGGTCCCGGTCCAGAAATAATGACTCAACAGGAAACAGTTCCATCCCAGATACAGGGTAAAACAAGAAAAATATCCGAGTCAGAAACAGGGATGAACCGAAACAGGGTCCCGGTCCAGATATAGTGACTCAACAGGAAACGGGCCCATCCCAGATGCAGGGAAAAACAAGAAAAATATCCGAGTCAGAAACAGGGATGAACCGAAATAGGGTCCCGGTCCAGATATAGTGAGTCAACAGGAAACAGGCCCATACCAGATACAGGAAAAAACAAGAAAAATATCCGAGTCAGAAACAGGGATGAACCGAACCAGGGTCCCGGTCCAGATATAGTGACTCAACAGTTAACAGGCCCATGCCAGATACAGGGAAAAACAAGAAAAATATCCGAGTTAGAAACAGGGATGAACCGAAACAGGGTCCCGGTCCAAATATAGTGATATTGAAGCTCTGTCTGTTAGCTTTCTAATGGTACCAGTTTCAGGTCAATATGACATATACAACTCAAGTTATGACCCAAATACTGAATGTAGGTCAGGATCCTGCGACAGCATGTCTTCTCTGGTTTCCAGGCTGCATATGACCTACTGAACTTCCGAATTAGCTTTGGAGCCTGAAAGAAAGTTGTAGACAATTCTCTCAGCTTTTCAACAAGGTATGACTCGGAATTTTTGGACATATAGAACTCAAGATATGCCTGAAACACAGAGACAACATATAATGCCCAGTATTGCTGGAAATTGCAATTAAGCATAAATGGATCCTAAGTCATGAAATGAGGTCTAAGTCTATGCAATTCAGCCCAAAAGAGGTTTAAAAGACTAAGTATGAGGAATAACTATTGTATAAAAAGTGTGTTCATCAGTGAGAAGCAGAGATGAATCGAAACAGGGTCCCGATCCAGATATAGTGACTCACCATGAATCAGTCCCGTCACAGATACAGTGGTCTAAGAGAAAAAAATCCGAGTCAGAAACAGGGATGAACCGAAAAAGGGTCCCGGTCCAGATATAGTGACTCACCAGGAAACAATCCCATCCCAGATACAGGGAAAAACCAGAAAAATATCCGAGTCAAAAACAGGGATGGACTGAAACACGGTCCAGATATAGTTACTCAACATGAATCAGTCCCGTCACAGATACAGTGGTTTACAAGAAAAATATTTGAGTCAGAAATAGCGATGAACCGAAACAGGGTCCCGATCCAGATATAGTGACTCACCAGGAAACAGTACCGTCCTAGATACAGAGAAAAAAAAGAAAAATATCTGAGTGAGAAACAGAGATGAACCGAAACATGGTCCCGATCCAGATATAGTGACTCACCATGAATCAGTCCCGTCACAGATACAGTTGGTCCACAAGAAAAATATCCGAGTCAGAAACAGCAATGAACCGAAACAGGGTCCCGGTCCAGATATAGTGACTTACCAGGAAACAGTTCCGTCCCAGATATAGGTAAAAAAAAAGAAAAATATCCGAGTCAGAAACAGCGATGAACCGAAATAGGGTCCCGGCCTAGATATAGTGACTCACCATGAATCAGTCTCGTCACAGATAAAGTATTCCACAAGAAAAATATCCGAGTCAGAAAAACCGGTGAACCGAAACAGGGTCCCGGTCCAGATATACTGACGCCAGGAAACTGTCCCGTCACATATACAGCGGTCCACAAGAAAAATATCCGAGTCAGAAACAGGGAAGAACCGAAACAGGGTCCCGGTCCAGATATAGTGACTCAACAGGAAACAGGCCCATCCAAGATACAGGAAAAAACAAGAAAAATATCCGAGTCAGAAACAGGGATGAACCGAAACAGGTTCCCGGTCCAGATATAAAGACTTACCAGGAAACAGGCTCATCCCACATACAAGGAAAAACAAGAAAAATATCCGAGTCAGAAACAGGGATGAACCGAAACAGGGTCCCGGTCCAGATATAGTGACTCAACAGGAAACAGGCCCATCCCAGATACAGGGAAAAACAAGAAAAATATCCGAGTCAGAAACAGGTATGAACCGAAACCGGGTCCCGAGCCAGATATAGTGACTCACCAGGAAACAGGCCATCCCAGATACAGGGAAAAACAAGAAAAATATCCGAGTCAGAAAAGGGATGAACCGAAACAGGGTTCAGTCCAGATATAGTGACTCAATAGGAAACAGGCCCATCCCAGATACATGGAAAAACAANCAGATATAGGGAAAAACAGGAAAAATATCCGAGTCAAAAACAGGTATGAACCGAAACAGGGTCCCGGTCCAGATATAGTGACTCAACAGGAAACAGCCGCATCCAAGATACAAGGAAAAACAAGAAAAATATTCGAGTCAGAAACAGGGATGAACCGAAACAGGGTCCAGTCCAGATATTAAGAGAAAAATATTCGAGTCGGAAACAAGGATGAACCGAAACAGGGGCCTGGTCCAGATATAGTGACTCACCAGGAAACAGGCCCATCGCAGATATAGGTAAAAACAATAAAAATATCTGAGTCAGAAACATGGAGGAACTGAAATAGGATCCCGGTCTAGATATAGTGACTCACCGAGAAACAGTTCCGTCGCAGATACATGGAAAAAAGAGAAAAATATTCGAGTCGGAAACAGGGATGAACCGAAACAGGGTCCCGGTCCAGATATAGTGACTCAACAGGAAACGGGCCCATCCCAGATGCAGGGAAAAACAAGAAAAATATCCGAGTCAGAAACAGGGATGAACCGAAATAGGGTCCCAGTCCAGATATAGTGGGTCAACAGGAAACAGGTCCATACCAGATATAGGAAAAAACAAGAAAAATATCCGAGTCAGAAACAGGGATGAACCGAAATAGGAAACAGGCCCATCGCAGATATAGGTAAAAATAATAAAAATATCTGAGTCAGAAACATGGATGAACTGAAATAGGGTCCCGGTCTAGATATAGTGACTAACCGAGAAACAGTCCCGTCGCAGATACATGGAAAAAAGAGAAAAATATTCGAGTCGGAAACAGGGATGAACCGAAACAGGGTCCCGGTCCAGATATAGTGACTCACCAGGAAACAGGCCCATCCCAGATACAGGGAAAAACAAGAAAAATATCCGAGTCAGAAATAGGGATGAACCGAAACAGGGTCCCGGTCCAGATATAGTGACTCAACTGGAAACGGGCCCATCCCAGATGCAAGGAAAAACAAGAAAAATATCCGAGTCAGAAACAGGGATGAACCGAAACTGGTTCCCGGTCCAGATATAGTGACTCAACAGGAAACAGGCCCATCCCAGATA
>QAOA01001739.1:28164-50106 GCA_003255065.1 Cercis canadensis
AGATATAGTGACTCAACAGGAAACTGTCCCGTCACAGATACAGTGGTACAAGAAAAATATCCGAGTCAGAAACAGGGAAGAACCGAAACAGGGTCCCGGTCCAGATATAGTGACTCAACAGGAAACAGTCCCGTCACAGATACAGTGGTCCACAAGAAAAATATCCGAGTCAGAAACAGGGATGAACCGAAACAGGGTCCTGGTCCAGATATAGTGACTCACCAGCAAACAGTGCCATCCTAGATACAGGGAAAAACAAGAAAAATATCCGAGTCAGAAACAGGGATGTTCCCAGATACAGGGAAAAACAAGAAAAATATCCGAGTAAATAACAGCGATGAACCGAAACAGGGTCCCGGTCCAGATATAGTGACTCAACAGGAAACTGTCCCGTCACAGATACAGTGGTACACAAGAAAAATATCCGAGTCAGAAACAGGGATGAACCGAAACAGGGTCCCGGTCCAGATATAGTGACTCACCTGGAAACAGTCCCATCCCAGATACATTAAATACCAAGAAAAATATCCGAGTCAGAAACAGCGATGAACCGAAACAGGGTCCCGGTCCAGATATAGTGACTCAACAGGAAACAGTCTCATACTAGATACAGGAAAAAACAAGAAAAATAACCGAGTCAGAAACAAGAATATAGTGACTCAACAGGAAACAGTCTCATCCTAGATACAGAAAAAATAAGAAAAATAACCGAGTCAGAAACAAGAATGAACCGAAACAGGGTCCCGGTCCAGATATAGTGAATCAATAGGAAACAGTCCCGTCACAGAAACAGTGGTACACAAGAAAAATATCCGAGTCAGAAACAGGGATGAACCGAAACAGGGTCCCGGTCCAGATATAGTGACTCAACTGGAAACAGTCCCATCCCAGATACATTAAATACCAAGAAAAATAACCGAGTCAAAAACTGGAATGAACCGAAACAGGGTCCCGGTCCAGATATAGTGACTCAACTCGTCACAGATACAGTGGTACACAAGAAAAATATCCTACTCAGAAACGGGGAAGAACCGAAAGAGGGTCCCGGTCCAGATATAGTGACTCACCTGGAAACAGTACCATCCCAGATACAGGGAAAAACAAGAAAAATATCCACGTCAGAAACATGAATGAACTGAAACAGGGTCCTGGTCCAGATATAGTGACTCACCAGGAAACAGTCCCATCCCAGATACAGGGAAAAACAAGAAAAATATCCGAGACAGAAACAGGGATGAGACCGAAACAGGGTCTCGGTCCAGATATAGTGACTCACCAGGAAACAGTCTCATCCCAGATACAGGAAAAAACAAGAAAAATATCCGAGTCAGAAACAGGGATGAACCGAAACTGGGTCCCGGTCCAGATATAGTGACTCAACAGGAAACAGGCCCATCCCAGATACAGGGAAAAACAAGAAAAATATCCGAGTCAGAAACAGGGATAAACCGAAATAGGGTGCCGGTCCAGATATAGTGAGTCAACAGGAAACAGGCCCATACCAGATACAGGAAAAAACAAGAAAAATATCCGAGTCAGAAACAGGGATGAACCGAAACAGGGTCCCGGTCCAGATATAGTGACTCAACAGGAAACTGTCCCGTCACAGATACAGTGGTACACAAGAAAAATATCCGAGTCAGAAACAGGGATGAACCGAAACAGGGTCCCGGTCCAGATATAGTGACTCAGCAGGAAACAGTCCCATTCCAGATACAGGAAATAACAAGAAAAATATCCGAGTTAGAAACAGGGAAGAACCAAAAGAGGGTCCCGGTCCAAATATATTGACTCAACAGGAAACAGTCTCATCCCAGATACAGGGAAAAACAAGAAAAATATCCACGTCAGAAACAGGAATGAACCGAAACAGGGTCCTGGTCTAGATATAGTGACTCACCAGGGAATAGTCCCATACCAGATACAAGGAAAAACAAGAAAAATATCCGAGTTAGAAACAGGGATGAACCGAAACAGGGTCCCGGTCCAGATATAGTGACTCACCTCGAAACAATCCCATCCCAGATACATTAAATAACAAGAAAAATATCCGAGTTAGAAATAGGGATGAACCGAAACAGGGTCCCGGTCCAGATATAGTGACTCAGCAGGAAACAGTCCCATCCCAGATACAGGAAATAACAAGAAAAATATCCGAGTCAGAAACAGGGAAGAACCGAAAGAGGGTCCCGGTCCAAATATAGTGACTCAACACGAAACAGTCTCATCCCAAATACAGGGAAAAACAAGAAAAATATCCACGTCAGAAACAGGAATGAACCGAAACAGGGTCCTGGTCCAGATATAGTGACTCTCCAGGGAACAGTCCCATCCCAGATACAGGGAAAAACAAGAAAAATATCCGAGACAGAAACAGGGATGAACCGAAACAGGGTCCCGGTCCAGATATAGTGACTCAGCAGGAAACAGTCTCATCCCAGATACAGGGAAAAACAAGAAAAATATCCGTGACAGAAACAGGGATGAGACCGAAACAGGTTCTCGGTCCAGATATAGTGACTCACCAGGAAACATTCTCATCCCAGATCCAAGAAAAATATCCGAGTTAGAAACAGGGATGATACGAAACAGGGTCCCGTTCCATTTATAGTGACTCAACAGGAAACAGTCCCGTCACAGATACAGTGGTACACAAGAAAAATATCCGAGTCAGAAACAGGGATGAACCGAAACAGGGTCCCGGTCCAGATATAGTGACTCAACAGGAAACAGTCCCATCCCAGATACAGGGAAAAAGAGAAAAATATCTAAGTCAGAAAGAGGGATAAATCGAAACAGGGTCCCGGTCTAGATATAGTGACTCAACAGGAAACTGTCCCGTCACAGATACAGTGGTACACAAGAAAAATATCCGAGTCAGAAACAGGGATGAACCGAAACAGGGTCCCGGTCCAGATATAGTGACTCAACTCAAAACAATCCCATCCCAGAGACAGGAAATAACAAGAAAAATATCCGAGTCAGAAACAGGAATGAACCGATAGGGGGTTCCGGTCCAGATATAGTGACTCACCAGGAAACAGTCCCATCCCAGATACAGGGAAAAAATAGAAAAATATCCGAGTCAGAAACAGGGATGAACCGAAACAGGGTCCCGGTCCAGATATAGTGACTCAACAGGAAACTGTCCCGTCACAGATACAGTGGTACACAAGAAAAATATCCGAGTCAGAAACAGGGATGAACCGAAACAGGGTCCCGGTCCAGATATAGTGACTCAGAAGGAAACAGTCCCATCCCAGATATAGGGAAAAACGAGAAAAATATCTGAGACAGAAACAGGGATGAGACCGAAACAAGGTCTCGGTCCAGATATAGTGACTCAACAGGAAACTGTCCCGTCACATATACAGTGGTACACAAGAAAACTATCCGAGTCAGAAATAGGGATGAACCGAAACAGGGTCCCGGTCCAGATACAGTGACTCACCTGGAAACAATCCCATCCCAGATACATTAAATAACAAGAAAAATATCCGAGTTAGAAATAGGGATGAACCGAAACAGGGTTCCGGTCCAGATATAGTGACTCAGCAGGAAACAGTCCCATCCCATACACAGGGAAAAACAAGAAAAATATCCGAGATAGAAACAGGGATGAGACCGAAACAGGGTCTCGGTCTAGATATAATGACTCACCAGGAAACAGTCTCATCCCATATCCAAGAAAAATATCCGAGTCAGAAACAGGGATGATCCGAAACAGGGTCCCTGTCCAGATATAGTGACTCACCAGGAAACAGTCCCATCCCAGATACAGGGAAAAACAAGAAAAATATCCGAGTCAGAAACAGGGATGAACCGAAACAGGGTCTCGGTCCTTATATAGTGACTCAACAGGAAACAGTCCAATCACAGATACAGTGGTACACAAGAAAAATATCCAAGTCAGAAACAGGAATGAACCGAAACAGGGTCCTGGTCCAGATATAGTGACTCAACAGGAAACTGTCCCGTCACAGATACAGTGGTACACAAGAAAAATATCCTAGTCAGAAACAGGGATGAACCGAAACAGGGTCCCGGTCCAGATATAGTGACTCCCTGGAAACAGTACCATCCCAAATACAGGAAATAACAAGAAAAATATCCGATTTAGAAACAAGGATGAACCGAAACACGGTCCCGGTCCAGATATAGTGACTCAGCAGGAAACAGTCCCATCCCAGATATAGGGAAAAACGAGAAAAATATCTGAGACAGAAACAGGGATGAGGCCGAAACAAGTTCTCGGTCCAGATATAGTGACTCAACAGGAAACTGTCCCGTCACATATACAGTGGTACACAAGAAAACTATCCGAGTCAGAAATAAGGATGAACCGGAACAGGGTCCCGGTCCAGATACAGTGACTCACCTGGAAACAATCCCATCCCAGATACATTAAATAACAAGAAAAATATCCGAGTTAGAAATAGGGATGAACCGAAACAGGGTTCCGGTCCAGATATAGTGACTCAGCAGGAAACAGTCCCATCCCATATACAGGGAAAAACAAGAAAAATATCCGAGATAGAAACATGGACGAGACCGAAACAGGGTCTCGATCTAGATATAATGACTCACCAGGAAACAGTCTCATCCCAGATCCAAGAAAAATATCCGAGTCAGAAACAGGAATGATCCGAAACAGGGTCCCTGTCCAGATATAGTGACTCACCAGGAAACAGTCCCATCCCAGATACAGGGAAAAACAAGAAAAATATCCGAGTCAGAAACAGGGATGAACCGAAACAGGGTCCCGGTCCAGATATAGTGACTCAGCAGGAAACAGTCCCATCCCAGATACAGGAAATAACTAGAAAAATATCCGAGTCAGAAACAGGGAAGAACCGAAAGAGGGTCCCGGTCCAAATATAGCGACTCACCAGGAAACAGTCCCATCCCAGATACAGGGAAAAACAAGAAAAATATCCGAGTCAGAAACATGGATGAACCGAAACAGGGTCTCGGTCCTTATATAGTGACTCAACAGGAAACTGTCCCATCACAGATACAGTGGTACACAAGAAAAATATCCAAGTCAGAAACAGGAATGAACCGAAACAGGGTCCTGGTCCAGATATAGTGACTCACCAAGAAACTGTCCCGTCACAGAGACAGTGGACCACAAGAAAAATATCCGAGTCAGAAACAGGGATGACCCGAAACAGGGTCCCGGTCCAGATATTGTGACTCAGCAGGAAATAGTCCCATCCCAGATACAGGTAAAAAAAAATAAAAATATCCGAGACAGAAACAGGGATGAGACCGAAACAGGATCTCGGTCCAGATATAATGACTAACCAGGAAACAGTCTCATCCCAGATGCAGGAAAAAACTAGAAAAATAACCGAGTCAAAAACAGGAATGAACCGAAACAGGGTCCCGGTCCAGATATAGTGACTCAATTGGAAACTGTCTCGTCACAGATACAGTGGTCCAAAAGAAAAATATCCGAGTCAGAAACAGGGATGAACCGAAATAGAGTCCCGGTCCAGATATAGTGACTCACCAGGAAACAGTCCCATCCCAGATATAGGGAAAAACAAGAAAAATATCCGAGTCAGAAACAGGGATGAACCGAAACAGGATCCCAGTCCAGATATAGTGACTCAACAGGAAACTGTCCCGTCACAGATACAGTGGTACACAAGAAAAATATCCGAGTCAGAAACAGGGATGAACCGAAACAGGGTCCCGGTCCAGATATAGTGACTCAACAGGAAACTGTCCCGTCACAGATACAGTAGTACACAAGAAAAATATCCGAGTCAGAAACAGGGATGAACCGAAATAGGGTCCCGGTCGAGATATAGTGACCAACCTGGAAACAGTCTCATCCTAGATACATTAAATAACAAGAAAAATATCCGAGTCAGAAACAGGGATGAACCGAAACAGGGTCCCGGTCCAGATATAGTGACTCAGCAGGAAACAGTCCTATCCCAGATACGGGGAAAAACAAGAAAAATATCCGAGACAGAAACAGGGATGAGACCGAAACAGGGTCTCGGTCCAGATATAGTGACTCACCAGGAAACAGTCTCATCTCAGATACAAGAAAAATATCCGAGTCAGAAACAGGGATGATCCGAAATAGAGTCCCGGTCCAGATATAGTGTCTCAACTGTAAACAATCCCATCCCAGATACATTAAATACCAAGAAAAATATCCAAGTCAGAAACAGGAATTTACCGAAACAGGGTCCTGCTCCAGTTATAGTGACTCACCAGGAAACAGTCCCATCCCAGATATAGGGAAAAACAAGAAAAATATCCGAGTCAGAAAAAGGGATGAGCCGAAACAGGGTCCCGGTTCAGATATAGTGACTCAACAGGAAACTGTGCCATCACAGATACAGTGGTACACAAGAAAAATATCCAAGTCAGAAACAGGAATGAACCGAAACAGGTTCCTGGTCCAGATATAGTGACTCACCAAGAAACTGTCCCGTCACAGATATAGTGGTCCACAAGAAAAATATCCGAGTCAGAAACAGGGATGAACCGAAATAGAGTCCCGGTCCAGATATAGTGACTCACCAGGAAACAGTCCCATCCCAGATACAGGGAAAAACAAGAAAAATATCCGAGTCAGAAACAGGGATGAACCGAAACAGGGTCCCGGTCCAGATATAGTGACTCAACAGGAAACTGTCCCGTCACAGATACAGTGGTACACAAGAAAAATATCCGAGTCAGAAACAGGGATAAACCGAAACAGGGTCCCAGTTCAGTTATAGTGACTCAGCAGGAAACAGTCTCATCCCAGATACAAGGAAAAACAAGAAAAATATCCGAGACAGAAACAGGGATGAGACCGAAACAGGGTCTCGGTCCAGATATAATGACTCACCAGGAAACAATCTCATCCCAGATACAGGAAAAAACAAGAAAAACAACCGAGTCAGAAACAGGAATGAACCGAAACAGGGTCCCGGTCCAGATATAGTGACTCAACAGGAAACTGTCCCGTCACAGATACAGTGGTACACAAGAAAAATATCCGAGTCAGAAACAGGGATGAACCGAAACAGGGTCCCGGTCCAGATATAGTGACTCAACTGGAAACTGTCCCGTCACAGATACAGTGGTCCACAAGAAAAATATCCGAGTCAGAAACAGGGATGAACCGAAACAGGGTCCCGGTCCAGATATGGTGACTCAACAGGAAACTGTCCCGTCACAGATACAGTAGTACAAAAGAAAAATATCCGAGTCAGAAACAGGGATGAACCGAAATAGGGTCCCGGTCCAGATATAGTGACTAACCTGGAAACAGTCTCATCCTAGATACATTAAATAACAAGAAAAATATCCGAGTCAGAAACAGGGATGAACCGAAATAGGGTCCCGGTCCAGATATAGTGACTCAGCAGGAAACAGTCCCATCCCAGATTAGGGGAAAAACAAGAAAAATATCCGAGACAGAAACAGGGATGTGACCGAAACAGGGTCTCGGTCCAGATATAGTGACCTACCAGGAAACAGTCTCATCCCAGATACAAGAAAAATATCCGAGTCAAAAACAGGGATGAACTGAAACAGGGTCCCGGTCCAGATAGAGTGACTCACCCGGAAACAGTCCCATCCCAGATACAGGAAATACCAAGAAAAATATCCGAGTCAGAAACAGGAATGAACCGAAACAGGGTCCCGATCCAGATATAGTGACTCAACAGGAAACTGTCCCGTCACAGATACAGTCGTACACAGATAAATATCCGAGTCAGAAACAGGGATGAACCGAAACATGGTCCCGGTCCAGATATAGTGACTCACCTCGAAACAATCCCATCCCAGATACATTAAATAACAAGAAAAATATCCGAGTTAGAAACAGGGATGAACCGAAACAGGGTCCCAGTCCAGATATAGTGACTCAGCAGGAAACAGTCCCATCCCAGATACAGGGAAAAACAAGAAAAATATCCGAGACAGAAACAGGGATGAGACCGAAACAGGGTCTCAGTCTAGATATAGTGACTCACCAAGAAACTGTCCCGTCACATATACAGTGGCCCACAAGAAAAATATCCGAGTTAGAAACAGGGATGAACCGAAACAGGGTCCCGGTCCAGATATAGTGACTCAGCAGGAAACAGTCCTATCCCAGATACAGGGAAAAACAAGAAAAATATCCGAGACAGAAACAGGGATGAGACCGAAACAGGGTCTCGGTCTAGATATAATGACTCACCAGGAAACAGTCTCATCCCAGATACAGGAAAAAACAAGAAAAATAACCGAGCCAGAAACAGGAGTGAACCGAAACAGGGTCCCGGTCCAGATATAGTGACAAACCTGGAAACAGTCCCCTCCCAGATACAGGAAATAAAAAGAAAAAATATCCGAGTCAGAAACAGGAGAGAACCGAAACAGGGTTCTGGTCCAGATATAGTGACTCACCAGGAAACAATCCCATCCCAGATACAGGGAAAAACAAGAAAAATATCCGAGTCAGAAACAGGGATGAACCGAAACAGGGTCCCGGTCCAGATATAGTGACTCAACAGGAAACTGTCCCGTCACAGATAAAGTGGTACACAAGAAAAATATCCAAGTCAGAAACAGGTATGAACCGAAACAGGGTCCCGGTCCAGATATAGTGACTCACCAGGAAACAGTCTCATCCCACATACAGGAAATAACAAGAAAAATATCTGAGTCAGAAACAGGGATGAGCCGAAACAGGGTCCCGGTCCAGATATTCACAAGAAAAATATCCAAGTCAGAAACAGGTATGAACCGAAACAGGATCCCGGTCCAGATATAGTGACTCACCAGGAAACAGTCCCATCCCACATACAGGAAATAACAAGAAAAATATCTGAGTCAGAAACAGGGATGAGCCGAAACAGGGTCCCGGTCCAGATATATTGACTCAACAGGAAACTGTGCCATCACAGATAGAGTGGTACACAAGAAAAATATCCGAGTCAGACACAGGGATGAGCCGAAACAGGGTCCCGGTCCAGATATAGTGACTCAACAGGAAACTGTGCCATCACAGATACAGTGGTACACAAGAAAAATATCCTAGTCAGAAACAGGGATGAACCGAATCAGGGTCCCAGTCCAGATATAGTGACTAACCTGGAAACAGTCCCATCCCAGATACATTAAATACCAAGAAAAATATCCGAGTCAGAAACAGGTATGAACCGAAGCAGGGTCCCGGTCCAGATATAGTGACTCACTAGGAAACAGTCCCATCCCAGATACAGGAAAAAACAAGAAAAATAACCGAGTCAGAAACAGGAATGAACCGAAACAGGGTCTCGGTCCAGATATAGTGACTCAATTGGAAACTTTCCCGTCACAGATACAGTGGTCCACAAGAAAAATATCCGAGTCAGAAACAGGGATGAACCGAAACAGGGTCCCGGTCCAGATATAGTGACTCAACAGGAAACTGTGCCATCACAGATACAGTGGTACACAAGAAAAATATCCGAGTCAGAAACAGGATCTCGGTCCAGATATAATGACTCACCAGGAAACAGTCTCATCCCGGATACAGGAAAAAACAAGAAAAATAACCGAGTCAGAAACAGGAATGAACCGAAACAGGGTCCCGGTCCAGATATAGTGACTCAATTGGAAACTGTCCCGTCACAGATACAGTGGTCCACAAGAAAAATATCCGAGTCAGAAACAGGGATGAACCGAAATAGAGTCTCGGTCCAGATATTGTGACTCACCAGGAAACAGTCCCATCCCAGATACAGGGAAAAACAAGAAAAATATCCGAGTCAGAAACAGGGATGAACCGAAACAGGGTCCCGGTCCAGATATAGTGACTCAACAGGAAACTGTCCCGTCACAGATACAGTGGTACACAAGAAAAATATCCGAGTCAGAAACAGGGATGAACCGAAACAGGGTCCCGGTCCAGATATAGTGACTCAACAGGAAACTGTCCCGTCACAGATAAAGTGGTACACAAGAAAAATATCCAAGTCAGAAACAGGTATGAATCGAAACAGGGTCCCGGTCCAGATATAGTGACTCACCAGGAAACAGTCCCATCCTACATACAGGAAATAACAAGAAAAATATCTGAGTCAGAAACAGGGATGAGCCGAAACAGGGTCCCGGTCCAGATATATTGACTCAACAGTAATCCCATCCCAAATACATTAAATAACAAGAAAAATATCCGAGTTAAAAATAGGGATGAACCGAAACAGGGTCCCAGTCCAGATATAGTGACACAGCAGGAAACAGTCCCATCCCAGATAAAGGGAAAAACAAGAAAAATATCCGAGACAGAAACAGGGATGAGACCGAAACAGGATCTCGGTCCAGATATAATGACTCACCAGGAAACAGTCTCATCCCAGATACAGGAAAAAACAAGAAAAATAACCGAGTCAGAAACAGGAATGAACCGAAACAGGGTCCCGGTCCAGATATAGTGACTCAATTGGAAACTGTCCCGTCACAGATACAGTGGTCCACAAGAAAAATATCCGAGTCAGAAACAGGGATGAACCGAAACAGGGTCCCGGTCCAGATATAGTGACTCAGCAGGAAATAGTCCCATCCCAGATACAGGTAAAAAAAATAAAAATATCCGAGACAGAAACAAGGATGAGACCGAAACAGGATCTCGGTCCAGATATAATGACTTACCAGGAAACAGTCTCACCCCAGATACAGGACAAAACAAGAAAAATAACCGAGTCAGAAACAGGAATGAACCGAAACAGGGTCCCGGTCCAGATATGGTGACTCAATTGGAAACTGTCCCGTCACAGATACAGTGGTCCACAAGAAAAATATCCGAGTCAGAAACAGGGATGAACCGAAACAGGGTCCCAGTCCAGATATAGTGACTGAACAGGAAACTGTCCCGTCACAGATACAGTGGTACAAGAGAAAAATATCCGAGTCAGAAACAGGGATAAATCGAAACAGGGTGCCGGTTCAGTTATAGTGACTCAGCAGGAAACAGTCTCATCCCAGATACAGGGAAAAACAAGAAAAATATCCGAGACAGAAACAGGGATGAGACCGAAACAGGGTCTCGGTCCAGATATAATGACTCACCAGGAAACAATCTCATCCCAGATACAGGAAAAAACAAGAAAAACAACCGAGTCAGAAACAGGAATGAACCGAAACAGGGTCCCGGTCCAGATATAGTGACTCAACAGGAAACTGTCCCGTCACAGATACAGTGGTCCACAAGAAAAATATCCGAGTCAGAAACAGGGATGAACCGAAACAGGGTCCCGGTCCAGATATAGTGACTCACCAGCAAACAGTCCCATCCCAGATACAGGGAAAAACAAGAAAAATATCCGAGTCAGAAACAGGGATGAACCGAAACAGGGTCCCGGTCTAGATATAGTGACTCAACAGGAAACTGTCCCGTCACAGATACAGTAGTACACAGGAAAAAATAGGCTCAGTCTTTGTCCCTACTTGGCTTTATCCCAGGGGGTCCAAATATAGTGACTAACCTGGAAACAGTTTCATCCCAGATACATTAAATAACAAGAAAAATATCCGAGTCAGAAACAGGGATGAACCGAAACAGGGTCCCGGTCCAGAATAGTGACTCAGCAGGAAACAGTCCCATCCCAGATACGGGGAAAAAGAAGAAAAATATCCGAGACAGAAATAGGGATGAGACTGAAACAGGGTCTCGGTCCAGATATAGTGACTCACCAGGAAACAGTCTCATCCCAGATACAAGAAAAATATCCGAGTCAGAAACAGGGATGAACTGAAACAGGGTCCCGGTCCAGATAGAGTGACTCACCCGGAAACAGTCCCATCCCAGATATAGGAAATACCAAGAAAAATATCCGAGTCAGAAACAGGAATGAACTGAAACAGGGTCCCGGTCCAGATATAGTGACTCAGCAGGAAATAGTCACATCCCAGATAAAGGTAAAAAAAATTAAAATATCCGAGACAGAAACAGGGATGAGACCGAAACAGGATCTCGGTCCAGATATAATGACTCACCAGGAAACAGTCTCATCCCAGATACAGGAAAAAACAAGAAAAATAACCGAGTCAGAAACAGGAATGAAACGAAACATGGTCCCGGTCCAGATATAGTGACTCAACAGGAAACTGTCCCGTCACAGATACAGTAGTACACAAGCAAAATATCCGAGTCAGAAACAGGGATGAACCGAAATAGGGTCCCGGTCCAGATATGGTGACTAACCTGGAAACAGCCTCATCCCAGATACATTAAATAACAAGAAAAATATCCGAGTCAGAAACAGGGATGAACCGAAACAGGGTCCCGGTCCAGATATAGTGACTCAGCAGGAAACAGTCCCATCCCAGATACGGGGAAAAACAAGAAAAATATCCGAGACAGAAACAGGGATGAGACTGAAACAGGGTCTCGGTCCAGATATAGTGACTCACCAGGAAACAGTCTCATCCCAGATACAAGAAAAATATCCGAGTCAGAAACAGGGATGAACTGAAACAGGGTCCCGGTCCAGATAGAATGACTCACCCGGAAACAGTCCCATCCCAGATACAGGAAATACCAAGTGAGTGACTCACCCGGAAACAGTCCCATCCCAGATACAGGAAATACCGAGAAAAATATCCGAGTCAGAAACAGGAATGAACCGAAACAGGGTCCCGGTCCAGATATAGTGACTCAACAGGAAACTGTCCCGTCACAGATACAGTCGTACAGAGAAAAATATCCGAGCCAGAAACAGGGATGAACCGAAACAGGGTCCCGGTCCAGATATAGTGACTCACCTCGAAACAATCCCATCCCAGATACATTAAATAACAAGAAAAATATCCGAGTTAGAAATAGGGATGAACCGAAACAGGGTCCCAGTCCAGATATAGTGACTCAGCAGGAAACAGTCCCATCCCAGATACAGGGAAAAACAAGAAAAATATCCGAGACAGAAACAGGGATGAGACCGAAACAGGGTCTCGGTCTAGATATAGTGACTCTCCAAGAAACTGTCTAGTCACATATACAATGGTCCACAAGAAAAATATCCGAGTCAGAAACAGGGATGAAACGAAACAGGGTCCCGGTCCAGATATAGTGACTCAGCAGGAAATAGTCTCCGACCTTAAAATTAAGTAATTTGAGGAGCCTCGGCAGCTCATCACCCGGTCAAAATATAAAGACTCACCACGAAACAGGCCCGTCCCAGATAAAGAGAAAAGAAAGAAAAATATCTGAGTCAGAAATAGAGATGAACCAAAACAAGGTCTCAGTCCAGATATAGTGACTCACCAGGAAACTGTCCCGTCACAGATACAGTGGTCTAAAAGAGAAATATCCGAGTCAGAAACAGGGATGAAACGAAACAAGGTCCCAGTGAAAATATAGTGACTCACCATGAAACAGTCCCATCCGAGATATAGGGAAAAACAAGAAAAATATCTGAGTCAGAAACAGGGATGAACCGAAACAAGGTCCCGGTCCAGATATAGTGACTCAACAGGAAACAGGCCCATCCCAGATACAGGGAAAAACAAGAAAAATATCCGAGTCAGAAACAGGTATGAACCGAAACCGGGTCCCGGTCCAGATATAGTGACTCACCAGGAAACAGGCCATCCCAGATAAAGGGAAAAACAAGAAAAATATCCGAGTCAGAAACAGGGATGAACCGAAACAGGGTTCAATCCAGATATAGTGACTCAATAGGAAACAGGCCCATCCCAGATACAGGGAAAAACAAGAAAAATATCCGAGTCAGAAACAGGTATGAACCGAAACAGGGTCCCGGTCCAGATATAGTGACTCAACAGGACACAGCCGCATCCAAGATACCAGGAAAAACAAGAAAAATATCCGAGTCAGAAACAGGGATGAACCGAAACAGGTTCCCGGCCCAGATATAGTGACTTACCAGGAAACAGGCCCATCCCACATACAGGGAAAAACAAGAAAAATATCCGAGTCAGAAACAGGGATGAACCGAAACAGGGTCCAGTCCAGATATAGTGACTCTACAGGAAACAGGCCCATCCCAGATACAGGGAAAAACAAGAAAAATATCCGAGTTAGAAACAGGTATGAACCGAAA
Organism: Cercis canadensis; assembly: GCA_003255065.1. Lineage (NCBI taxonomy): Eukaryota > Viridiplantae > Streptophyta > Magnoliopsida > Fabales > Fabaceae > Cercis > Cercis canadensis. Next base: position 42,216 of record QAOA01001739.1, read on the forward strand.
CCGGGTCCTGGTCCAGATATAGTGACTCAACAGGAAACAGGCCCATCCCAGATACAGGGAAAAACAAGAAAAATATCCGAGTCAGAAACAGGGATGAACCGAAACAGGTTCCCGGTCCAGATATAGTGACTCAACAGTAAACAAGCCCATCCCAGATACAGGGAAAAACAAGAAAAATATCCGAGTCAGAAACAGGTATGAACCGAAACAGGGTCTCGATCCTGATATAGTGACTCACCAGGAAACTGTCCCGTCACAGATATAGTGGTCCACAAGAAAAATTTTCGAGTTAGAAACAGGGATAAAACGAAGCAGGTTCCCGGTCCAGATATTGTGACTCAACAGGAAAGAGCCGCATCCAATATAAAGGGAAAAACAAGAAAAAAATCCGTGTCAGAAACAGGGATGAACCGAAACAGGGTCTAGTCCAGATATAGTGACTCAATAGGAAATAGGCCCATCCCAGATACAGGGAAAAACAAGAAAAATATCCGAGTCAGAAACAGGTATGAACCGAAACAGGGTCCCGGTCCAGATATAGTGACTCAACAGGAAACAGCCGCATCCAAGATACAGGGAAAAACAAGAAAAATATCCGAGTCAGAAACAGGGATGAACCGAAACAGGTTCCCTGTCCAGATATAGTGACTCACCAGGAAACATGCCCATCCCAGATACAGGGAAAAACAAGAAAAATATCCGAGTCAGAAAAAGGGATGAACCGAAACAGGGTCCAGTCCAGATATAGTGACTCAGTAGGAAGCAGGCCCATCCCAGATACAGGGAAAAACAAGAAAAATATCCGAGTCAGAAACAGGGATGAACCGAAACACGTTCCCGGTCCAGATATAGTGACTCAACAGTAAACAAGCCCATCCCAGATACAGGGAAAAACAAGAAAAATATCCGAGTCAGAAACAGGTATGAACCGAAACAGGGTCTCGATCCTGATATAGTGACTCACCAGGAAACTGTCCCGTCACAGATATAGTGGTCTAGAAGAAAAATTTCCGAGTTAGAAACAGGGATGAAACGAAGCAGGGTCCCGGTCAAAATATAAAGACTCACCACGAAACAGTCCCGTCCCAGATAAAGAGAAAAGAAAGAAAAATATCTGAGTCAGAAATAGAGATGAACCAAAACAAGGTCTCAGTCCAGATATAGTGACTCACCAGGAAACTGTCCCGTCACAGATACAGTGGTCTAAAAGAAAAATATCCGAGTCAGAAACAGGGATGAAACGAAACAGGGTCCCAGTCAAAATATAGTGACTCACCATGAAACAGTCCCAACCGAGATATAGCGAAAAACAAGAAAAATATTTGAGTCAGAAACAGGGATGAACCGAAACAGGGTCCCGGTCCAGATATAGTGACTCAACAGGAAACAGGCCCATCCCAGATACAGGGAAAAACAAGAAAAATATCCGAATCAGAAACAGTTATGAACCGAAACCGGGTCCCGGTCCAGATATAGTGACTCAACAGGAAACAGCCGCATTTCCAGATATAGTCACTCAATAGGAAAAAGGCCCATCCCAGATTCAGCGAAAAACAAGAAAAATATCCGAGCTAGAAACAGGTGTGAAACGAAACAGGGTCCCGGTCCATATATAGTGACTCAACAGGAAAGAGCCGCATCCAAGATAAAGGGAAAAACAAGAAAAATATCCGAGTCAGAAACAAGGATGAACCGAAATAGGGTCCAGTCCAGATATAGTGACTCAATAGGAAACAGGCCCATCCCAGATACAGGGAAAAACAAGAAAAATATCCGAGTCAGAAACAGGTATGAACCGAAACAGGGTCCCGGTCCAGATATAGTGACTCAACAAGAAAGAGCCGCATCCAAGATAAAGGGAAAAACAAGAAAAAAATCCGTGTTAGAAACAGGGATGAACCGAAACAGGGTCCAGTCCAGATATAGTGACTCAATAGGAAACAGGCCCATCCTAGATACAGGGAAAAACAAGAAAAATATCCGAGTCAGAAACAGGTATGAACCGAAACAGGGTCCCAGTCCAGATATAGTGACTCAACAGGAAACAGCCGCATCCAAGATACAGGGAAAAACAAGAAAAATATCCGAGTCAGAAACAGGGATGAACCGAAACAGGTTCCCTGTCCAGATATAGTGACTCACCAGGAAGCAGGCCCATCCCAGATACAGGGAAAAACAAGAAAAATATCCGAGTCAGAAACAGGGATGAACCGAAACAGGTTCCCGGTCCAGATATAGTGATTCAACAGTAAACAAGCCCATCCCAGATACAGGGAAAAACAAGAAAAATATCCGAGTCAGAAATAGGTATGAACCGAAACAGGGTCTCAATCCTGATATAGTGACTCACCAGGAAACTGTCCCGTCACAGATATAGTGGTCCACAAGAAAATTTTCCGAGTTAGAAACAGGGATGAAACGAAGCAGGGTCCCGGTCAAAATATAAAGACTCACCACGAAACAGTCCCGTCCCAGATAAAGAGAAAAGAAAGAAAAATATCTGAGTCAGAAATAGAGATGAACCAAAACAAGGTCTCAGTCCAGATATAGTGACTCACCAGGAAACTGTCCCGTTACACAGTGGTCTAAAAGAAAAATATCCGAGTCAGAAACAGGGATGAAACGAAACAGGGTCCCAGTCAAAATATAGTGACTCACTATGAAACAGTCCCAACCGAGATATAGGGAAAAACAAGAAAAATATTTGAATCAGAAACAGGGATGAACCGAAACAGGGTCCCCGTCCAGATATAGTGACTCAACAGAAAACAGGCCCATCCCAGATACAGGGAAAAACAAGAAAAATATCCGAATCAGAAACAGTTATGAACCGAAACCGGGTCCCGGTGCAGATATAGTGACTCAACAGGAAACAGCCGCATCCAAGAGACAGGGAAAAACAAGAAAAATATCCGAGTCAGAAACATGGATGAACCGAAACAGGGTCCAGTCCAGATATAGTGACTCAATAGGAAACAGGCCCATCCCAGATACAGGGAAAAACAAGAAAAATATCCGAGCCAGAAACAGGTATGAACCGAAACAGGGTCCCGGTCCAGATATAGTGACTCAACAGGAAACAGCCGCATCCAAGATACAGGGAAAAACAAGAAAAATATCCGAGTCAGAAACAGGGATGAACCGAAACAGGGTCCAGTCCAGATATAGTGACTCAATAGGAAACAGGCCCATCCCAGATACAGGGAAAAACAAGAAAAATATCCGAGTCAGAAACAGGTATGAACCGAAACAGGGTCCCGGTCCAGATATAGTGACTCAACAGGAAACAGGCCCATCCCAGATACAGGGAAAAACAAGAAAAATATCCGAGTCAGAAACAGGGATGAACCGAAATAGGGTCCCGGTCCAGATATAGTGAGTCAACAGGAAACAGGCCCATACCAGATACAGGAAAAAACAAGAAAAATATCCGAGTCAGAAACAGGGATGAACCGAAACAGGGTCCCGGTCCAGATATAGTGACTCAACAGGAAACAGGCCCATCCCAGATACAGGGAAAAACAAGAAAAATATCCGAGTCAGAAACAGGGATGAACCGAAACAGGGTCCCGGTCCAGATATAGTGAGTCAACAGGAAACAGGCCCATACCAGATACAGGAAAAAACAAGAAAAATATCCGAGTCAGAAACAGGGATGAACCGAAACTGGGTCCCGGTCCAGATATAGTGACTCAACAGGAAACAGGCCCATCCCAGATATAGGGAAAAACAGGAAAAATATCCGAGTCAGAAACAGGGATGAACCGAAACTGGGTCCCGGTCCAGATATAGTGACTCAACAGGAAACAGGCCCATCCCAGATACAGGGAAAAACAAGAAAAATATCCGAGTCAGAAACATGGATGAACCGAAACAGGGTCCAGTCCAGATATAGTCACTCAATAGGAAAAAGGCCCATCCCAGATTCTGGGAAAAACAAGAAAAATATCCGAGCCAGAAACAGCTGTGAAACGAAACAGGGTCCCGGTCCATATATAGTGACTCAAAAGGAAAGAGCCGCATCCAAGATAAAGGGAAAAACAAGAAAAATATCACCATATATAGTGACTCAACAGGAAACAGGTCCATCCCAGATACAAGAAAAAACAAGAAAAATATTCAAGTCAGAAAAAGGAATGAACCGAAACAGGGTCCAGTCCAGATATAGTGACTCAACAGGAAACAGGCCCATCCCAGATACAGGGAAAAACAAGAAAAATATCCAAGTCAGAAACAGGTATGAACCGAAACAGGGTTTCAGTCCAGATATAGTGACTCAATAGGAAACAGGCCCATCCCAGATACAGGGAAAAACAAGAAAAATATCCGAGTCAGAAACAGCGATGAACTGAAACAGGGTCCCGGTCTAGATATAGTGATTCAATAGGAAACAGGCCCATCCCAGATACAGGGAAAAACACGAAAAATATCCAAGTTAGAAAAATTTATGAACCGAAACAGGGTCCCGGTCCAGATATAGTGACTCAACAGGAAACAATCAATAAAGGGAAAAACAAGAAAAAAATCCGTGTCAGAAACAGGGATGACCCGAAACAGGGTCCAGTCCAGATATAGTGACTCAATAGGAAACAGGCCCATCCCAGATACAGGGAAAAACAAGAAAAATATCCGAGTCAGAAACAGGTATGAACCGAAACAGGGTCCCGGTCCAGATATAGTGACTCAACAGGAAACAGCCGCATCCAATATATTGGGAAAAACAAGAAAAATATCCGAGTCAGAAACAGGGATGAACCGAAACAGGTTCCCTGTCCAGATATAGTGACTCACCAGGAAGCAGGCCCATCCCATATACAGGGAAAAACAAGAAAAATATCCGAGTCAGAAACAGGGATGAACCGAAACAGGTTCCCGGTCCAGATATAGTGACTCAACAGTAAACAAGCCCATCCCAGATACAGGGAAATAGAAGAAAAATATCCGAGTCAGAAATAGGTATGAACCGAAACAGGGTCTCAATCCTGATATAGTGACTCACCAGGAAACTGTCCCGTCACAGATATATTGGTCCACAAGAAAATTTTCCGAGTTAGAAACAGGGATGAAACGAAGCAGGGTCCCGGTCAAAATATAAAGACTCACCACGAAACAGTCCCGTCCCAGATAAAGAGAAAAGAAAGAAAAATATCTGAGTCAGAAATAGAGATGAACCAAAACAAGGTCTCAGTCCAGATATAGTGACTCACCAGGAAACTGTCCCGTTACAGATACAGTGGTCTAAAAGAAAAATATCCGAGTTAGACACAGGGATGAAACGAAACAGGGTCCCAGTCAAAATATAGTGACTCACTATGAAACAGTCCCAACCGAGATATAGGGAAAAACAAGAAAAATATTTGAGTCAGAAACAGGGATGAACCGAAACAGGGTCCCCGTCCAGATATAGTGACTCAAAAGGAAACAGGCCCATCCCAGATACAGGGAAAAACAAGAAAAATATCCGAGTCAGAAACATGGATGAACACAGTCCAGATATAGTGACTCAATAGGAAACAGGCCCATCCTAGATAAAGGGAAAAACAAGAAAAATATCCGAGCCAGAAACAGGTATGAACCGAAACAGGGTCCCGGTCCAGATATAGTGACTCAACAGGAAACAACCGCATCCAAGATAAAAGGAAAAACAAGAAAAATATCCGAGTCAGAAACAGGGATGAACCGAAACAGGGTCCAGTCCAGATATAGTGACTCAATAGGAAACAGGCCCATCCCAGATACAGGGAAAAACAAGAAAAATATCCGAGCCAGAAACAGGTATGAAACGAAACAGGGTCCCGGTCCAGATATAGTGACTCAACAGGAAACAACCGCATCCAAGATAAAAGGAAAAACAAGAAAAATATCCGAGTCAGAAACAGGGATGAACCGAAACAGGGTCCAGTCCAGATATAGTGACTCAATAGGAAACAGGCCCATCCCAGATACAGGGAAAAACAAGAAAAATATCCGAGTCAGAAACAGGTATGAACCGAAACAGGGTCTCGATCCTGATATAGTGACTCACCAGGAAACTGTTGATGAGCTGCCGAGGCTCCTCAAATTAGTTAATGTTTAAGGTCGAGGAAACAGTCCCATCCCAGTTACAGGGAAAAACAAGAAAAATATCCAACACAGAAACAGGGACCCGGTCCAGATATAATGACTCACCAGGAAACTGTCCCGTCACAGATACAGCGGTCCACAAGGAAAATATCTGAGTCAGAAACAGGAATGAACTGAAACAGGGTCCCGGTCCTGATATAGTGACTCACCATGAAACAGTCCCATCCCAGATACAGGGAAAAACAAGAAAAATATCCGAGTCTGAAACAGTGATAAACCGAAATAGGTTCCCGGTCCAGATATAGTGACTCACCAGGAAACAGTCCCATCCCAATTACAGGGAAAAACAAGAAAAATATCCGAGACAGAAACAGGGTCTCGGTCCAGATATAATGACTCACCAGGAAACTGTCCCGTCACAGATACAGCGGTCCACAAGGAAAATATCTGAGTCAGAAACAGGAATGAACTGAAACAGGGTCCCGGTCCAGATATAGTGACTCACCAGGAAACTGTCCCATCCCAGATACAGGGGAAAAAAAGAAAAATATCCGAGTCAGAAACAGGGATGAACCGAAACAGGGTCCCGGTTCAGATATAGTGACTCACCAGGAAACAGTCCCATCCCAGATACAGGGAAAAACAAGAAAAATATCCGAGTCTGAAAAAGGGATGAACCGAAACAGGTTCCCGGTCCAGATATAGTCACTCACCAGGAAACAGTCCCATCACAGTTACAGGTAAAAACAAGAAAAATATCCGAGACAGAAACAGGGTCTCGGTCTAGATCAGGCCCATCGCAGATATAGGTAAAAACAATGAGAATATCCGAGTTAGAAACATGGATGAACTGAAATAGGGTCCCGGTCTAGATATAGTGACTCACCGGGAAATAGTCCCGTCGCAGATACATGGAAAAACAAGAAAAATATTCGAGTCGGAAACAGGTATGAACCGAAACAGGGTCCCGGTCTAGATATAGTGACTCACCAGGAAACAGGCCCATCATAGATACAGTGGTCCACAAGAAAAATATCCGAGTTAGAAACACGGATGAACCGAAACAGGGTCCCGGTCCAGATATAGTGACTCAACAGGAAACAGTCCCTTCCCAGATGCAGGGAAAAACAAGAAAAATATCCGAGTCAGAAACAGGTATGAACCGAAACAAGGTCCCGGTCCAGATATAGTGACTCACAAGGAAACAGTCCCGTCACGGATACAGGGAAAAACAAGAAAAATATTTGAGTCAGAAAAAGGGAAGGAAAAACAAGAAAAATATCCGAGTCAGAAACAGGTATGAACCGAACCAGGGTCCCGGTCCAGATATAGTGACTCAACAGGAAACAGGCCCATCCAAGATACAGGGAAAAACAAGAAAAAATCCGAGTCAGAAACAGGGATGAACCGAAACAGGGTTCAGTCCAGATATAGTGACTCAATAGGAAACAGGCCCATCCCAGATACAGGGAAAAACAAGAAAAATATCCGAGTCAGAAACAGGTCAGAACTGAAACAGGGTCCCGGTCCAGATATAGTGACTCAACAGGAAACAGCCGCATCCAAGATACAGGGAAAAACAAGAAAAATATCCGAGTCAGAAACAGGGATGAACCGAAACAGGTTCCCGGTCCAGATATAGTGACTTACCAGGAAACAGGCCCATCCCAGATACAGGGAAAAACAAGAAAAATATCCGAGTCAAAAACAGGGTTTAACCGAAACAGGGTCCAGTCCAGATATAGTGACTCAATAGGAAACAGGCCCATCCCAGATACAGGGAAAAACAAGAAAAATATCCGAGTCAGAAACAGGTATGAACCGAAAC
>QAOA01001739.1:51536-91528 GCA_003255065.1 Cercis canadensis
AATAGGAAACAGGCCCATCCCAGATACAGGGAAAAACAAGAAAAATATCCGAGTTAGAAAAAGTTATGAACCGAAACAGGGTCCCGATCCAGTTATAGTGACTCAACAGGAAACAGTCCCGTCCCAGAAACAGGGAAAAACAAGAAAAATATCCGAGTTAGAAAAATGTATGATCCGAAACAGGGTCCCGGTCCATATATAGTGACTCAACAGGAAACAGGCCCATCCCAGATACAGGGAAAAACAAGAAAAATATTCGAGTCAGAAACAGGGATGAACCGAAACAGGGTCCAGTCCAGATATAGTGACTCAACAGGAAACAGACCCATCCCAGATACAGATAAAAACAAGAAAAATATCTGAGTCAGAAATAGGGATGAACTGAAACAGGGTCCCGGTCTAGATAAGTCGACAAGGAAAATATCTGAGTCAGAAACAGGAATGAACTGAAACACGGTCCCGGTCCAGATATAGTGACTCACCAGGAAACTGTCCAATCCAAGATACAGGGAAAAAAAAGAAAAATATCCGAGTCAGAAAAAAGGATGAACTGAAACAGTGTCCCGGTCCAGATATAGTGACTCACCAGGAAACAGTCCCATCCCAGATACAGGGAAAAACAAGAAAAATATCCGAGTCTGAAACAGGGATGAACCGAAACAGGTTCCCGGTCCAGATATAGTGACTCACGAGGAAACAGTCTCATCCCAGTTACAGGGAAAAACAGGAAAAATATCCGAGTCTGAAACAGGAATGAACCGAAACAGGGTCCCGGTCCAGATATAGTTACTTACCTGGAACCAGTCCAATCCCCGATACAGGGAACCAAAATAGGGTCCCGGTCCAGATATAGTGACTCTCCAGGAAACATGCCCATCCCAGATACAGGGAAAAACAAGAAAAATAACCGAGTCAGAAACAGGGATGAACCGAAACAGGGTCCCGGTCCAGATATAGTGACTCACCTGGAAACAGTCCCATCCCAGATACATTAAATAACAAGAAAAATATCCAAGTCAGAAACAATGATGAACCCAAAAAGGGTCCCAGTCCAGATATAGTGACCCAGCAGGAAACAGTCCCATCCCAGATACAGGTAAAAACAAAAAAAATATCCGAGACAGAAACAGGGATGAGACCGAAACAGGGTCTCGGTCCAGATATAGTGACTCACCAGGAAACAGTCTTATCCCAGATACAAGAAAAATATCCGAGTCAGAAACAGGGATGATCCGAAACAGGGTCCCGGTCCAGATATAGTGACTCAACAGGAAACTGTCCCGTCACAGATACAGTGGTACACAAGTAAAATATCCGAGTCAGAAACAAGGAAGAACCGAAAGAGGGTCCCGGTCCAGATATAGTGACTCACCAGGAAACAGTCCCATCCCAGATACAGGGAAAAACAAGAAAAATATCGAAACCAGAAACAGGAATGAACCGAAACAGGGTCCTGGTCCAGACATAGTACAGGGAAGAACCGAAAGAGGGTCCCGGTCCAGATATAGTTACTCACTAGGAAACAGTCCCATCCCAGATACAGGGAAAAACAAGAAAAATATCCAAGCCAAAAACAAGAATGAACCGAAACAGGGTACTGGTCCAGATATAGTGACTCACCAGGAAACAGTCCCATCCCAGATACAGGGAAAAACAAGAAAAATATCCGAGTCAGAAACAGGGATGAACCGAAACAGGGTACCGGTCCAGATATAGTGACTCACCAGGAAACAGTCCCATCCCAGATACAGGGAAAAACAAGAAAAATATTCGAGACAGAAACAGGGATGAGACCGAAACAAGGTCTCGGTCCAGATATAGTGACTCACCAGGAAATAGTCTCATCCCAGATACAAGAAAAATATCCGAGTCAGAAACAGGGATGATCCGAAACCGGGTCCCGGTCCAGATACAGTGACTCAACAGGAAACTGTCCCGTCAAACCAGGGTCCCGGTCTAGATATAGTGACTCACCTGGAAACAGTCCTATCCCAGATACATTAAATAACAAGAAAAATATCCGAGTCAGAAACAGGGATGAGACCGAAACAGGGACTAGGTCCAGATATAGTGACTCACCAGGAAACAGTCTCATCCTAGATCCAAGAAAAATATCCGAGTCAGAAAGATGGATGATCCGAAACAAGGTCCCGGAACAGATATACTGACTCAACTGTAAAGAGTCCCATCCCAGAAACATTAAATACCATGAAAAAATATCCGAGTCAGAAACAGGGATGAACCGAAACAGGGTCCCGGTCCAGATATAGTGACTCACCAGGAAACAGTGCCATCCCAGATACAGGGAAAAAATAGAAAAATATCCAAGTCAGAAACAGGGATAAATCAAAACAGGGTCCCGATCCAGTTATAGTTACTCAACAGGAAACTGTCCCGTCACAGATACAGAGGTATACAAGAAAAATATCCGAGTCAGAAATAGGGATGAACCGAAACAGAGTCCCGGTCCAGATATAGTGACACAACTGTAAACAATCCCATCCCAGATACATTAAATACCAAGAAAAATATCCGAGTCAGAAACAGGGATGAACCGAAACAGGGTCTCGGTCCAGATATAGTGACTCAACAAGAAACTATCCCGTCACAGATACAGTGGTTAACAAGAAAAATATCCGAGTCAGAAACAGGGATGAACCGAAACAGAGTACCGGTCCAGTTATAGTGACACAACTGTAAACAGTCTCATCCCAGATACATTAAATACCTAGAAAAATATCCGAGTCAGAAAAAAGGTCTCGGTCCAGATATAGTGACTTAACAGGAAACTGTGCCGTCACATATACAGTGGTACACAAGAAAACTATCCGAGTCAGAAATAGGGATGAACCGAAACAGGGTCCCGGTCCAGATACAGTGACTCACCTGGAAAAAATCCCATCCCAGATACATTATATAACAAGAAAAATATCTGAGTTAGACAGAGGGATGAACCGAAACAGGGTTCCGGTCCAGATATAGTGACTCAGCAGGAAACAGTCCCATCCCAGATACAGGGACAAACAAGAAAAATATCCGAGACAGAAACAGGGATGAGACCGAAACAGGGTCTCGGTCTAGATATAATGACTCACCAGGAAACAGTCTCATCCCAGATCCAAGAAAAATATCCGAGTCAGAAACAGGGATGATCCGAAACAGGGTCCCTGTCTAGATATAGTGACTCACCAGGAAACAGTCGCATCCCAGATAATGGGAAAAAATAGAAAAATATCCGAGTCAGAAACAGGGATAAATAGAAACTGGGTCCCGGTCCAGATATAGTGACTCAACAGGAAACTGTCCCGTCACAGATACAGGTAAAAAAAATAAAAATATCCGAGACAGAAACAGGGAAGAGACCGAAACAGGATCTCGGTCCAGATATAATGACTCACCAGGAAACAGTCTCATCCCAGATACAGGAAAAAACAAGAAAAATATCCGAGTCAGAAACAGGGATGAACCGAAACAGGGTCTCGGTCCTGATATAGTGACTCAACAGGAAACTGTCCCATCACAGATACAGTGGTACACAAGAAAAGTATCTAAGTCAGAAACAGGAATGAACCGAAACAGGGTCCTGGTCTAGATATAGTGACTCACCAAGAAACTGTCCCGTCACAGATACAGTGGACCACAAGAAAAATATCCGAGTCAGAAACAGGGTGAACCGAAACAGGGTCCCGGTCCAGATATAGTGAGTCAGATGGAAATAGTCCCATCCCAGATACAGGTAAAAAAAATAAAAATATCCGAGACAAAAACAGGGATGAGACCGAAAATATCCGAGTCAGAAACAGGGATGAACCGAAACAGGGTCCCGGTCCAAATATAGTGACTCACCTGGAAACAGTCCCATCCCAGATACATTAAATAACAAGATAAATGTCCGAGTCAGAAACACGGATGAACCGAAACAGGGTCCCGGTCTAGATATAGTGACTCAGCAGGAAACAGTCCCATGCCAGATACAGGGAAAAAGAAGAAAAATATCCGAGACAGAAACAGGGATGATACCGAAACAGGGTCTCGGTCCAGATATAGTGACTCACCAGGAAACAGTCTCATCTCAGATACAAGAAAAATATCTGAGTCAGAAACAGCGATGATCCGAAATAGGGTCCCCGTCCAGATATAGTGACTCAACAGGAAACTGTCCCGTCACAGATACAGTGGTACACAAGAAAAGTATCCGAGTCAGAAACAGGGATGAACCGAAACAGGGTCCCGGTCCAGATATAGTGACTCACCTGGAAACAGTCCCATCCCAGAAACATTAAATAACAAGAAAAATATCCGAGTCAGAAACAGGGATGAACCGAAACAGGGTCCCGGTCCAAATATAGTAACTCACCAGGAAACAGTCCCATCCTAGACACAGGGAAAAATAAGAAAAATATCCGAGTCAGAAATAGGGATGAACCGAAACAGAGTCCCGGTCCAGATATAGTGACTCACCTGTAAACAGTCCCATCCCAGATACATTAAATACCAAGAAAAATATCCGAGTCAGAAACAGGGATGATCCGAAATAGGGTCCCCGTCCAGCGATAGTGACTCAACAGGAAACTGTCCCGTCACAGATACAGTGGTACACAAGAAAAATATCCGAGTCAGAAACAGGGATGAACCGAAACAGGGTCCCGGTCCAGATATAGTGACTCGGCAGGAAACAGTCTCATCCTAGATACAGGGAAAAACAAGAAAAATATCCGAGACAGAAACAGGGATGAGACCGAAACAAGGTCTCGGTCCAGATACAGTGACTCACCAGGAAACAGTCTCATCCCAGATCCAAGAAAAATATCCGAGTCAGAAACAGGGATGATCCGAAATAGGGTCCCCATCCATATATAGTGACTGAACAGGAAATTGTCCCGTCACAGATACAGTGGTACACAAGAAAAGTATCCGAGTCAGAAAAAGGGATGAACCGAAACAGGGTCCCGGTCTAGATATAGTGACTCACCAGGAAACTGTCCCAACCCAGATACAGGGAAAAACAAGAAAAATATCCAAGTCAGAAAAAGGAATGAACCGAAACAGGGTCCTGGTCCAAATATAGTGACTCAACAGGAAACAGTCCCATCCCAGATACAGAGAAAAACAAGTAAAATATCCGAGTCAGAAACAGGGATGAGCCGAAACCTGGTCTCGGTCCTGATATAGTGACTCAACAGGAAACTGTCCCATCACATAAAGTGGTACTCAAGAAAAATATCCAAGTCAGAAACAGGAATGAACCGAAACAGGGTCCTGGTCCAGATATAGTGACTCACCAGGAAACAGTCTCATCCCAGATACAGAGAAAAACAAGAAACATATCCGAGTCAGAAACAGGGATGAGCCGAAACAGGGTCTCGGTCCTGATATAGTGACTCAACAGGAAACTGTCCCATCACAGATACAGTGGTACACAAGAAAAATATCCAAGTCAGAAACAGGAATGAACCGAAACAGGGTCCTGGTCCAGATATAGTGACTCACCAGGAAACAGTCTCATCCCAGATACAGAGAAAAACAAGAAAAATATCCGAGTCAGAAACAGGGATGAGCCGAAACAGGGTCTCGGTCCTGATATAGTGACTCAACAGGAAACTGTCCCATCACAGATACAGTGGTACACAAGAAAAATATCCAAGTCAGAAACAGGAATGAACCGAAACAGGGTCCCGGTCCAGATATAGTGACTCAACAGGAAACTGTCCCGTCACAGATACAGTGGTACACAAGAAAAGTATCCGAGTCAGAAACAGGGATGAGCCGAAACAGGGTCCCGGTCCAGATATAGTGACTCACCTGGAAAATGTCCCATCCCAGATACATTAAAGAACAAGAAAAATATCCGAGTCAGAAACAGGGATGAACCGAAACAGGGTCCCGGTGCAGATATAGTGACTCACCTGGAAACAGTCCCATCCCAGATACATTAAATAACAAGAAAAATATCCGAGTCAGAAACAGGGATGAACCGAAACAGGGTCCTGGTCCAGATATAGTGACTCAGCAGGAAACAGTCCCATCCCAGATACAGGGAAAAACAAAAAAAATATCCGAGACAGAAACAGGGATGAGACCGAAACAGGGTCTCGGTTCAGATATAGTGACTCACCAGGAAACAGTCTCATCCCAGATTCAAGAAAAATATCCGAGTCAGAAACAGGGATAATCCGAAACAGGGTACCGGTCAAGATATAGTGACTCAACAGGAAACTGTCCCGTCACAGATACTGTGGTACACAAGAAAAATATCCGAGTCAGAAACAGGGATGAACCGAAACAGGGTCCCGGTCTAGATATAGTGACTCACCTGGAAATAGTCCCATCCCAGAAACACTAAATAACAAGAAAAATATCTGAGTCAGAAACAGGGATGAACTGAAACAGGGTCCCGGTCCAAATATAGTGACTCACCAGGAAGCAGTCTCATCCCATATACAGGGAAAAACAAAAAAAATATCCAAGTCAGAAACAGGAATGAACCGAAACAGGGTCCTGGTCCAGATATAGTGACTCACCAGGAAACAGTCCCATCCTAGATACAGGGAAAAATAAGAAAAATATCCGAGTCAGAAACAGGGATGAACCGAAACAGAGTCCCGGTCCAGATATAGTGACTCAACTGTAAACAGTCCCATCCCAGATACATTAAATACCAAGAATGATTTCCGAGTCAGAAACAGGGATGATCCGAACCAGGGTCCCGGTCCAGATATAGTGACACAACAGGAAACTGTCCCGTCACAGATACATTGGTAGACAAGAAAAATATCCGAGTCAGAAACAGGGATGAACCGAAACAGGGTCCCGGTCCAGATATAGTGACTCACCTGGAAATAGTCCCATCCTAGATACATTAAATAACAAGAAAAATGTCCGAGTCAGAAAGAGGGATGATCCGAAACAGGGTCCCGGTCCAGATATAGTGACTTAGCAGGAAACAGTCCCATGCCACATACAGGGAAAAAGAAGAAAAATATCCGAGACAGAAACAGGGATGATACCGAAACAGGGTCTCGGTCCAGATATAGTGACTCACCAGGAAACAGTCTCATCTCAGATACAAGAAAAATATCCGAGTCAGAAACAGGGATGATCCGAAATAAGGTCCTGGTCCAGATATAGTGACTCAACAGGAAACTGTCCCGTCACAGATACAGTAGTACACAAGAAAAATATCTGAGTCAGAAACAGGGATGAACCGAAACAGGGTCCCGGTCCAGATAAAGTGACTCACCTGGAAACAGTCCCATCCCAGATACATTAAATAACAAGAAAAATGTCCGAGTCAAAAACAGGGATGAACTGAAACAGGGTCCCGGTCCAGATATAGTGACCCAACAGGAAACAGTCCCATGCCAGTTATAGGGAAAAAGAAGAAAAATATCCGAGGCAGAAACAGGGATGATACCGAAACAGGGTCTCGGTCCAGATATACTGACTCACCAGGAAACAGTCTCATCTCAGATACAAGAAAAATATCCGAGTCAGAAACAGGGATGATCCGAAATAGGGTCCCCGTCTAGATATAGCGACTCAACAGGAAACTGTCCCGTCACAGATACAGTGGTACACAAGAAAAGTATCCGAGTCAGAAACAGGGATGAACCCAAACAGGGTCCGGTCCAGATATAGTGACTCACCAGGAAACTGTCCCAACCCAGATACAGGGAAAAACAAGAAAAATATCCAAGTCAGAAAAAGGAATGAACCGAAACAGGGTCCTGGTCCAGATATAGTGACTCACCAGGAAACAGTCTCATCCGAGATACAGAGAAAAACAAGAAAAATATCCGAGTCAGAAACAGGGATGAGCCGAAACAGGGTCTCGGTCTTGATATAGTGACTCAACAGAAAACTGTCCCATCACAGATACAGTGGTACACAAGAAAAATATCCAAGTCAGAAACAGGAATGAACCGAAACAGGGTCCCGGTCCAGATATAGTGACTCAACAGGAAACTGTCCCGTCACAGATACAGTGGTACACAAGAAAAGTATCCGAGTCAGAAACAAGGATGAGCCGGAACAGGGTCCCGGTACAGATATAGTGACTCACCTGGAAACTGTCCCATCCCAGATACATTAAATAACAAGAAAAATATCCGAGTCAAAAACAGGGATGAACCGAAACAGGGTCCCGGTGCAGATATAGTGACTCACCTGGAAACAGTCCCATCCCAGATACATTAAATAACAAGAAAAATATCCGAGTCAGAAACAGGGATGAACCGAAACAGGGTCCCGGTCCAGATATAGTGACTCAGCAGGAAACAGTCCCATGCCAGATACAGGGAAAAAGAAGAAAAATATCCGAGACAGAAACAGGGATGATACCGGAACAGGGTCTCGGTCCAGATATAGTGACTCACCAGGAAACAGTCTCATCTCAGATACAAGAAAAATATCCGAGTCAGAAACAGGGATGATCCGAAATAGGGTCCCCGTCCAGATATAGTGACTCAACAGGAAACTGTCCCGTCACAGATACAGTGGTACACAAGGAAAGTATCCGAGTCAGAAACAGGGATGAACCCAAACAGGGTCCCGGTCCAGATATAGTGACTCACCAGGAAACTGTCCCAACCCAGATACAGGGAAAAACAAGAAAAATATCCAAGTCAGACAAATGAATGAACCGAAACAGGGTCCTGGTCCAGATATAGTGACTCACCAGGAAACAGTCCCATCCCAGATACAGAGAAAAACAAGAAAAATATCCGAGTCAGAAACAGGGATGAGCCGAAACAGGGTCTCGGTCCTGATATAGTGACTCAACAGGAAACTGTCCCATCACAGATACAGTGGTACACAAGAAAAATATCCAAGTCAGAAACAGGAATGAACCGAAACAGGGTCCCGGTCCAGATATAGTGACTCAACAGGAAACTGTCCCGTCACAGATACAGTGGTACACAAGAAAAATATCCGAGTCAGAAACAGGGATGAACCGAAACAGGGTCCCGGTGCAGATATAGTGACTCACCTGGAAACAGTCCCATCCCAGATACATTAAATAACAAGAAAAATATCCGAGTCAGAAACAGGGATGAACCGAAACAGGGTCCTGGTCCAGATATAGTGACTCAGCAGGAAACAGTCCCATCCCAGATACAGGGAAAAACAAAAAAAAATCCGAGACAGAAACAGGGATGAGACCGAAACAGGGTCTCGGTTCGGATATAGTGACTCACCAGGAAACAGTCTCATCCCAGATTCAAGAAAAATATCCGAGTCAGAAACAGGGATGATTCGAAACAGGGTCCCGGTCAAGATATAGTGACTCAACAGGAAACTGTCCCGTCACAGATACTGTGGTACACAAGAAAAATATCCGAGTCAGAAACAGGGATGAACCGAAACAGAGTCCCGGTCCAGATATAGTGACTCAACTGTAAACAGTCCCATCCCATATACATTAAATGCCAAGAAAGATATCCGAGTCAGAAACAGGGATGATCCGAACCAGGGTCCCGGTCCAGATAAAGTGACACAACAGGAAACTGTCCCGTCACAGATACAGTGGTAGACAAGAAAAATATCCGAGTCAGAAACAGGGATGAACCGAAAAAGGGTCCCGGTCCAGATATAGTGACTCACCTGGAAACAGTCCCATCCCAGATACATTAAATAACAAGAAAAATGTCCGAGTCAGAAACAGGGATGAACCGAAACAGGGTCCCGGTCCAGATATAGTGACTCAGCAGGAAACAGTCGCATGCCAGATACAGGGAAAAAGAAGAAAAATATCCGAGACAGAAACAGGGATGATACCGAAACAGGGTCTCGGTCCAGATATAGTGACTCACCAGGAAACAGTCTCATCCCAGATACAAGAAAAATATCCGAGTCAGAAACAGGGATGATCCGAAACAGGGTCCCGGTCCAGATATAGTGACTCAACAGGAAACTGTCCCGTCACAGATACAGTGGTACACAAGAAAAATATCCGAGTCAGAAACAGGGATGAACCGAAACAGGGTCCCGGTCCAGATATAGTGATTCAACTGTAAACAGTCCCATCCCAGATACATTAAATACCAAGAAACATATCCGAGTCAGAAACAGGGATGATCCGAAACAGGGTCTCGGTCCAGATATGATGACTCAACAGGAAACTGTCCCGTCACAGATAAAGTGGTACACAAGAAAAATATCCGAGTCAGAAACAGGGATGAGCCGGAACAGGGTCCCGGTCCAGATATAGTGACTCAGCAGGAAACAGTCTCATCCCAGATACAGGGAAAAACAAGAAAAATATCCGAGACAGAAACAGGGATGAGACCGAAACATGGTCTCGGACCAGATATAGTGACTGACCAGGAAACAGTCTCATCTCAGATACCAGTAAATATCCGAGACAGAAACAGGGATGAGACCGAAACATGGTCTCGGTCTAGATATAGTGACTGACCAGGAAACAGTCTCATCTCAGATACCAGAAAAATATCCAAGTAAGAAACAGGGATGACCCGAAATAGGGTCCCCGTCCAGATATAGTGACTCAACAGGAAACTGTCCCGTCACAGATACAGTGGTACACAAAAAAAAATATCCGAGTCAGAAACAGGGATGAACGGAAACAGGGTCCCGGTCCAGATATAATGACTCACCTGGAAACAGTCCCATCCCAGATACATTAAATAACAAGAAAAATGTCCGAGTCAGAAAACGGGATGAACCGAAACAGGGTCCCGGTCCAGATATAGTGACTCAACAGCAAACAGTCCCATGCCAGATATAGGGAAAAAGAAGAAAAATATCCGAGACAGAAACAGGGATGATACCGAAACAGGGTCTCGGTCCAGATATACTGACTCAACAGGAAACAGTCTCATCTCAGATACAAGAAAAATATCCGAGTCAGAAACAGGGATGATCCGAAATAGGGTCCCCGTCTAGATATAGCGACTCAACAGGAAACTGTCCCGTCACAGATACAGTGGTACACAAGAAAAGTATCCGAGTCAGAAACAGGGATGAACCCAAACAGGGTCCCGGTCCAGATATAGTGACTCACCAGGAAACTGTCCCAACCCAGATACAGGGAAAAACAAGAAAAATATCCAAGTCAGAAAAAGGAATGAACCGAAACAGGGTCCTGGTCCAGATATAGTGACTCACCAGGAAACAGTCTCATCCCAGATACAGAGAAAAACAAGAAAAATATCCGAGTCAGAAACAGGGATAAGCCGAAACAGGGACTCGGTCCTGATATAGTGACTCAACAGGAAACTGTCCCATCACAGATACAGTGGTACACAAGAAAAATATCCAAGTCAGAAACAGGAATGAACCGAAACAGGGTCCCGGTCCAGATATAGTGACTCAACAGGAAACTGTCCCGTCACAGATACAGTAGTACACAAGAAAAATATCCGAGTCAGAAACAG
Organism: Cercis canadensis; assembly: GCA_003255065.1. NCBI lineage: Eukaryota > Viridiplantae > Streptophyta > Magnoliopsida > Fabales > Fabaceae > Cercis > Cercis canadensis. The sequence goes on from QAOA01001739.1 coordinate 62,933, forward strand.
GGATGAACCGAAACAGGGTCCCGGTCCAGATATAGTGAGTCACCTGGAAACAGTCCCATCCCAGATACATTAAATAACATGAAAAATGTCCGAGTCAGAAACAGGGATGAACCGAAACAGGGTCCCGGTCCAGATATAGTGACTCAACAGGAAACAGTCTCATGCCAGATATAAGGAAAAAGAAGAAAAATATCCGAGACAGAAACAGGGATGATACCGAAACAGGGTCTCGGTCCAGATATACTGACTCACCAGGAAACAGTCTCATCTCAGATACAAGAAAAATATCCGAGTCAGAAACAGGGATGATCCGAAATAGGGTCCCTGTCTAGATATAGCGACTCAACAGGAAACTGTCCCGTCACAGATACTATAGTGACTCACCAGGAAACAGTCTCATCTCAGATACAAGAAAAATGTCCGAGTCAGAAACAGGGATGATCCGAAATAGGGTCCCCGTCCAGATATAGTGACTCAACAGGAAACTGTCCCATCACAGATACATTGGTACACAAGAAAAGTATCCAAGTCAGAAACAGGGATGAACCCAAACAGGGTCCCGGTCCAGATATAGTGACTCACCAGGAAACAGTCCCATCCCAGATACAGAGAAAAACAAGAAAAATATCCGAGTCAGAAACAGGGATGAGCCGAAACAGGGTCTCGGTCCTGATATAGTGACTCAACAGGAAACTGTCCCATCACATATACAGTGGTACACAAGAAAAATATCCAAGTCAGAAACAGGAATGAACCGAAACAGGGTCCTGGTCCAGATGTAGTGACTCACCAGGAAACAGTCACATCCCAGATACAGGAAAAAACAAGAAAAATAACCGAGTCAGAAACAGGAATGAACCGAAACAGGGTCCCGGTCCAGATATAGTGACTCAATTGGAAACTGTCCCGTCACAGATACAGTGGTCCACAAGAAAAATATCCGAGTCAGAAACAGGGATGAACCGAAACAGGGTCTCGATCCTGATATAGTGACTCAACAGGAAACTATCCCATCACAGATACAGTGGTACACAAGAAAAATATCCAAGTCAGAAACAGGAATGAACCAAATTAGGGTCCTGGTCCAGATATAGTACTCACCAAGAAACTGTCTCGTCACAGATACAGTAGACCACAAGAAAAATATCCGAGTCAGAAAAAGGGATGAACCGAAACAGGTTCCCGGTCCAGATATAGTGACTCAGCAGGAAATAGTCCCATCACAGATACAGGTAAAAAAAATAAAAATATCCGAGTCAGAAACAGGGATGAGACCGAAACAGGGTCTCGGTCTAGATATAATAACTCACATGGAAACAGTCTCGTCCCAGATACAGGAAAAAACAGGAAAAATAACCGAGTCAGAAACAGGAATGAACCGAAACAGGGTCCCGGTCCAGAAATAGTGACTCAATTGGAAACTGTCCCGTCACAGATACAGTGGTCCACAAGAAAAATATCCGAGTCAGAAACAAGGATGAACCGAAATAGAGTCCCGGTCCAGATATAGTGACTCACCAGGAAACAGTCCCATCCTAGATACAGGGCAAAACAAGAAAAATATCCGAGTCAGAAACAGGGATGGGACCGAAACAGGGTCTCGGTCCAGATATAGTGACTCAACAGGAAACAGTCTCATCCCAGATCAAAGAAAAATATCCGAGTCAGAAACAGGGATGATCCGAAACAGGGTCCCGGTCCAGATATAGTGACTCAACTGTAAACAGTCCCATCCCAGATACATTAAATACCATGAAAAATATCCGAGTCAGAAACAGGGATGAACCGAAACAGGGTCCCGGTCCAGATATAATGACTCACGAGGAAACTGTCCCATCCTAGATACAGGGAAAAACAAGAAAAATATCCGAGTCAGGAACAGGGATGAACCGAAATAGGGTCTCGGTCCAGATATAGTGACTCAACAGGAAACTGTCCCGTCACAGATACAGTGGTCCACAAGAAAAGTATCCGTGTCAGAACCAGGTATGAACCGAAACAGAGTCCCGGTCCAGATATAGTGATTCAACTGTAAACAGTCAGAAACAGGGATGATCCGAAACAGGGTCCCGGTCCAGATATAATGACTCAATAGGAAACTGTCCCGTCACAGATACAGTGGTACACAAGAAAAATATCCGAGTCAGAAATAGGGATGAACCGAAACAGGGTCCCGGTCCAGATATAGTGACTCAGCAGGAAAAAGTCCCATCCCAGATACAGGGAAAAATAAGAAAAATATCCGAGACAGAAACAGGGATGAGACCGAAACAGGGTCTCGGTCCAGATATCGTGACTCACCAGGAAACAGTCTCATCTCAGATACAAGAAAAATATCCGAGTAAGAAACAGGGATGATCCGAAATAGGATCCCCGTCAAGATATAGTGACTCAGCAGGAAACTGTCCCGTCACAGATACAGTGGTGCACAAGAAAAATATCTGAGTCAGAAACAGGGATGAACCGAAACAGGGTCCCGGTCTAGATATAGTGACTCACCTGGAAACAGTCCCATCCCAGAAACATTAAATAACAAGAAAAATATCCTAGTCAGAAACAGGGATGAACCGAAACAGGGTCCCGGTCCAAATATAGTGACTCACCAGGAAGCAGTCTCATCCCAGATACAGGGAAAAACAAAAAAAATATCCAAGTCAGAAACAGGAATGAACCGAAACAGGGTCCTGGTCCAGATATAGTGACTCACCAGGAAACAGTCCCATCCTAGATACAGGGAAAAATAAGAAAAATATCCGAGTCAGAAACAGGGATGAACCGAAACAGAGTCCCGGTCCAGATATAGTGACTCAACTGTAAACAGTCCCATCCCAGATACATTAAATACCAAGAAAAATATCCGAGTCAGAAACAGGGATGATCCGAAACAGGGTCCCGGTCCAGATATAGTGACTCAACAGGAAACTGTCCCGTCACAGATACAGTGGTACACAAGAAAAATATCCGAGTCAGAAACAGGGATGAACCGAAACAGGGTCCCGGTCCAGATATAGTGACTCAACAGGAAACTGTCCCGTCACAGATACAGTGGTACACAAGAAAAATATCCGAGTCAGAAACAGGGATGAACCGAAACAGGGTCCCGGTCCAGATATAGTGACTCAACAGGAAACTGTCCCGTCACAGATACAGTGGTACACAAGAAAAATATCCGAGTCAGAAACAGGGATGAACCGAAACAGGGTCCCGGTCCAGATATAGTGACTCAACAGGAAACTGTCCCGTCACAGATACAGTGGTACACAAGAAAAATATCCGAGTCAGAAACAGGGATGAACCGAAACAGGGTCCCGGTCCAGATATAGTGACTCAACAGGAAACTGTCCCGTCACAGATACAGTGGTACACAAGAAAAATATCCGAGTCAGAAACAGGGATGAACCGAAACAGGGTCCCGGTCCAGATATAGTGACTCAACAGGAAACTGTCCCGTCACAGATACAGTGGTACACAAGAAAAATATCCGAGTCAGAAACAGGGATGAACCGAAACAGGGTCCCGGTCCAGATATAGTGACTCAACAGGAAACTGTCCCGTCACAGATACAGTGGTACACAAGAAAAATATCCGAGTCAGAAACAGGGATGAACCGAAACAGGGTCCCGGTCCAGATATAGTGACTCAACAGGAAACTGTCCCGTCACAGATACAGTGGTACACAAGAAAAATATCCGAGTCAGAAACAGGGATGAACCGAAACAGGGTCCCGGTCCAGATATAGTGACTCAACAGGAAACTGTCCCGTCACAGATACAGTGGTACACAAGAAAAATATCCGAGTCAGAAACAGGGATGAACCGAAACAGGGTCCCGGTCCAGATATAGTGACTCAACAGGAAACTGTCCCGTCACAGATACAGTGGTACACAAGAAAAATATCCGAGTCAGAAACAGGGATGAACCGAAACAGGGTCCCGGTCCAGATATAGTGACTCAACAGGAAACTGTCCCGTCACAGATACAGTGGTACACAAGAAAAATATCCGAGTCAGAAACAGGGATGAACCGAAACAGGGTCCCGGTCCAGATATAGTGACTCAACAGGAAACTGTCCCGTCACAGATACAGTGGTACACAAGAAAAATATCCGAGTCAGAAACAGGGATGAACCGAAACAGGGTCCCGGTCCAGATATAGTGACTCAACAGGAAACTGTCCCGTCACAGATACAGTGGTACACAAGAAAAATATCCGAGTCAGAAACAGGGATGAACCGAAACAGGGTCCCGGTCCAGATATAGTGACTCAACAGGAAACTGTCCCGTCACAGATACAGTGGTACACAAGAAAAATATCCGAGTCAGAAACAGGGATGAACCGAAACAGGGTCCCGGTCCAGATATAGTGACTCAACAGGAAACTGTCCCGTCACAGATACAGTGGTACACAAGAAAAATATCCGAGTCAGAAACAGGGATGAACCGAAACAGGGTCCCGGTCCAGATATAGTGACTCAACAGGAAACTGTCCCGTCACAGATACAGTGGTACACAAGAAAAATATCCGAGTCAGAAACAGGGATGAACCGAAACAGGGTCCCGGTCCAGATATAGTGACTCAACAGGAAACTGTCCCGTCACAGATACAGTGGAACACAAGAAAAATAAACTATTCAGAAACAGGGATGAACCGAAACAGGGTCCCGGCCCAGATATAGTGACTCACCTGGAAACAGTCCCATCCCAGATACAGGGAAAAACAAGAAAAATAACCGAGTCAGAAACAGGGATGAACCGACACAGGGTTCCGGTCCAGATATAGTGACTCACCTGGAAACAGTCCCATCCCAGATACATTAAATAACAAGAAAAATATCCAAGTCAGAAACAGGGATGAACCGAAACAGGGTCCCGGTCCAGATGTAGTGACCCAGCAGGAAACAGTCCCATCCCAGATACAGGGAAAAACAAAAAAAATATCCGAGACAGAAACAGGGATGAGACCGAAACAGGGTCTCGGTCCAGATATAGTGACTCACCAGGAAACAGTCTTATCCCAGATACAAGAAAAATATGCGAGTCAGAAACAGGGATGATCCGAAACAGGGTCCCGGTCCAGATATAGTGACTCAAAAGGAAACTGTCCCGTCACAGATACAGTGGTACACAATAAAAATATCTGATACAGTGGTACACAAGAAAAATATCCTATTCAGACACAGGGATGGACCGAAACAGGGTCCTGGTCCAGATATAGTGACTCACCAGGAAACAGTCCCATCCCAGATATAGGGAAAAACAAGAAAAATATCCGAGTCAGAAAAATGAATGAACCGAAACAGGGTCACGATCCAGATATAGTGACTCATCTGGAAACAAGCCAATCCCGGATTCAGAGGAACACAAGAAATATATCCGAGTCAGTAACTGTCCCGCCACAGATACAGTGGTACACAAGAAAAATATCCGAGAACTGGGTCCCGGTCCAGATATAGTGACTCACCTGGAAACAGTCCCATCCCAGACACATTAAATAACAAGAAAAATATCCGAGTCAGAAACAGGGATGAACCGAAACAGGGTCCCGGTGCAGATATAGTGACTCACCTGGAAACAGTCCCATCCCAGATACATTAAATAACAAGAAAAATATCCGAGTCAGAAACAGGGATGAACCGAAACAGGGTCCTGGTCCAGATATAGTGACTCAGCAGGAAACAGTCTCATCCCAGATACAGGGAAAAACAAAAAAAATATCCGAGACAGAAACAGGGATGAGACCGAAACAGGGTCTCGGTTCAGATATAGTGACTCACCAGGAAACAGTCCCATCCCAGATACATTAAATAACAAGAAAAATATCCGAGTCAGAAATAGGGATGAACCGAAACAGGGTCCCGGTGCAGATATAGTGACTCAACTGGAAACAGTCCCATCCCAGATACATGAAATAACAAGAAAAATATCCGAGTCAGAAACAGGGATGAACCGAAACAGGGTCTCGATCCAGATATAGTGACTCAACAGGAAACTGTCCCGTCACAGATACAGTGGTCCACAAGAAAAATATTGGAGTCATAAACAGGGATGAAACGAAACAAGTCCCGGTCCAGATATAGTGACTCAACTGTAAACAGTCCCATCCCAGATACATTAAATACCAAGAAAAATATCCGAGTCAGAAACAGGTATAATCCGAAACAGGGTCCAGGTCCAGATATAGTGACTCAACAGGAATCTGTCCCGTCACAGATACAGTGGTACACAAGAAAAATATCCGAGTCAGAAACAGGGATGAACCGAAACAGGGTCCCGGTCCAGATATAGTGACTCACCTGGAAACAGTCCCATCCCAGATACATTAAATAACAAGAAAAATATCCGAGTCAGAAACAGGGATGAACCGAAACAGGGTCTCGGTCCAGATATAGTGACTCAACAGGAAACTGTCCCGTCACAGATACAGTGGGTCATAAGAAAAATATCCGAGTCAGAAACAGGGATGAACTGAAACAGAGTCCCGGTCCAGATATAGTGACTCAACTGTAAACAATCCCATCCCATATACATTAAATACCAAGAAAAATATCCGAGTCAGAAACAGGGATGATCCGAAACAGGGTCCCGGTCCAGATATAGTTACTCAACAAGAAATTTTCCCGTCACAGATACAGTGGTACACAAGAAAAATATCCGAGTCAGAAACAGGGATAAACCGAAACAGGGTCCCGGTCCAGATATAGTGACTCACCTGGAAACAGTCCAATCCCAGATACATTAAATAACAAGAAAAATGTCCGAGTCAGAAACAGGGATGAACCGAAACAGGGTCCCGGTCCAGATATAGTGACTCAGCAGGAAACAGTCCCATCCCAGATACAGGGAAAAACAAGAAAAATATCCGAGACAGAAACAGGGATGAGACCGAAACAGGGTCTCGGTCCAGATATAGTGACTCACCAGGAAACAGTCTCATTTCAGATACAAGAAAAATATCCGAGTCAGAAACAGGGTTGATCCGAAATAGGGTCCCCGTCCAGATATAGTGACTCAACAGGAAACTGTCCCGTCACAGATACAGTGGTACACAAGAAAAATATCCGATTCAGAAACAGGGATGAACCGAAACAGGGTCCCGGTCCAGATATAGTGACTCACCAGGAAACTGTCTGATCCTAGATACAGGGAAAAACAAGAAAAATATCCGAGTCAGAAACAGGGATGAACCGAAATAGGGTCTCGGTCCAGATATAATGACTCAACATGAAACTGTCCCGTCACAGATACAGTGGTCCACAAGAAAAATATCCGAGTCAGAAACAGGGACGAACCGAAACAGAGTCCCGGTCCAGATATAGCGATTCAACTGTAAACAGTCTCATCCCAGATACATTAAATACCAAGAAAAATATCCGAGTCAGAAACAGGGATGATCCGAAACAGGGTGCCGGTCCAGTTATAGTCACTCAACAGGAAACTGTCCCGTCACAGATACAGTGGTACACAAGAAAAATATCCGAGTCAGAAACAGGGATGAACCGAAACAGGGTCCCGGTCCAGATATAGTGACTCACCTGGAAACAGTCCCATCCCAGATACATTAAATAACAAGAAAAATATCCGAGTCAGAAACAGGGATGAACCGAAACAGGGTCCCGGTCCAGATATAGTGACTCACCTGGAAACAGTCCCATCCCAGATACATTAAATAACAAGAAAAATGTCCGAGTCAGAAACAGGGATGAACCGAAACAGGGTCCCGGTCCAGATATAGTGACTCAGCAGGAAACAGGCCCATCCCAGATACAGGGAAAAACAAGAAAAATATCCGAGACAGAAACAGGGATGAGACCGAAACAGGGTCTCGGTCCAGATATAGTGACTCACCAGGAAACAGTCTCATCTCAGATACAAGAAAAATATCCGAGTCAGAAACAGGGATGATCCGAAATAGGGTCCCCGTCCAGATATAGTGACTCAACAGGAAACTGTCCTGTGACAGATACAGTGGTACACAAGAAAAGTATCCGAGTCAGAAAAAGGGATGAACCGAAACAGGGTCCCGGTCCAGATATAGTGACTCACTAGGAAACTGTCCCAACCCAGATACAGGGAAAAACAAGAAAAATATCCTAGTCAGAAAAAGGAATGAACTGAAACAGGTTCCTGGTCCAGATATAGTGACTCACCAGGAAACAGTCCCATCCCAGATACAGAGAAAAACAGGAAAAATATCCGAGTCAGAAACAAGGATGTGCCGAAACAGGGTCTCGGTCTTGATATAGTGACTCAACAGGAAACTGTCCCATCACAGATACAGTGGTAGGAAACTGTCCCATCACATATACAGTGGTACACAAGAAAAATATCAAAGTCAGAAACAGGAATGAACCGAAACAGGGTCCTGGTCCAGATGTAGTGACTCACCAGGAAACAGTCACAACCCAGATACAGGAAAAAACAAGAAAAATAACCGAGTCAGAAACAGGAATGAACCGAAACAGGGTCTCGGTCCAGATATAGTGACTCAATTGGAAACTGTCCCGTCACAGATACAGTGGTCCACAAGAAAAATATCCGAGTCAGAAACAGGGATGAACCGAAACAGGGTCTCGATCCTGATATAGTGACTCAACAAGAAACTATCCCATCACAGATACAGTGGTACACAAGAAAAATATCCAAGTCAGAAACAGGAATGAACCGAATTAGGGTCCTGGTCCAGATATAGTACTCACCAAGAAACTGTCTCGTCACAGATACAGTAGACCACAAGAAAAATATCCGAGTCAGAAAAAGGGATGAACCGAAACAGGTTCCCGGTCCAGATATAGTGACTCAGCAGGAAATAGTCCCATCCCTGATACAGGTAAAAAAAATAAAAATATCCGAGTCAGAAACAGGGATGAGACCGAAACAGGGTCTCGGTCTAGATATAATAACTCACCAGGAAACAGTCTCATCCCAGATACAGGAAAAAACAAGAAAAATAACCGAGTCAGAAACAGGAATGAACCGAAACAGGGTCCCGGTCCAGATATAGTGACTCAATTGGAAACAGTCCCGTCACAGATACATTGGTCCACAAGAAAAATATCCGCGTCATAAACAGGGATGAATCGAAATAGAGTCCCGGTCCAGATATAGTGACTCACCAGGAAACATTCCCATCCCAGATACAGGGCAAAACAAGAAAAATATCCGAGTCAGAAACAGGGATGCACCGAAACAGGGTCCCGGTCCAAATATAGTGACTCACCAGGAAGCAGTCTCATCCTAGATACAGGGAAAAACAAAAAAAATATCCAAGTCAGAAACAGGAATGAACCGAAACAGGGTCCTGGTCCAGATATAGTGACTCCCAGGAAACAGTCCCATCCTAGATACAGGGAAAAATAAGAAAAATATCCGAGTCAGAAACTGGGATGAACCGAAACAGAGTCCCGGTCCTGATATAGTGACTCTACTGTAAACAGTCCCATCCCAGATACATTAAATACCAGGAAAAATATACGAGTCAGAAACAGGGATGATCCGAACCAGGGTCCCGATCCAGATATAGTGACACAACAGGAAACTGTCCCGTCACAGATACAGGGTCTCGGTCCAGATATAGTGACTCACCAGGAAACAGTCTCATCTCAGATACAATTAAAATATCCGAGTCAGAAACAGGGATGATCCGAAATAGGGTCCCTGTCCAGATATAGTGACTCAACAGGAAACTGTCCCATCACAGATACAGTGGTACACAAGAAAAGTATCCAAGTCAGAAACAGGGATGAACCCAAACAGGGTCCCGGTCCAGATATAGTGACTCACCAGGAAATAGTCCCATCCCAGATACAGAGAAAAACAAGAAAAATATCCGAGTCAGAAACAGGGATGAGCCGAAACAGGGTCTCGGTCCTGATATAGTGACTCAACAGGAAACTGTCCCATCACATATACAGTGGTACACAAGAAAAATATCCAAGTCAGAAACAGGAATGAACCGAAACAGGGTCCTGGTCCAGATGTAGTGACTCACCAGGAAACAGTCACATCCCAGATACAGAAAAAAACAAGAAAAATAACCGAGTCAGAAACAGGAATGAACCGAAACAGGGTCCCGGTCCAGATATAGTGACTCAATTGGAAACTGTCCCGTCACAGATACAGTGGTCCACAAGAAAAATATCCGAGTCAGAAACAGGGATGAACCGAAACAGGGTCTCGATCCTGATATAGTGACTCAACAGGAAACTATCCCATCACAGATACAGTGGTCCACAAGAAAAGTATCCGAGTCAGAACCAGGTATGAACCGAAACAGAGTCCCGGTCCAGATATAGTGATTCAACTGTAAACAGTCAGAAACAGGGATGATCCGAAACAGGGTCCCGGTCCAGATATAATGACTCAATAGGAAACTGTCCCGTCACAGATACAGTGGTACACAAGAAAAATATCCGAGTCAGAAACAGGGATAAACCGAAACAGGGTCCCGGTCCAGATATAGTGACTCACCAGGAAACAGTCCCATCCCAGATACATTAAATACCAAGAAAAATATCCGAGTCAGAAACAGGGATGAACCGAAACAGGGTCCCGGTCCAGATATAGTGACTCAACAGGAAACAGTCCCGTCACAGATACAGTGGTCCACAAGAAAAATATCCGAGTCAGAAACAGGGATGAACCGAAACAGGGTCCTGGTCCAGATATAGTGACTCACCAGCAAACAGTCCCATCCCAGATACAGGGAAAAACAAGAAAAATATCCGAGTCAGAAACAGGGATGAACCGAAACAGGGTCCCGGTCTAGATATAGTGACTCAACAGGAAACTGTCCCGTCACAGATACAGTGGTACACAAGAAAAATATCCGAGTCAGAAACAGGGATGAACCGAAACAGGGTCCCGGTCCAGATATAGTGACTCAACAGGAAACTGTCCCGTCACAGATACAGTGGTACACAAGAAAAATATCCGAGTCAGAAACAGGGATGAACCGAAACAGGGTCCCGGTCCAGATATAGTGACTCAACAGGAAACTGTCCCGTCACAGATACAGTGGTACACAAGAAAAATATCCGAGTCAGAAACAGGGATGAACCGAAACAGGGTCCCGGTCCAGATATAGTGACTCAACAGGAAACTGTCCCGTCACAGATACAGTGGTACACAAGAAAAATATCCGAGTCAGAAACAGGGATGAACCGAAACAGGGTCCCGGTCCAGATATAGTGACTCAACAGGAAACTGTCCCGTCACAGATACAGTGGTACACAAGAAAAATATCCGAGTCAGAAACAGGGATGAACCGAAACAGGGTCCCGGTCCAGATATAGTGACTCAACAGGAAACTGTCCCGTCACAGATACAGTGGTACACAAGAAAAATATCCGAGTCAGAAACAGGGATGAACCGAAACAGGGTCCCGGTCCAGATATAGTGACTCAACAGGAAACTGTCCCGTCACAGATACAGTGGTACACAAGAAAAATATCCGAGTCAGAAAAAGGGATGAACCGAAACAGGGTCCCGGTCCAGATATAGTGACTCAGCAGGGAACAGTCGCATCCCTGATACAGGGAAAAACAAGAAAAATATCCGAGACAGAAACAGGGATGAGACCGAAACAGGGTCTCGGTCCAGATATAGTGACTCACCAGGAAACAGTCTCATCTCAGATACAAGAAAAATATCCGAGTCAGAAACAGGGATGATCCGAAACAGGGTCCCGGTCCAGATATAGTGACTCAACAGGAAACTGTCCCGTCACAGATACAGTGGTACACAAGAAAAGTATCCGAGTCAGAAACAGGGATGAACCGAAACAGGGTCCCGGTCCTGATATAGTGACTCACCAGGAAACTGTCCCAACCCAGATACAGGGAAAAACAAGAAAAATATCCAAGTCAGAAAAAGGAATGAACCGAAACAGGGTCCTGGTCGAGGTATAGTGACTCACCAGGAAACAGTCCCATCCCAGATACAGAGAAAAACAAGAAAAATATCCGAGTAAGAAACAGGGATGAGCCGAAACAGGGCCTCGGTCCTGATATAGTGACTCAACAGGAAACTGTCCCATCACAGATACAGTGGTACACAAGAAAAATATCCAAGTCAGAAACAGGAATGAACCGAAACAGGGTCCCAGTCCAGATATAGTGACTCAACAGGAAACTGTCCCATCACAGATACAGTGGTACACAAGAAAAGTATCCGTGTCAGAAACAGGGATGAGTCGAAACAGGGTCCCGGTCCAGATATAGTGACTCACCTGGAAACTGTCCCATCCCAGATACATTAAATAACAAGAAAAATATCCAAGTCAGAAACAGAGATGAACCGAAACAGGGTCCCGGTGCAGATATAGTGACTCACCTGGAAACATTCCCATCCCAGATACATTAAATAACAAGAAAAATATCCGAGTCAGAAACAGGGATGAACCGAAACAGGGTCCTGGTCCAGATATAGTGACTCAGCGGGAAACAGTCTCATCCCAGATACAGGGAAAAACAAAAAAAATATCCGAGACAGAAACAGGGATGAGACCGAAACAGGGTCTCGGTTCAGATATAGTGACTCACCAGGAAACAGTCCCATCCCAGATACATTAAATAACAAGAAAAATATCCGAGTCAGAAACAGGGATGAACCGAAATAGGGTCTCGGTCCAGATATAGTGACTCAACATGAAACTGTCCCGTCACAGATACAGTGGTCCACAAGAAAAATATCCGAGTCAGAAACAGGGATGAACCGAAACAGAGTCCCGGTCCAGATATAGCGATTCAACTGTAAACAGTCCCATTCCAGATACATTAAATAACAAGAAAAATATCCGAGTCAGAAAAAGGGATGAACCGAAACAGGGTCCCGGTGCAGATATAGTGACTCACCTGGAAACAGTCCCATCCCAGATACATTAAATGACAAGAAAAATATCCGAGTCAGAAACAGGGATGAACCGAAACAGGGTTCTGGTCCAGATATAGTGACTCAGCAGGAAATAGTCTCATCCCAGATACAGGTAAAAACAAAAAAAATATCCGAGACAGAAACAGGGATGAGACCGAAATGAAAAACAAAAAAAATATCCGAGACAGAAACAGGGATGAGACCGAAATAGGGTCTCGGTTCAGATATAGTGACTCACCAGGAAACAGTCCCATCCCAGATACATTAAATAACAAGAAAAATATCCGAGCCAGAAATAGGGATGAACCGAAACAGGGTCCCGGTGCAGATATAGTGACTCAACTGGAAACAGTCCCATCCCAGATACATGAAATAACAAGAAAAATATCCGAGTCAGAAACAGGGATGAACCGAAACAGGGTCTCGATCCAGATATAGTGACTCAACAGGAAACTGTCCCATCACAGATACAGTGGTCCAAAAAGAAAAATATTCGAGTCATAAACAGGGATGAAACGAAACAGAGTCCCGGTCCAGATATAGTGACTGAACTGTAAACAGTCCCATCCCAGATACATTAAATTCCAAGAAAAATATCCGAGTCAGAAACAGGTATGATCCGAAACAGGGTCCCGGTCCAGATATAGTGACTCAACAGGAAACTGTCCCGTCACAGATACAGTGGTACAAAAGAAAAGTATCCGAGTCAGAAACAGGGATGAGCCGAAACAGGGTCTCGGTCCAGATATAATTACTCACCAGGAAACAGTCTCATCCCAGATAAAGGAAAAAACAAGAAAAATAACCGAGTCAGAAAAAGGAATGAACCGAAACAGGGTCCCGGTCCAGATATAATGACTCAATTGGAAACTGTCCCGTCACAGATACAGTGGTCCACAAGAAAAATATCCGAGTCAGAAACAGGGATGAACCGAAACAAGGTCCCGGTCCAGATATAGTGACTTAACAGGAAACTGTCCCGTCACAGATACAATGGTACACAAGAAAAATATCCGAGACAGAAACAGGGATGAGACCGAAACAGGGTCCCGGTGCAGATATAGTGACTCACCTAGAAACAGTCCCATCCCAAATACATTAAATAACAAGAAAATTTGATATAGTGACTCAACTGGAAACAGTCCCATCCCAGATACATGAATAACAAGAAAAATATCCGAGTCAGAAACAGGGATGAACCGAAACAGGGTCTCGATCCAGATATAGTGACTCAACAGGAAACTGTCCCGTCACAGATACAGTGGTACACAAGAAAAATATCCGAGTCAGAAACAGGGATGAACCGAAACAGGGTCCCGGTGCAGATATAGTGACTCACCTGGAAACAGTCCCATCCCAGATACATTAAGTAACAAGAAAATTATTCGAGTCAGAAATAGGGATGAACTGAAACAGGGTCCTGGACCAGATATAGTGACTCTGCAGGAAACAGTCTCATCCCAGATACAGGGAAAAACAAAAAAAATATCCGAGACAGAAACAGGGATGAGACCGAAACAGGGTCTCGGTTCAGATATAGTGACTCACCAGGAAACAGTCCCATCCCAGATACATTAAATAACAAGAAAAATATCCGAGTCAGAAACAGGGATGAACCGAAACAGGGTCCCGGTCCAGATATAGTGACTCAACTGGAAACAGTCCCATCCCAGATACATGAAATAACAAGAAAAATATCCGAGTCAGAAACAGGGATGAACCGAAACAGGGTCTCTATCCAGATATAGTGACTCAACAGGAAACTGTCCCGTCACAGATACTAGTGGTCCACAAGAAAAATATTCGAGTCATAAACAGGGATGAAACTAAACAGAGTCCCGGTCCAGATATAGTGACTCAACTGTAAACAGTCCCATCCCAGATACATTAAATACCAAGAAAAATATCCGAGTCAGAAACAGGTATGATACGAAACAGGGTCCCGGTCCAGATATAGTGACTCAACAGGAAACTGTCCCGTCACAGATACAGTGGTACACAAGAAAAGTATCCGAGTCAGAAACAGGGATGAGCCGAAACAGGGTCTCGGTCCAGATATAATGACTCACCAGGAAACAGTCTCATCCCAGATAAAGGAAAAAACAAGAAAAATAACCGAGTCAGAAACAGGAATGAACCGAAGCAGGGTCCCGGTCCAGATATAATGACTCAATTGGAATCTGTCCCGTTACAGATACAGTGGTCCACAAGTAATATCCGAGTCAGAAACAGGGATGAACCGAAACAGGGTCCCGGTAGAGATATAGTGACTCACCTGGAAACAGTCCCATCCCAGATACATTAAATAACAAGAAAATTATCCGAGTCAGAAATAGGGATGAACTGAAACAGGGTCCTGGACCAGATATAGTCACTCAGCAGGAAACAGTCTCATCCCAGATACAGGGAAAAACAAAAAAAATATCCGAGACAGAAACAGGGATGAGACCGAAACAGGGTCTCGGTTCAGATATAGTGACTCACCAGGAAACAGTCCCATCCCAGATACATTAAATAACAAGAAAAATATCCGAGTCAGAAATAGGGATGAACCGAAACAGGGTCCCGGTGCAGATATAGTGACTCAACCGGAAACAGTCCCTAGGGTCTATGTACTTTATTGTTCTTTTTATAGGGAGTCAGAAATAGGGATTAACCGAAACAGGGTCTCGATCCAGATATAGTGACTCAACAGGAAACTGTCCCGTCACAGATACAGTGGTCCACAAGAAAAATATTCGAGTCATAAACAGGGATGAAACGAAAAAGAGTCCCGGTCCAGCTATAGTGACTCAACTGTAAACAGTCCCATCCCAGATAAATTAAATTCCAAGAAAAATATCCGAGTCAGAAACACGGATGAACCGAAACAGAGTCCCGGTCCAGATATAGCGATTCAACTGTAAACAGTCCCATCCCAGATACATTAAATTCCAAGAAAAATATCCGAGTCAGAAACAGGGATGAACCGAAACAGGGTCCCGGTGCAGATATAGTGACTTACTTGGAAACAGTCCTATCCCAGATACATTAAATAACAAGAAAAATATCCGAGTCAGAAACAGGGATGAACCGAAATAGGGTCTCGGTCCAGATATAGTGACTCAACATGAAACTGTACCGTCACAGATACAGTGGTCCACAAGAAAAATATCCAAGTCAGAAACTGGGATGAACCGAAACAGAGTCCCGGTCCAGATATAGCGATTCAACTATAAACCGTCCCATCCCAGATACATTAAATTCGAAGAAAAATATCCGAATCAGAAACAGGGATGAATCGAAACAGGGTCCCGGTGCAGATATAGTGACTCACCTGGAAACAAACCCATCCCAGATACATTAAATAACAAGAAAAATATCCGAGTCAGAAACAGGGATGAACCGAAACAGGGTCCTGGTCTAGATATAGTGACTCAGCAGGAAACAGTCTCATCCCAGATACAGGGAAAAACAAAAAAAATATCCTAGACAGAAACAGGGATGAGACCGAAACAGGGTCTCGGTTCAGATATAGTGACTCACCAGGAAACAGTCCCATCCCAGATACATTAAATAACAAGAAAAATATCCGAGTCAGAAACAGGGATGAACCGAAATAGGGTCTCGGTCCAGATATAGTGACTCATCATGAAACTGTCCCGTCATAGATACAGTGGTCCACAAGAAAAATATCCGAGTCAGAAACAGGGATGAACCGAAACAGAGTCCCGGTCCAGATATAGCGATTCAACTGTAAACAGTCCCATCCCAGATACATTAAATTACAAGAAAAATATCCGAGTCAGAAACAGGGATGAACCGAAACAGGGACCTGGTCCAGATATAGTGACTCAGCAGGAAACAGTCTCATCCCAGATAAAGGGAAAAACAAAAAAAATATCCGAGACAGAAACAGGGATGAGACCGAAACAGGGTCTCGGTTCAGATATAGTGAGTCACCAGGAAACAGTCCCATCCCAGATACATTAAATAACAAGAAAAATATCCGAGTCAGAAACAGGGATGAACCGAAATAGGGTCTCGGTCCAGATATAGTGACTCATCATGAAACTGTCCCGTCACAGATATAGTGGTCCACAAGAAAAATATCCGAGTCAGAAACAGGGATGAACCGAAACAGAATCCCGGTCCAGATATAGCGATTCAACTGTAAACAGTCCCATCCCAGATACATTAAATTCCAAGAAAAATATCCGAGTCAGAAACAGGGATGAACCGAAACAGGGTCCCGGTGCAGATATAGTGACTAACCTAGAAACAGTCCCATCCCAAATACATTAAATAACAAGAAAATTATCCGAGTCAGAAATAGGGATAAACTGAAACAGGGTCCTTGTCCAGATATAGTGACTCAGCTGGAAACAGTCTCATCCCAAATACAGGGAAAAACAAAAAAAATAT
Organism: Cercis canadensis; assembly: GCA_003255065.1. Taxonomy (NCBI): domain Eukaryota; kingdom Viridiplantae; phylum Streptophyta; class Magnoliopsida; order Fabales; family Fabaceae; genus Cercis; species Cercis canadensis. The sequence continues at coordinate 80,206 of QAOA01001739.1, forward strand.
CCGAGACAGAAACAGGGATGAGACCGAAACAGGGTCTCGGTTCAGATATAGTGACTCACCAGGAAACAGTCCCATCCCAGATACATTAAATAACAAGAAAAATATCCGAGTCAGAAATAGGGATGAACCGAAACAGGGTCCCGGTGCAGATATAGTGACTCAACTGGAAACAGTCCCATCCCAGATACATGAAATAATAAGAAAAATATCCGAGTCAGAAACAGGGATGAACCGAAACAGGGTCTCGATCCAGATATAGTGACTCAACAGGAAACTGTCCCATCACAGATACAGTGGTCCAAAAAGAAAAATATTCGAGTCATAAACAGGGATGAAACGAAACAGAGTCCCGGTCCAGATATAGTGACTCAACTGTAAACAGTCCCATCCCAGATACATTAAATTCCAAGAAAAATATCCGAGTCAGAAACAGGTATGATCCGAAACAGGGTCCTGGTCCAGATATAGTTACTCAACAGGAAACTGCCCGTCACAGATACAGTGGTACAAAAGAAAAGTATCCGAGTCAGAAACAGGGATGAGCCGAAACAGGGTCTCGGTCCAGATATAATGACTCACCAGGAAACAGTCTCATCCCAGATAAAGGAAAAAACAAGAAAAATAACCGAGTCAGAAACAGGAATGAACCGAAACAGGGTCCCGGTCCAGATATAATGACTCAATTGGAAACTGTCCCGTCACAGATACAGTGGTCCACAAGAAAAATATCCGAGTCAGAAACAGGGATGAACCGAAACAAGGTCCCGGTCCAGATATAGTGACTCAACAGGAAACTGTCCCGTCACAGATACAGTGGTACACAAGAAAAATATCCGAGTCAGAAACAGGGATGAACCGAAACAGGGTCCCGGTCCAGATATAGTGACTCAACAGGAAACTGTCCCGTCACAGATACAGTGGTACACAAGAAAAATATCCGAGTCAGAAACAGGGATGAACCGAAACAGGGTCCCGGTCCAGATATAGTGACTCAACAGGAAACTGTCCCGTCACAGATACAGTGGTACACAAGAAAAATATCCGAGTCAGAAACAGGGATGAACCGAAACAGGGTCCCGGTCCAGATATAGTGACTCAACAGGAAACTGTCCCGTCACAGATACAGTGGTACACAAGAAAAATATCCGAGTCAGAAACAGGGATGAACCGAAACAGGGTCCCGGTCCAGATATAGTGACTCAACAGGAAACTGTCCCGTCACAGATACAGTGGTACACAAGAAAAATATCCGAGTCAGAAACAGGGATGAACCGAAACAGGGTCCCGGTCCAGATATAGTGACTCAACAGGAAACTGTCCCGTCACAGATACAGTGGTACACAAGAAAAATATCCGAGTCAGAAACAGGGATGAACCGAAACAGGGTCCCGGTCCAGATATAGTGACTCAACAGGAAACTGTCCCGTCACAGATACAGTGGTACACAAGAAAAATATCCGAGTCAGAAACAGGGATGAACCGAAACAGGGTCCCGGTCCAGATATAGTGACTCAACAGGAAACTGTCCCGTCACAGATACAGTGGTACACAAGAAAAATATCCGAGTCAGAAACAGGGATGAACCGAAACAGGGTCCCGGTCCAGATATAGTGACTCAACAGGAAACTGTCCCGTCACAGATACAGTGGTACACAAGAAAAATATCCGAGTCAGAAACAGGGATGAACCGAAACAGGGTCCCGGTCCAGATATAGTGACTCAACAGGAAACTGTCCCGTCACAGATACAGTGGTACACAAGAAAAATATCCGAGTCAGAAACAGGGATGAACCGAAACAGGGTCCCGGTCCAGATATAGTGACTCAACAGGAAACTGTCCCGTCACAGATACAGTGGTACACAAGAAAAATATCCGAGTCAGAAACAGGGATGAACCGAAACAGGGTCCCGGTCCAGATATAGTGACTCAACAGGAAACTGTCCCGTCACAGATACAGTGGTACACAAGAAAAATATCCGAGTCAGAAACAGGGATGAACCGAAACAGGGTCCCGGTCCAGATATAGTGACTCAACAGGAAACTGTCCCGTCACAGATACAGTGGTACACAAGAAAAATATCCGAGTCAGAAACAGGGATGAACCGAAACAGGGTCCCGGTCCAGATATAGTGACTCAACAGGAAACTGTCCCGTCACAGATACAGTGGTCCACACGAAAAATATCCGAGTCAGAAACAGGGATGATTCGAAACAGGGTCCCGGTCCAGATATAGCGACTCACCTGGAAACTGTCCCATCCCAGATACATTAAATAACAAGAAAAATATCCTAGTCAGAAACAGGGATGAACCGAAACAGGGTCCCGGTGCAGATATAGTGACTCACCTGGAAACAGTCCCATCCCAGATACATTAAATAACAAGAAAAATATCCGAGTCAGAAACAGGGTTGAACCGAAACAGGGTCCTGGCCCAGATATAGTAACTCAGCAGGAAACAGTCCCATCCTAGATACAGGGAAAAACAAAAAAAATATACGAGACAGAAACAAGGATGAGACCGAAACAGGGTCTCGGTTCAGATATAGTGACTCACCAGGAAACAGTCTCATCCCAGATACAAGAAAAATATCCGAGTCAGAAACAGGGATGATCCGAAACAGGGTCCCGGTCAAGATATAGTGACTCAACAGGAAACTTTCCCGTCCCAGATACAGCGGTACATAAGAAAAATATCCGAGTCAGAAACAGGGATGAACCGAAACAGGGTCCCGGTCTAGATATAGTGACTCACTTGGAAACAAACCCATCCCAGAAACATTAAATAACAAGAAAAATATCCGAGTCAGAAACAGGGATGAACCGAAACAGGGTCCCGGTCCAAATATAGTGACTCACCAGGAAGCAGTCTCATCCCAGATGCAGGGAAAAACAAGAAAAATATCCAAGTCAGAAACAGAAATGAACCGAAACAGGGTCCTGGTCCAGATATAGTGACTCACCAGGAAACAGTCCCATCCTAGATACAGGGAAAAATAAGAAAAATATCCGAGTCAGAAACAGGTATGAACCGAAACAGGGTCTCGGTCCAGATATAGTGACTCAAATGGAAATAGTCTCATCTCAGATACAAGAAAAATATCCGAGTCAGAAACAGGGATGATCCGAAATAGGGTCCCCGTCCATATATAGTGACTCAACAGGAAATTGTCCCGTCACAGATACAGTGGTACACAAGAAAAGTATCCGACTCAGAAAAAGGGATGAACCGAAACAGGGTCCCGGTCCAGATATAGTGACTCACCAGGAAACTGTCCCAACCCAGATACAGGGAAAAACAAGAAAAATATCCAAGTCAGAAAAAGGAATGAACCGAAACAGGGTCCTGGTCCAGATATAGTGACTCAACAGGAAACAGTCCCATCCCAGATACAGAGAAAAACAGGAAAAATATCCGAGCCAGAAATAGGGATGTGCCGAAACAGGGTCTCGGTCCTGATATAGTGACTCAACAGGAAACTGTCCCATCACAGATACAGTGGTACACAAGAAAAAAATACGAGTTAGAAACAGGGATGAACCGAAACAGGGTCCCGGTCCAAATATAGTGACTCAACAGGAAACTGTCCCGTCACAGATACAGTGGTCCACACGAAAAATATCCGAGTCAGAAACAGGGATGATTCGAAACAGGGTCCCTGTCCAGATATAGTGACTCACCTTGAAATAGTCCCATCCCAGATACATTAAATAACAAGAAAAATATCCGAGTCAGAAACAGGGATGAACCGAAACAGGGTCCCGGTGCAGATATAGTGACTCACCTGGAAACAGTCCCATCCCAGATACATTAAATAACAAGAAAAATATCCGAGTCAGAAACAGGGTTGAACCGAAACAGGGTCCTGGTCCAGATATAGTAACTCAGCAGGAAACAGTCCCATCCTAGATACAGGGAAAAACAAAAAAAATATCTGAGACAGAAACAGGGATGAGACCGAAACAGGGTCTCGGTTCAGATATAGTGACTCACCAGGAAACAGTCTCATCCCAGATACAAGAAAAATATCCGAGTCAGAAATAGGGATGATCCGAAACAGGGACCCGGTCAAGATATAGTGACTCAACAGGAAACTGTCCCATCACAGATACAGCGGTACACAAGAAAAATATCCGAGTCAGAAACAGGGATGAACCGAAACAGGGTCCCGGTCTAGATATAGTGACTCACTTTGAAACAGACCCATCCCAGAAACATTAAATAACAAGAAAAATATCCGAGTCAGAAACAGGGATGAACCGAAACAGGGTCCCGGTCCAAATATAGTGACTCACCAGGAAGCAGTCTCATCCCAGATACAGGGAAAAACAGGAAAAATATCTAAGTCAGAAACAGAAATGAACCGAAACAGGGTCCTGGTCCAGATATAGTGACTCACCAGGAAACAGTCCCATCCTAGATACAGGGAAAAATAAGAAAAATATCCGAGTCAGAAACAGGGATGAACCGAAACAGGGTTTCGGTCCAGATATAGTGACTCAACAGGAAATAGTCTCATCTCAGATACAAGAAAAATATCCGAGTCAGAAACAGGGATGATCCGAAATTTGGTCCCCATCCATATATAGTGACTCAACAGGAAATTGTCCCGTCACAGATACAGTGGTACACAAGAAAAGTATCCGAGTCAGAAAAAGGGATGAACCGAAACAGGGTCCCGGTCTAGATATAGTGACTCAACAGGAAACTGTCCCAACCCAGATACAGGGAAAAACAAGAAAAATATCCAAGTCAGAAAAAGGAATGAACCGAAACAGGGTCCTGGTCCAAATATAGTGACTCAACAGGAAACAGTCCCATCCCAGATACAGAGAAAAACAAGAAAAATATCCGAGTCAGAAACAGGGATGAGCCGAAACAGGGTCTCGGTCCTGATATAGTGACTCAACAGGAAACTGTCCCATCACAGAAAGTGGTACACAAGAAAAATATCCAAGTCAGAAACAGGAATGAACCGAAACAGGGTCCTGGTCCAGATATAGTGACTCACCAGGAAACAATCCCATCCCAGATACAGAGAAAAACAAGAAAAATATCCGAGTCAGAAACAGGGATGAACCGAAACAGGGTTTCGGTCCTGATATAGTGACTCAACAGGAAACTATCCCATCACAGATACAGTGGTACACAAGCAAAATATCCAAGTCAGAAACAGGAATGAACGGAATTAGGGTCCTGGTCCAGATATAGTACTCACCAAGAAACTGTCCCGTCACAGATACAGTGGACCACAAGAAAAATATCCGAGTCAGAAAAAGGGATGAACCGAAACAGGTTGCCGGTCCAGATATAGTGACTCAGCTGGAAATAGTCCCATCCCAGATACAGGTAAAAAAAATAAAAATATCCGAGACAGAAACAGAGATGAGACCGAAACAAGGTCTCAGTCCAGATATAATGACTCACCAGGAAACAGTCTCATCCCAGATCCAAGAAAAATATCCGAGTCAGAAACAGGGATTATCCGAAACAGGGTCCCGGTCCAGATATAGTGACTCAACTGTAAACAGTCCCATCCCAGATACATTAAATACCATGAAAAATATCCGAGTCAGAAACAGGGATGAACCGAAACAGGGTCCCGGTCTAGATATAGTGACTCACTTGGAAACAGTCCCATCCCAGAAACATTAAATAAGAAGAAAAATATCCGAGTCAGAAAAAGGGATGAACCGAAATAGGGTCCCGGTCCAAATATAGTGACTCACCAGGAAGCAGTCTCATCCCAGATACAGGGAAAAACAAGAAAAATATCCAAGTCAGAAAAAGGAATGAACCGAAACAGGGTCCTAGTCCAGATAAAGTGACTCACCAGGAAACAATCCCATCCCAGATACAGAGAAAAACAAGAAAAATATCTGAGTCAGAAACAGGGATGAGCCGAAACAGGGTCTCGATCCTGATATAGTGACTCAACAGGAAACTGTCCCATCACATAAAGTGGTACACAAGAAAAATATCCAAGTCAGAAACAGGAATGAACCGAAACAGGGTCCTGGTCCAGATATAGTGACTCACCAGGAAACAGTCCCATCCCAGATACAGAGAAAAACAAGAAAAATATCCGAGTCAGAAACAGGGATGAACCGAAACAGGGTCTCGGTCCTGATATAGTGACTCAACAGGAAACTATCCCATCACAGATACAGTGGTACACAAGCAAAATATCCAAGTCAGAAACAGGAATGAACGGAATTAGGGTCCTGGTCCAGATATAGTACTCACCAAGAAACTGTCCCGTCACAGATACAGTGGACCACAAGAAAAATATCCGAGTCAGAAAAAGGGATGAACCGAAACAGGTTCCCGGTCCAGATATAGTGACTCAGCAGGAAATAGTCCCATCCCAGATACAGGTAAAAAAAATAAAAATATCCGAGACAGAAACAGGGATGAGACCGAAGCAAGGTCTCAGTCCAGATATAATGACTCACCAGGAAACAGTCTCATCCCAGATACAGGAAAAAACAAGAAAAATAACCGAGTCAGAAACAGGAATGAACCGAAACAGGGTCCCGGTCCAGATATAGTGACTCAATTGGAAACTGTCCCGTCACAGATACAGTAGTCCACAAGAAAAATATCCGAGTCAGAAACAGGGACGAACCGAAACAGGGTCCCGGTCTACATATAATGACTCAACAGGAAACTGTCCCGTCACAGATACAGTGGTACACAGGAAAAATATCCGAGTCATAAACAGGGATGGACCGAAACAGGGTCCCGGTCCAGATATAGTGACTCACCAGGAAACTGTCCCAACTCAGATACAGGGAAAAACAAGAAAAATATCCAAGTCAGAAAAAGGAATGAACCGAAACAGAGTCCTGGTCCAGATATAGTGACTCACCAGGAAACAGTCCCATCCCAGATACAGAGAAAAACAAGAAAAATATCCGAGTCAGAAACAGGGATGAGCCGAAACAGGGTCTCGGTCCTGATATAGTGACTCAACAGGAAACTGTCCCATCACAGATACAGTGGTACAGAAGAAAAATATCCAAGTCAGAAACAGGAATGAACCGAAACAGGGTCCTGGTTCAGATATAGTGACTCACCAATAAACTGGCCCGTCACAGATACAGTGGACCACAAGAAAAATATCCGAGTCAAAAACAGGGATGAACCGAAACAGGGTCCCGGTCCAGATATAATGACTCAGCAGGAAATAGTCCCATCCCAGATACAGGTAAAAAAAATAAAAATATCCGAGACAGAAACAGGGATGAGACCGAAACAGGGTCTCGGTCCAGATATAATGACTCACCAGGAAACAGTCTCATCCCAGATAAAGGAAAAAACAAGAAAAATAACCGAGTCAGAAACAGGAATGAACCGAAACAGGGTCCCGGTCCAGATATAGTGACTCAATTGGAAACTGTCCCGTCACAGATACATTGGTCCACAAGAAAAATATCCGAGTCAGAAACAAGGATGAATCGAAATAGAGTCCCGGTCCAGATATAGTGACTCACCAGGAAACATTCCCATCCCAGATACAGGGCAAAACAAGAAAAATATTTGAGTCAGAAACAGGGATGCACCGAAACAGGGTCCCGGTCCAAATATAATGACTCACCAGGAAGCAGTCTCATCCTAGATACAGGGAAAAACAAATCAGGAAGCAGTCTCATCCCAGATACAGGGAAAAACAAAAAAAATATGCAAGTCAGAAACAGGAATGAACCGAAACAGGGTCCTGGTCCAGATATAGTGACTCACCAGGAAACAGTCCCATCCTAGATACAGGGAAAAATAAGAAAAATATCCGAGTCAGAAACTGGGATGAACCGAAACAGGGTCCCGGTCCAGATATAGTGACTCAACTGTAAACAGTCCCATCCCAGATACATTAAATACCAAGAAAAATATACGAGTCAGAAACAGGGATGATCCGAACCAGGGTCCCGATCCAGATATAGTGACACAACAGGAAACTGTCCCGTCACTGATACAGTGGTACACAAGAAAAATATCCGAGTCAAAAACAGGGATGTTCCCGGTCCAGATATAGTGACTCACCAGGAAACATTCCCATCCCAGGAACATTAAATAACAAGAAAAATATCCGAGTCAGAAACAGGGATGAACCGAAACAGGGTCCCGGTCCAAATATAGTGACTCACCAGGAAGCAGTCTTATCCCAGATACAGGGAAAAACAAAAAAAATACCCAAGTCAGAAACAGGAATGAACCGAAACAGGGTCCTGGTCCAGATATAGTGACTCCCAGGAAACAGTCCCATCCTAGATACAGGGAAAAATAAGAAAAATATCCGAGTCAGAAACTGGGATGAACCGAAACAGGGTCCCGGTACAGATATAGTGACTCAACTGTAAACAGTCCCATCCCAGATACATTAAATACCAAGAAAAATATCCGAGTCAGAAACAGGGATGAACCGAAACAGGGTTTCGGTCCAGATATAGTGACTCAACAGGAAATAGTCTCATCTCAGATACAAGAAAAATATCCGAGTCAGAAACAGGGATGAACCGAAATAGGGTCCCCATCCATATATAGTGACTCAACAGGAAATTGTCCCGTCACAGATACAATGGTACACAAGAAAAGTATCCGAGTCAGAAAAAGGGATGAACCGAAACAGGGTCCCGGTCTAGATATAGTGACTCACCAGGAAACTGTCCCAACCCAGATACAGGGAAAAACAAGAAAAATATCCAAGTCAGAAAAAGGAATGAACCGAAACAGGGTCCTGGTCCAAATATAGTGACTCAACAGGAAACAGTCCCATCCCAGATACAGAGAAAAACAAGTAAAATATCCGAGTCAGAAACAGGGATGAGCCGAAACCTGGTCTCGGTCCTGATATGGTGACTCAACAGGAAACTGTCCCATCACATAAAGTGGTACACAAGAAAAATATCCAAGTCAGAAACAGGAATGAACCGAAACAGGGTCCTGGTCCAGATATAGTGACTCAACAGGAAACAGTCCCATCCCAGATACAGAGAAAAACAAGAAAAATATCCGAGTCAGAAACAGGGATGAACCGAAACAGGGTCTCGGTCCTGATATAGTGACTCAACAGGAAACTATCCCATCACAGATACAGTGGTACACAAGAAAAATATCCAAGTCAGAAACAGGAATGAACCGAATTAGGGTCCTGGTCCAGATATAGTACTCACCAAGAAACTGTCCCGTCACAGATACAGTGGACCACAAGAAAAATATCCGAGTCAGAAAAAGGGATGAACCGAAACAGGTTACCGGTCCAGATATAGTGACTCAGCAGGAAATAGTCCCATCCCAGATACAGGTAAAAAAAATAAAAATATCCGAGACAGAAACAGGGATGAGACCGAAACAGGGTCTCGGTCCAGATATAATGACTCACCAGGAAACAGTCTCATCCTAGATACAGGAAAAAACAAGAAAAATAACCGAGTCAGAAACAGGAATGAACCGAAACAGGGTCCCTGTCCAGATATAGTGACTCAATTGGAAACTGTCCCGTCACAGATACAGTGGTCCACAAGAAAAATATTCGAGTCAGAAACAGGGATGAACCGAAATAGAGTCCCGGTCCAGATATAGTGACTCAACAGGAAACAGTCCCATCCCAGATACAGGGAAAAACAAGAAAAATATCCGAGTCAAAAACAGGAATGAACCGAAACAGGGTCCCGGTCCAGATATAGTGACTCACCAGGAAACAGTCCTATCCCAGATACAGGAAAAAACAAGAAAAATATCCGAGACAGAAACAGGGTCCCGTCACGATATAGTGACTCACCAGGAAACAGTCCCATCCCAGATATAGGGAAAAACAAGAAAAATATCCGAGTTAGAAACAGGAATGAACTGAAACAGGGTCCTGGTCCAGATATAGTGACTCACCAGGAAACTGTCTCATCCCAGATACAGGGAAAAAAAAGAAAAATATCCGAGTCAGAAACAGGGATGAACCGAAACAGGGTCCCGGTCCAGATATAGTGACTCACCAGGAAACAGTCCCATCCCAGATATAGGGAAAAACAAGAAAAATATCCGAGTCAGAAACAGGAATGAACTGAAACAGGGTCCTGGTCCAGATATAGTGACTCACCAGGAAACAGTCCCATCCCAGATATAGGGAAAAACAAGAAAAATATCCGAGTCAGAAACAGGGATGAACCGAAACAGGGTCCCGGTCCAGATACAGTGACTAAACAGGAAACTTTCCCATCACAGATACAGTGGTACAGAAGAAAAATATCCGAGTCAGAAACAAGGATGCACCGAAACAGGGGCCCGGTCCAGATATAGTGACTCAACAGGAAACTGTCTCGTCACAGATACAGTGGTACACAAGAAAAATATCCGAGTCAGAAACAGGGATGAACCGAAACAGGGTCCCGGTCCAGATATAGTGACTCACCTGGAAACAGTCCCATCCCAGATACATTAAATAACAAGAAAAATATCCGAGTCAGAAACAGGGATGAGACCGAAACAGGGTCTCGGTCCAGATATAGTGACTCACCTAGAAACAGTCTCATCTCAGATACAAGAAAAATATCCGAGTCAGAAACAGGGATGAACCGAAACAGGGTCCCGGTCCAGATATAGTGACTCAACAGGAAACTGTCTCGTCACAGATACAGTGGTACACAAGAAAAATATCCGAGTCAGAAACAGGGATGAACCGAAACAGGGTCCCGGTCTAGATATAGTGACTCACCTGGAAACAGTCCCATCCCAGATACATTAAATAACAAGAAAAATATCCGAGTCAGAAACAGGGATGAGACCGAAACAGGTTCTCGGTCCAGATATACTGACTCACCAGGAAACAGTCTCATCCCAGGTCCAAGAAAAATATCCGAGTCAGAAACATGGATGATCCGAAACAAAGTCCCGGTCCATATATAGTGACTCAACTGTAAAGAGTCCCATCCCAGATACATTAAATACCATGAAAAAATATCCGAGTCAGAAACAGGGATGAACCGAAACAGGGTCCCGGTCCAGATATAGTGACTCACCAGGAAACAGTGCCATCCCAGATGCAGGGAAAAAATAGAAAAATATCCAAGTCAGAAACAGGGATATATCAAAACAGGGTCCCGGTCCAGTTATAGTTACTCAACAGGAAACTGTCCCGTCACAGATACAGAGGTACACAAGAAAAATATCCGAGTCAGAAATAGGGATGAACCGAAACAGAGTCCCGGTCCAGATATAGTGACACAACTGTAAACAGTCCCATCCCAGATACATTAAATACCAAGAAAAATATCCGAGTCAGAAACAGGGATGAACCGAAACAGGGTCTCGGTCCAGATATAGTGACTCA
>QAOA01001739.1:175918-186144 GCA_003255065.1 Cercis canadensis
TCCCTGATTCAGTGATCTGCAAGAAAAATATCCGAGTCAGAAACAGGGATGAACCGAAACAGTGTCCCGGTCCAGATATAGTGACTTACCAGGAAACTGTCCCGTCCTGATTCAGTGATCTACACAAAAAATATCCGAGTCAGAAACAGGGATGAACCGAAACAGGGTCCCAGTCCAAATACAGTGACTTACCAGAAAACTGTCCCGTCCCTGATTCAGTGATCCACACGAAAAATATCTGAGTCAGAAACATGGATGAACTCAAACAGGGTCTCGGAACAGATATAGTGACTCACCAGGAAACTGTTTCGTTCCTGATTCAGAGATCTGCAAGAAAAATATCCAAGTCAGAAACAAGGATGAACCGAAACAGGGTCCCGGAACAGATATAGTGACTCACCAGGAAACTGTCTCGTCCTTGATTCAGTGATATACACGAAAAATATCTGAGTCAAAAACATGGATGAACTGAAATAGGGTCCCGGAACAGATATAGTGACTCACCAGGAAACTGTCCCGTCCCTGATTCAGTGATCTACACTAAAAATATCTGAGTCAGAAAATGGGATGAACCGAAACAGGGTCCCGAGGTCCCGGTCCAGATATAGTGACTTACCAGGAAACTGTAACGTCCCCGATTCAGTGATCTACACGAAAAATATGTGAGTCAGAAACATGGATGAACTGAAACAGCGTCCCGGAACAGATATAGTTACTCACCAGGAAACTGTATCGTCCCTGATTCAGTGATCTACAAGAAAAATATCTGAGTCAGAAACAGGGATGAACCGAAACAGGGTCCCGGAACAGATATAGTGACTCACCAGGAAACTGTCTCGTCCCTGATTCAGTGATCTACAAGAAAAATATCCGAGTCAGAAACAGGGATGAACCGAAACAGGGTCCCGGTCCAGATATAGTGACTTACCAGGAAACTGTAACGTCCCTGATTCAGTGATCTACACGAAAAATATCTGAGTCAGAAACATGGATGAACTGAAACAGCGTCCCGGAACAGATATAGTTACTCACCAGGAAACTGTCTCGTCCCGGTTTCAGTGATCTACAAGAAAAATATCCGAGTCAGAAACAGGGATGAACCGAAACAGGGTCCCGGTCCAGATATAGTGACTTACCAGGAAACTGTAACGTCCCTGATTCAGTGATCTACACGAAAAATATCTGAGTCAGAAACATGGATGAACTGAAACAGGGTCTCGGAACAGATATAGTTACTCACCAGGAAATTGTCTCGTCCCTAATTCAGTGATCTGCAAGAAAAATATCCGAGTCAGAAACAGGGATGAACCGAAACAGGGTCCTAGTCCAGATATAGTGACTTACCAAGAAACTGTCCCGTCCCTGATTCAATGATCTACAAGAAAAATATCTGAGTCAGAAACAGGGATGAACTGAAACAGGGTCCCGGTCCAAATATAGTGACTTACCAGGAAACTGTCCTGTCCCTGATTCAGTGATCTACAAGAAAAATATATGAGACAGAAACAGGGATGAACCGAAACAAGGTCCCGGAACAGATATAGTGACTCACCAGGAAACTGTCTCGTCCCTGATTCAGTGTTCTGCAAGAAAAATAACCGAGTTAGAAACAGGGATGAACCGAAACTGGGTCCCGGTCCAGATATAGTGACTTACCAAGAAACTGTCTCGTCCCTGATTTAGTGATCTACACGAAAAATATCTGAGTCAGAAACAAGGATGAACTGAAACAGGGTCCCGGTCCAGATATAGTGACTTACCAGGAAACTCTCCCGTCCGTGATTCAGTGATCTACAAGAAAAATATCTGAGCCAGAAACAGGGATGAACCGAAAGAGGGTCCCAGTCCAGATATAGTGACTTACCAGAAATCTGTCCCCTCCCTGATTCAGTGATCTACACAAAAAATATCTGAGTCAGAAACATGGATGAACCAAAACAGGGTCCAGGAACAGATATAGTGACTCACCAGGAAACTGTCTCGTCCCTGATACAGTGATCTGCAAGAAAAATTATACGAGTCAGAAACAGGGATGAACCGAAACAGGTTCCCGGACAGATATAGTGACTTACCAGGAAACTGTCCCGTCCCTGATTCAGTGATCTGCATGAAAAATATCCGAGTCAGAAACAGGGATGAACCAAAACTGGGTCCCGGTCCAGATATAGAGACTTACCAGGAAACTGTCCCGTCCTTGATTCAGTGATCTACACGAAAAAAATCTGAATCAAACACAGGGATGAAGCGAAACAGGGTCCCGGAACAGATATAGTGACTAACTAGGAAACCGTCTCGTCCCTGATTCAGTGATCTGCAAGAAAAATATCCGAGTCAGAAACAGGGATGAACCGAAATATGGTCCCGGTCCAGATATAGTGAATTACCGGGAAACTGTCCCGTCCCTGATTCAGTGATCTACACAAAAAATATATGAGTCAGAAACTTGAACTGTCCCGTCCCTGATTCAGTGATCTACACGAAAAATATCTGAGTTAGAAACTTAGATGAACCGAAACTGGGTCCCGGTCCAGATATAGTGACTTACCAGGAAACTGTCCCGTCCCCGATTCAGTGATCTGCAAGAAAAATAACCGAGTTAGAGACAGGGATGAACCGAAACTGGGTCCTGGTCCAGAAATAGTGACTTACCAGAAAACTGTCTCTTCCCTGATTCAGTGATCTACAAGAAAAATATCTGAGTCAGAAACAGGGTCCCGGAACAGATATAGTGACTCACCAGGAAACTGTCTCGTCCCTGATACAGTGATCTGCAAGAAAAATTATACGAGTCAGAAACAGGGATGAACCGAAACAGGATCCCGGTTCAGATATAATGTCTTTCCAGGAAACTGTCACGTCCCTGATTCAGTGATCTACACGAAAAATATCTGAGACAGAAACAGGGATGAACCGAAACAGGGTCCCGGAACAGATATAGTGAGTCTCCAGGAAACTGTCCCGTCCCTGATTCAGTGATCTGCAAGAAAAATATCTGAGTCAGAAACAGGGATGAACCGAAACAAGGTCCCGGAACAGATATAGTGACTCACCAGGAAACTGTCTCGTCCCTGATTCAGTGATCTGCAAGAAAAATATCCGAGTTAGAAACAGGGATGAACCGAAACTGGGTCCCGGTCCAGATATTGTGACTTACCAGGAAACTGTCTCGTCCCTCATTCAGTGATATACCAGAAAAATATCTGAGTCAGAAACAAGGATGAACCGAAATATGGTCCCGGTCCAGATATAGTGACTTACCAGGAAACTGTCCCGTCCCTCATTCAGTGAGCTACACGAAAAATATCTGAGTCAGAAACAAGGATGAACTGAAACAGGGTCCCGGTCCAGATATAGTGACTCTCCAGGAAACTGTCTCGTCCAAGATTCAGTGATCTACAAGAAAAATATCTGAGTCAGATAATGGGATGAACCGAAACAGGGTCCCGGTCCAGATATAGTGACTCACCAGGAAACTGTCCCGTCCCTGATTCAGTGATCTGCAAGAAAAATATCCGAGTTAAAAACAGGGATGAACCGAAACTGGGTCCCGGTCCAGATATTGTGACTTACCAGGAAACTGTCCCGTCCCTGATTCAGTGATCTGCAAGAAAAATATCTGAGTCAGAAACAGGGATGAACCGAAACAAGGTCCCGGAACAGATATAGTGACTCTCTAGGAAACGGTCTCGTTCCATATTCAGTTATCTACAAGAAAAATATCTGAGTCAGAAAATGGGATGAACCGAAACAGGGTCCCGGTCCAGATATAGTGACTCTCCAGGAAACTGTGCCGTCCCAGATTCAGTAATCTACAAGAAAAATATTTGAGTCAGAAAAAGGGATGAACTGAAACAGGGTCCCGGTGCAGATATAGTGACTTACCAGGAAACTGTCCCGTCCCTGATTCAGTGATCTACAAGAAAAATATCTGAGTCAGAAACAGGGATGAACCGAAACAGGGTCCTGGTCCAGATATAGTGACTTACCAGAAAACTGTCCCGTCCCTGATTCAGTGATCTACACGAAAAATATCTGAGACAGAAACAGGGATGAACCGAAACAGGGTCCCGGTCTCGATATAGTGACTTACCAGGAAACTGTCCCGTCCCAGATTCAGTGATCTACAAGAAAAATATCTGAGTCAAAAACAGGGATGAACCGAAACAGGGTCCCGGAACAGATATAGTGACTCACCAGGAAATTGTCTCGTCCTTGATTCAGTGATTTGCAAGAAAAATATCCGAATTAGAAACAGGGATGAAAAGAAACTGGGTCCCGATCCAGATATAGAGACTTACCAGGAAACTGTCCCGTCCTTGATTCAGTGATCTACACGAAAAATATCTGAGTCAGAAACATGGATGAACTGAAACAGGGTCCCGGAACAGATATAGTGACTCACCAGGAAACTGTATCGTCCCTGATTCAGTGATCTACAAGAAAAATATCTGAGTCAGAAACAGGGAAGAACGGAAACAGGGTCCCGGAACAGATATAGTCACTCACCAGGATATTGTCCCGTCCCTGATTCAGTGATCTGCAAGAAAAATACCTGAGTCAGAAACAAGGATGAACCGAAACAAGGTCCCGGAACAGATATAGTGACTCACCAGGAAACTGTCTCGTCCCTGATTCCGTGATCTGCATGAAAAATATCCGAGTTAGAAAAAGGGATGAACCGAAACTGGGTCCCGGTCGAGATATAGTGACTTACCAGGAAACTGTCTCGTCCCTGATTCAGTGATCTACAAGAAAAATATCTGAGTCAGAAACAAGGATGAACCGAAATATGGTCCCGGTCCAGATATAGTGACTTACCAGGAAACTGTCCCGTCCCTGATTCAGTGAGCTACACGAAAAATATCTGAGTCAGAAACTAGGATGAACTGAAACAGGGTCCCGGTCCAGATATAGTGACTCTCCAGGAAACTGTCTCGTCCAAGATTCAGTGATCTACAAGAAAAATATCTGAGTCAGATAATGGGATGAACCGAAACAGGGTCCCGGTCCAGATATAGTGACTCTCCAGGAAACTGTCCCGTCCCTGATTCAGTGATCTGCAAGAAAAATATCTGAGTCAGAAACAGGGATGAACCGAAACAAGGTCCCGGAACAGATATAGTGACTCTCTAGGAACCTGTCTCGTTCCATATTCAGTTATCTACAAGAAAAATATCTGAGTCTGGTCCCAGAACAGATATAGTGACTTACCAGGAAACTGTCTCGTCCCATATTCTGTGATCTGCATGAAAAATATACGAATTAGAAACAGGGATGAACCGAAACAGGGTCCCGGTACAGATAAAGTGACTTACCAGGAAACTGTCCCGTCCTTGATTCAGTGATCTACACGAAAAATATCTGAGTCAAAAACAGGGATGAACCGAAACAGGGTCCCGGAACAGATATAGTGACTCACCAGGAAACTGTCTCGTCCCTGATTCAGTGATCTACAAGAAAAATATCTGAGTCAGAAACAGGGAAGAACCGAAACAGGGTCCCGGAACAGATATAGTGACTCACCAGGAAATTGTCTCGTCCCTGATTCAGTGATCTGCAAGAAAAATATCCGAGTTAGAAACAGGGATGAACCGAAACTGGGTCCCGGTCCAGATATAGAGACTTACCAGGAAACTGTCCCGTCCTTGATTCAGTTATCTACAAGAAAAATATCTTAGTCAGAAACAGGGTCCCGGTCCAGATATAGTGACTTACCAGAAAACTGTCTCGTCCCTGATTCAGTGATTAACACGAAAAATATCTGAGTCAGAAATATGGATGAACCAAAACAGGGTCCCGGTCCTGATATAGTGACTCTCTAGGAAACTGTCTCGTTAAAAAAGGATGAACCGAAACAGCGTCCCGGTCCAAATATAGTGACTATCCAGGAAACTGTCTCGTCCCAGATTCAGTGATCTACAAGAAAAATATCTGAGTCAGAAACAGGGATGAACCGAAAAAGTCCCAGAACAGATATAGTGACTCACCAGGAAACTGTCTCGTCCTTGATTCAGTCATCTGCAAGAAAAATCACCGAGTTAGAAACAGGGATGAACCGAAACTGGGTCCCGGTCCAGATATAGTGACTTACCAGGAAACTGTGTCGTCCCTGATTCAGTGATCTACACGAGAAATATCTGAGTCAGAAACAAGGATGAACCGAAACAAGGTCCCGGTCCAGATATAGTGACTTTCCAGGAAGTTGTCTCGTCCCAGATTCAGTGTTGTACAAGAAAAATATCTGAGTCATACTGTCTCGTCCCTGATTCTGTGATCTGCATGAAAAATATCCGAATCAGAAACAGGGAAGAACGGAAACAGGGTCCCGGAACAGATATAGTCACTCACCAGGATATTGTCCCGTCCCTGATTCAGTGATCTGCAAGAAAAATATCTGAGTCAGAAACAAGGATGAACCGAAACAAGGTCCCGGAACAGATATAGTGACTCACCAGGAAACTGTCTCGTCCCTGATTCCGTGATCTGCAAGAAAAATATCCGAGTTAGAAACAGGGATGAACCGAAACTGGGTCCCGGTCCAGATATAGTGACTTACCAGGAAACTGTCCCGTCCCTGATCCAGTGATCTACAAGAAAAATATCTGAGTCAGAAAAAGGGATGAACCGAAACAGGGTCCCGGTCCAGATATAGTGACTTACCAGGAAACTGTCCCGTCCCTGATTCAGTGATCTACAAGAAAAATATCTGAGTCAGAAACAGGGATGAACCGAAACAAGGTCCCGGAACAGATATAGTGACTCACCAGGAAACTGTCTCGTCCCTGATTCCGTGATCTGCATGAAAAATATCCGAGTTAGAAAAAGGGATGAACCGAAACTGGGTCCCGGTCGAGATATAGAGACTTACCAGGAAGTTGTCTAGTCCCTGATTCAGCGATTTACACGAAAAATATCTGAGTCAGAAACAAGGATGAATCGAAACAGGGTCCCGATCCAGATATAGTGACTTTCCAGGAAACTGTCTCGTCCCAGATTCAGTGATCTACAAGAAAAATATCTGAGTCAGAAACAGGGATGAACCGAAACAAGGTCCCGGAACAGATATAGTGACTTACCAGGAAACTGTCTCGTCCCTGATTCAGTGATCTGCATGAAAAATATTCGAGTCATAAACAGCGATGAACCGAAACAGGGTCCCGGTCGAGATATGTCGAGATATAGTGACTTACCAGGAAACTGTCCCGTCCTTGATTCAAAGATCTACACGAAAAATATCTGAGTCAGAAACAGGGATGAACCGAAACAGGGTCCCAGAACAGATATAGTGACTTACCAGGAAACTGTCCCGTCCTTGATTCAGTGATCTACACGAAAAATATCTGAGTCAAAAACAGGGATGAACCGAAACAGGGTCCCGGAACAGATATAGTGACTCACCAGGAAATTGTCTCGTCCCTGATTCAGTGATTTGCAAGAAAAATATCCGAATTAGAAACAGGGATGAACCGAAACTGGGTCCCGATCCAGATATAGAGACTTACCAGGAAGCTGTCCCGTCCTTGATTCAGTGATCTACACGAAAAATATCTGAGTCAAAAACATGGATGAACTGAAACAGGGTCCCGGAACAGATATAGTGACTCACCAGGAAACTGTATCGTCCCTGATTCAGTGATCTACAAGAAAAATATCTGAGTCAGAAACAGGGATGAACCGAAACAGGGTCCCGGAACAGATATAGTGACTGACCAGGAAACTGTCTCGTCCCTGATTCAGCGATTTGCAAGAAAAATATCTGAGTCAGAAACAGGGATGAACCGAAACAGGGTCCCGGTCCAGATATAGTGACTTACCAGGAAACTCTCCCGTTCCTGATTCAGTGATCTACACGAAAAATATTTGAGTCAAAAACATGGATGAACTGAAACAGGGTCCCGGAACAGATATAGTGACTCACCAGGAAACTGTCTCGTCCCTGATTCAGTGATCTACAAGAAAAATATCTGAGTCAGAAACAGAGATGAACCGAAACAGGGTCCCGGAACAGACATAGTAACTCACCAGGAAACAGTCCCGTCCCTGAATCAGTGCTCTACACGAAAAATATCTAAGTCAGAAATATGGATGAACTGAAACAGAGTCCCGAAACAGATATAGTGACTCACCAGGAAACTGTATCGTCCCTGATTCAGTGATCTACAAGAAAAATATCTGAGTCAAAATAGGGATGTACCGAAACAAGGTCCCGGAACAGATATAGTGACTGACCAGGAAACTGTCTCGTCCCTGATTCAGTGATCTGCAAGAAAAATATCCGAGTCAGAAACAGGGATGAACCGAAACAGGGTCCCGGTCCAGATATAGTGACTTACCAGGAAACTGTCCCGTCCCTGATTCAGTGATCTACACGAAAAATATCTGAGTCAAAAACATGGATGAACTGAAACAGGGTCCCGGAACAGATATAGTGACTCACCAGGACTCTGTCTCAACCCTGGTTCAGTGATCTACAAGAAAAATATCTGAGTCAGAAACAGGGATGAACCGAAACAGGGTCCCGGTACAGATATAGTGACTCATCAGGAATCTGTCTCGTCCCTGATTTAGTGATCTGCAAGAAAAATATCCGAGTCAGAAACAGGGATGAACCGAAACAGTGTCCCGGTCCAGATATAGTGACTTACCAGGAAACTGTCCCGTCCCTGATTCAGTGATCTACACGAAAAATATTCGAGTCAGAAATAGGGATGAACCGAAACAGGGTCCCAGTCCAGATATAGTGACTCACTAGGAAACTGTCTCGTTCCTGATTCAGTGATATGTAAGAAAAATATCCAAGTCAGAAACAAGGATGAACAGAAACAGGGTCCCGGAACAGATATAGTGACTCACCAGGAAACTGTCTCGTCCCTGATTCAGTGATCTGCAAGAAAAATATCCAAGTCAGAAACAGGGATGAACCGAAACAGTGTCCCAGTCCAGATAGAGTGACTTACCAGGAAACTGTTCTGTCCCTTATTCAGTGATTTACACGAAAAATATCTAAGTCAGAAACAGGGATGAAGGAACAGATATAGTGACTCACCAGGAAACTGTCTCGTCCCTGGTTTGGTGATCTACAAGAAAAATATCCGAGACAGAAATAGGGATGAACCGAAACAGGGTCCCGGAACAGATATAGTGACTAACCAGGAATCCGTCTCGTCCCTGATTCTGTGATCTGCAAGAAAAATATCCGAGTCAGAAACAGGGATGAACCGAAACAGGGTCCCGGTCCAGATATAGTGACTTACCAGGAAACTGTCCCGTACCTGATTCAGTAATCTATACGAAAAAATATCTGAGTCAAAAACATGGATGAACTGAAACAGGGTCTCGGAACAGATATAGTGACTCACTAGGAAACTGTCTCGTTCCTGATTCAGTGATATGCAAGATAAATATCCAAGTCAGAAACAAGGATGAACCGAAACAAGGTCCCGGAACAGATATAGTGACTCACCATGAAACTGTCTCGTCCCTGATTCAGTGATCTGCAAGAAAAGTATCCAAGTCAGAAACAGGGATGAACCGAAACAGGGTCCCGGTCCAGATATAGTGACTTACCAGGAAACTGTCCTGTCCCTGATTCACTGATTTACACGAAAAATATCTGAGTCAGAAACAGGGATGAACCGAAACAGGGTCCCGGTCCAGATATAGTGACTCACCAGGAAACTGTCCCGTCCCTTATTCAGTGATCTACACGAAAAATATCTGAGTCAAAAATATGGATGTACTGAAACAGGGTCCCGAAACAGATATAGTGACTCACCAGGAAACTGTATCGTCCCTGATTCAGTGATCTACAAGAAAAATATCTGAGTCAAAACAGGGATGTACCGAAACAAGGTCCCGGAACAGATATAGTGACTGAGCAGGAAACTGCCTCGTCCCTGGTTCAGTGATCTACAAGAAAAATATCTGAGTCAGAAACAGGCATGAACCGAAACAGTGTNGGTCCTGGAACAGATATAGTGACTCACCAGGAAATTGTCTCTCCCTGATTCAGTGATCTGCAAGAAAAATATCCGAGTCAGAAACAAGGATGAACCGAAACAGGGTCCCGATCCAGATATAGTGACTTTCCAGGAAACTGTCTCGTCCCAGATTCAATGATTTACAAGAAAAATATCAGAGTCAGAAACAGGGATGAACCGAAACAAGGTCCCGGAACAGATATAGTGACTTACCAGGAAACTGTCTCGTCCCTGATTCAGTGATCT
>QAOA01001739.1:186163-206475 GCA_003255065.1 Cercis canadensis
TCAGAAACTTGGATGAACCGAAATAGGGTCCCGGTCCAGATATAGTGACTTACCAGGAAACTGTCCCGTCCCTGATTCAGTGATCTACACGAAAAATATCTGAGTCAGAAACAAGGATGAACCGAAAAAGGGTCCCGGTCCAGATATATTGACTTTCCAGGAAACTGTCTCGTCCCAGATTCAATGATTTACAAGAAAAATATCNNNNAAAATATCTGAGTCAGAAACAAGGATGAACCGAAACAGGGTCCCGGTCCAGATATAGTGACTTTCAAGGAAACTGTCTCGTCCCAGATTCAGTGATTTACAAGAAAAATATCTGAGTCAGAAACAGGGATGAACCGAGACAAGGTCCCGAAACAGATATAGTGACTTACCAGGAAACTGTCTCGTCCCTGATTAAGTGATCTGCAAGAAAAATATCCGAGTCAGAAACAGGGATGAACCGAAACAGGGTCCCGGTCCAGATATAGTGACTTACCAGGAAACTGTCCCGTCCTTGATTTAGTGATGTACACGAAAAATATCCGAGTCAGAAACAGGGAAGAACCGAAACAGGATCCCGGAACAAATATAGTGACTCACTAGGAAATTGCCTCGTCCCTGATTCAGTGATCTGCAAGAGAAATATCCGAGTCAGAAACAAGGATGAACCGAAACAGGGTCCCGGTCCAGATATAGTGACTTTCCAGGAAACTGTCCCGCCCCAGATTCAATGATTTACAAGAAAAATATCTAAGTCAGAAACAGGGATGAACCGAAACAAGGTCCCGGAACAGATATAGTGCCATACCAGGAAACTGTCTCGTCCCTGATTCAGTGATCTGCAAGAAAAATATCCGAGTCAGAAACAAGGATGAACCGAAACAGGGTCCCGATCCAGATATAGTGACTTTCCAGGGAACTGTCTCGTCCCAGATTCAATGATTTACAAGAAAAATATCAGAGTCAGAAACAGGGATGAACCGAAACAAGGTCCCGGAACAGATATAGTGACTTACCAGGAAACTGTCTCGTCCCTGATTCAGTGATCTGCAAGAAAAATATCCGAGTCAGAAACAAGGATGAACCGAAACAGGGTCCCGGTCCAGATATAGTGACTTTCCAGGAAACTGTCTCGTCCCAGATTCAGTGATATACACGAAAAATATATGAGTCAAAAACAGGGATGAACCGAAACAGGGTCCCAGAACAGATATAGTGACTCACCAGGAAATTGTCTCGTCCCTGATTCAGTGATCTGCTAGAAAAATATCCGAGTCAGAAACAGGGATGAACCGAAATAGGGTCCCGGTCCAGATATAGTGACTTACCAGGAAACTGTCCCGTCCTTGATTCAGTGATCTACACGAAAAATATCTGAGTCAGAAACTTGGATGAACCGAAATAGGGTCCCGGTCCAGATATAGTGACTTACCAGGAAACTGTCCCGTCCCTGATTCAGTGATCTACACGAAAAATATCTGAGTCAGAAACAAGGAGGAACTGAAAAAGGGTCCCGGTCCAGATATAGTGACTTTCCAGGAAACTGTCTCGTCCCAGATTCAATGATTTACAAGAAAAATATCTGAGTCAGAAACAGGGATGAACCGAAACAAGGTCCCGGAACAGATATAGTGACTTACCAGGAAATTGTCTCGTCCCTGATTCAGTGATCTGCAAGAAAAATATCCGAGTCAGAAACAAGGATGAACCGAAACAGGGTCCCGGTCCAGATATAGTGACTTTCCAGGAAACTGTCTCGTCCCAGATTCAATGATTTACAAGAAAAATATCTGAGTCAGAAACAGGGATGAACCAAAACAAGGTCCCAGAACAGATATAGTGACTTACCAGGAAATTGTCTCGTCCCTGATTCAGTGATCTGCAAGAAAAATATCCGAGTCAGAAACAAGGATGAACCGAAACATTGTCCCGGTCCAGATATACTGACTTTCCAGGAAACTGTCTCGTCCCAGATTCAATGAGTCTCGTCCCTGATTCAGTGATCTGCAAGAAAAATATCCGAGTCAGGGTCCCGGTCCAGATATAATGACTTACTGTCCCGTCCTTGATTCAGTGATGTACACGAAAAATGTCCGAGTCAGAAACAGGGAAGAACCGAAACAGGGTCCCGGAACAGATATAGTGACTCACCAGGAAATTGTCTCGTCCCTGATTCAGTGATCTGCAAGAAAAATATCCGAGTCAGAAACAGGGATGAACCGAAATAGGGTCCCGGTCCAGATATAGTGACTTACCAGGAAACTGTCCCGTCCTTGATTCAGTGATCTACACGAAAAATATCTGAGTCAGAAACATGGATGAACCGAAACAGGGTCCCGGAACAGATATAGTGACTCACCAGGAAACTGTCTCGTCCCTGATTCAGTGATCTGCAAGAAAAATATCCGAGTCAGAAACAGGGATGAACCGAAACAGGGTCCCGGTCCAGATATAGTGACTTTCCAGGAAACTGTCTCGTCCCAGATTCAGTGATATACACGAAAAATATATGAGTCAAAAACAGGGATGAACCGAAACAGGGTCCCATAACAGATATAGTGACTCACCAGGAAATTGTCTCATCCCTGATTCAGTGATCTGCTAGAAAAATATCCGAGTCAGAAACCGGGATGGACCGAAATAGGGTCCCGGTCCAGATATAGTGAAGTCCAGATATAGTTACTTTCCAGGAAACTGTCCCGTCCCTGATTCAATGAACTAGACAAAGAATATATGAGTCAGAAACAAGGATGAACCGAAACAGGGTCCCGGTCCAGATATAGTGACTTTCCAGGAAACTGCCTCGTCCCAGATTCGGTGATTTCCAAGAAAAATATCTGAGTCAGAAACAGGGATGAACCGAAACAACGTCCCGAAACAGATATAGTGACTTACCAGGAAACTGTCTCGTCCCTGATTCAGTGATCTGAAAGAAAAATATCCGAGTCAGAAACAGGGAAGAACCGAAACAGGGTCCCGGAACAGATATAGTGACTCACCAGGATATTTTCTCGTCCCTGATTCAGTGATCTGCAAGAAAAATATCCGAGTCAGAAACAAGGATGAACCGAAACAGGGTCCCCGTCTAGATATAGTGACTTTCCAGGAAACTGTCTCATCCCAGATTCAGTGATATACACGAAAAATATATGAGTCAAAAATAGGGATGAACCGAAACAGGGTCCCAGAACAGATATAGTGACTCACCAGGAAATTGTCTCGTCCCTGATTCAGTGATCTGCTAGAAAAATATCCGAGTCAGAAACAGGGATGAACCGAAATAGGGTCCCGGTCCAGATATAGTGACTTACCAGGAAACTGTCCCGTCCTTGATTCAGTCATCTACACGAAAAATATCTGAGTCAGAAACTTGGATGAACCGAAATAGGGTCCCGGTCCAGATATAGTGACTTACCAGGAAATTGTCCCGACCCTGATTCAGTGATCTACACGAAAAATATCTGAGTCAGAAACAAGGATCAACCGAAACAGGGTCCCGGAAGATATATAGTGACTTACCAGGAAACTGTCTCGTCCCTGATTCAGTGATCTGCAAGAAAAATATCCGAGTTAGAAACAGGGATGAACCGAAACAGGGTCCCGGTCCAGATATAATGACTTACCAGGAAACTGTCCCGTCCCTGATTCAGTGATCTACACGAAAAATATCTGAGTCAGAAACTTGGATGAACCGAAACAGGGTCCCGGTCCAGATATAGTTACTTTCCAGGAAACTGTCCCGTCCCTGATTCAGTGAACTAGACAAAAAATATATGAGTAAGAAACAAGGATGAACCGAAACAGGGTCCCGGTCCAGATATAGTGACTTTCCAGGAAACTGCCTCGTCCCAGATTCGGTGATTTACAAGAAAAATATCTGAGTCAGAAACAGGGATGAACCGAAAGTGACTTTCCAGGAAACTGTCTCGTCCCAGATTCAGTGATATACACCAAAAATATGAGTCAAAAACAGGGATGAACCGAAACAGGGTCCCAGAACAGATATAGTGACTCACCAGGAAATTGTGTCGTCCCTGATTCGGTGATCTGCTAGAAAAATATCCGAGTCAGAAACAGGGATGAACCGAAATAGGGTCCCGGTCCAGATATAGTGACTTACCAGGAAACTGTCCCGTCCCTGATTCAGTGATCTACACGAAAAATATCTGAGTCAGAAACTTGGATGAACCGAAACAGGGTCCCGGTCCAGATATAGTGACTTACCAGGAAACTGTCCCGTCCCTGATTCAGTGATCTACACGAAAAATAACTGAGTCAGAAACAATGATGACCGAAACTGGGTCCCGGTCTAGATATAGTGCCTCCCCAGGAAACTGTCTCCTCCCAGATTCAGTGATCTACAAGAAAAATATATGCGTCAGAAAGAGGGATTAACCGAAACAGGGTCCCGGTCCTTATATAGTGACTTACCAGGAAACTATCCCGTCCCTGATTCAGTGATCTGCACGAAAAATATTTAAGTCAGAAACCGGGATGAACCGAAACAGGGTCCCAGTCCAGATATAATGACTCTCCAGGAAACTGTCTCGTCCCAGATTCAATGATCTACAAGAAAAATATCTGCGTCAGAAATAGGGATGAACCGAAACAGGGTCCCGGTCCAGATATAGTGACTTACCAGGAAACTATCCCGTCCCTGATTCAGTGATCTACACAAAAAATATCTGAGTCAGAAACTTGGATGAACCGAAACAGGGTCCCGGTCCAGATATAGTTACTTTCCAGGAAACTGTCCCGTCCCTGATTCAGTGAACTAGACAAAGAATATATGAGTCAGAAACAAGGATGAACCGAAACAGGGTCCCGGTCCAGATATAGTGACTTTCGAGGAAACTGCCTCGTCCCAGATTCAGTGATTTACAAGAAAAATATCTGAGTCAGAAACAGGGATGAACCGAATCTCCAGGAAATTGTCCCGTCCCTGATTCAATGATCTACATGAAAATTTTTTGAGACAGAAACAGGGATGAAACGGAACAGGGTTCCGGTCCAGATATAGGGACTTACCAGGAAACTGTCCCGTCCCTGATTCAGTGATCTACAAGAAAAATATCTGAGTCAGAAACAGGGATGAACCGAAACAGGGTCCCGGTCCAGATATAATGACTCACCAGGAAACTATCTCGTCCCTGATTCAGTGATCTGCAAGAAAAATATCCGAGTCAGAAACAGGGATGAACCGAAACAGGGTCCCGGTCCAGATATAATGACTTACCAGGAAACTGTCCCGTCGTTGATTCAGTGATCTACACGAAAAATATCTGAGTCAGAAACATAGAAGAACCGAAATAGGGTCCCGGAACAGATATAGTGACTCACCAGGAAATTGTCTCGTCCCTGATTCAGTGATCTGCAAGAAAAATATCCGAGTTAGAAACAGGGATGAACCGAAACTGGGTCCCGGTCCAGATATAGTGACTTTCCAGGAAACTGTCTCGTCCCAGATTCAGTGATTTACAAGAAAAATATATGCGTCAGAAACAGGGATAAACCGAAACAGGGTCCCGGAAAACATATAGTGACTTACCAGGAAACTGTCTCAACCCTGATTCAGTGATCTGAAAGAAAAATATCCGAGTCAGAAACAGGGATGAACCGAAACAGGGTCCCGGTCCAGATATAATGACTTAGCAGGAAACTGTCCCGTCCTTGATTCAGTGATCTACACGAAAAATATCTGAGTCAGAAACAGGGAAGAACCGAAACAGGGTCCCGGAACAGATATAGTGACTCACCAGGAAATTGTCTCGTCCCTGATTCAGTGATCTGCAAGAAAAATATACGAGTCAAAAACATGGATGAACCGAAACTTGGTCCCGGTCCAGATAAAAAATATCCGAGTCAAAAACATGGATGAACCGAAACTGGGTCCCGGCCCAGATATAGTGGCTTACCAGGAAACTATCCCGTCCTTGATTCAGTGATATACACAAAAAATATATGAGTCAAAAACAGGGATGAACCGAAAGAGGGCCCCGGAACAGATATAGTGACTCACCAGGAAATTGTCTCGTCCCTGATTCAGTTATCTGCTAGAAAAATATCCGAGTCAGAAACAGGGATGAACCGAAACAGGGTCCCGGAACAGATATAGTGACTCACCAGGAAATTGTCTCGTCCCTGATTCAGTGATCTGGGAGAAAAATATCCGAGTCAGAAACAGTGATGAACCGAAACTGGGTCCCGGTCCAGACATAGTGACTTACCAGGAAACTGTCCCGTCCTTGATTTAGTTATATACACGAAAAATATCTGAGTCAAAAACAGGGATGAACCGAAACAGTCCCTGATTCAGTGATTTACACAAAAAATATCTGAGTCAGAAACAATGATGAACCGAAACTGGGTCCCGGTCCAGATATAGTGACTTACCAGGAAACTGTCCCGTCCTTGTTTCAGTGATATACACGAAAAATATCTGAGTCAAAAACAGGGATGAACCGAAACAGGGTCCCGGAACAGATATGGTGACTCACCAGGAAATTGTCTCGTCCCTGATTCAGTTATTTGCTAGAAAAATATCCGAGTCAGAAACAGGGATGAACCGAAATAGGGTCCCGGTCCAGATATAGTGACTTACCAGGAAACTGTCCCGTCCTTGATTCAGTGATGTACACGAAAAATATCTGAGTTAGAAACAAGGATGGCCGAAACAGGGTCCCGGTCCAGATATAGTGACTCTCCAGGAATCTGTCTCGTCCCAGATTCAGTGATCTACAAGAAAAATATCTGCGTCAGAAATAGGGATGAACCGAAACAGGGTACCGGTCCAAATATAGGGACTTACCAGGAAACTGTCCCGTCCCTGATTCAGTGATCTACAAGAAAAATATCTGAGTCAGAAACAGGGATGAACCGAAACAGGGTCCCGGTCCAGATATAGTGACTTACCAAGAAACTGTCCCGTCCCTGATTCAGTGATCTACAAGAAAAATATCTGAGTCAGAAACAGGGATGAACCGAAACAGGGTCCCGGAACAGATATAGTGACTTACCAGGAAACTGTCCCGTCCCTGATTCAGTGATCTACAAGAAAAATATCTGAGTCAGAAACAGGGATGAACCGAAACAGGGTCCCGGAACAGATATAGTGACTCACCAGGAAACTGTATCGTCCCTGATTAAGTGATCTGCAAGAAAAATTTCCGAGTTAGAAACAGGGCTTAACCGAAACTGGGTCCCGGTCCAGATATAGTGACTTACCAGGAAACTGTCTCGTCCCTGATTCAGTGATCTACACGAAAAATATCTGAGTCAGAAACAAGGATGAACCGAAACAGGGTCCCGGTCCAGATATAGTGACTTTCCAGAAAACTGTCTCGTCCTAGATTCAGTGATCTACAAGAAAAATATCTGAGTCAGAAACAGGGATGAACCGAAACAGGGTCCCGAAAAAGATATAGTGACTTACTAGGAAACTGTCTCGTCCCTGATTCAGGGATCTGCAAGAAAAATATCCGAGTCAGAAACAGGGATGAACCGAAACAGGGTCCCGGTCCAGATATAATGACTTACCAGGAAACTGTCCCGTCCTTGATTCAGCGATCTACACGAAAAATATCTGAGTCAGAAAAAGGGAAGAACCGAAACAGGGTGCCGGAACAGATATAGTGACTCACCAGGAAATTGTCTCGTCCCTGATTCAATGATCTGCAAGAAAAATATCCGAGTCAGAAACAGGGATGAACCGAAACTGGGTCCCGGTCCAGATATAGTGACTTACTAGGAAACTGTCCCGTCCTTGATTCAGTGATATACACGAAAAATTTATCAGTCAAAAACAGGGATGAACCGAAACATGGTCCCGGAACAGATATAGTGACTCACCAGGAAATTGTCTCGTCCCTGATTCAGAGATCTGCTAGAAAAATATCCGAGTCAGAAACAGGGATGAACCGATATAGGGTCCCGGTCCAGATATATTGACTTACCAGGAAACTGTCCCGTCCTTGATTCAGTGATCTACACGAAAAAAATCTGAGTCAGAAACTTGGATGAACCGAAAAAGGGTCCCGGTCCAGATATAGTGACTTACCAGGAAACTGTCCCATCCTTGATTCAGTGATCTACACAAAAAATATATGAGTCAAAAACTTGGATCAACCGAAACAGGGTCCCAGTCCAGATATAGTGACTTACCAGAAAACTGTCCCGTCCCTGATTCAGTGATCTACACGAAAAATATCTGAGTCAGAAACAAGGATGACCGAAACAGGGTCCCGATCGAGATATAGTGACTCTCCAGGAAACTGTCTCGTCCTAGATTCAGAGGGTCCCGGTCCAGATATAGTGACTCTCCAGGAAACTGTCTTGTCCAAGATTCAGTGATCTACAAGAAAAATATCTGCGTCAGAAATAGGGATGAACCGAAACAGGGTCCCGGTCCAGATATAGTGACTTACCAGGAAACTGTCCCGTCCCTGATTCAGTGATCTACACGAAAAATATCCGAGTCAGAAACAAGGATGAACCGAAAAAGGGTCCCGGTCCAGATATAGTGACTCTCCAGGAAACTGTCCTGTCCCTGATTCAGTTATCTACATGAAAAATATCTGAGTCAGAAACAGGGATGAACCGAAACAGGGTCCCGAAACAGATATAGTGACTCATAGGGAAACTGTCTCGTCCCTGATACAGTGATCTGCAAGAAAAATTATACGAGTCAGAAACAGGGATGAACCGAAACAGGGTCCCGGTCCAGATATAGTGACTTACAAGGAAACTTTCCCGTCCCTGATTCAGTGATCTACACGAAAAATATCTGAGACAGAAACAGGGATGAACCGGAACAGCGTCCCGGTCCAGATATAGGGACTTACCAGGAAACTGTCCCGTCCCTGTTTTAGTGATCTACAAGAAAAATATCTGAGTCAGAAACAGTGATGAACCGAAACAGGGTCCCGGAAAACATATAGTGACTTACCAGGAAACTGTCTCGTCCCTGATTTAGTAATCTGAAAGAAAAATATCCGAGTCAGAAACAGGGATGAACCGACACAGGGTCCCGGAACAGATATAGTGACTCACCAGGAAATTGTCTCGTCCCTGATTCAGTGATCTGACAGAAAAATATCCGAGTCAGAAACAGTGATGAACCGAAACTGGGTCCCGGTCCAGATATAGTGACTTACCAGGAAACTGTCCCGTCCTTGATTCAGTGATATACACGAAAAATATCTGAGTCAAAAACATGGATGAACCGAAACAGGGTCCCGGAACAGATATAGTTACTCACCAGGAAATTGTCTTGTCCCTGATTCAGTGATTTGCTAGAAAAATATCCGAGTCAGAAACAGGGATGTACCGAAA
This sequence comes from Cercis canadensis, assembly GCA_003255065.1. Classification (NCBI taxonomy): domain Eukaryota; kingdom Viridiplantae; phylum Streptophyta; class Magnoliopsida; order Fabales; family Fabaceae; genus Cercis; species Cercis canadensis. Next base: position 195,479 of record QAOA01001739.1, read on the forward strand.
TAGGGTCCCGGTCCAGATATAGTGACTTTCCAGGAAACTGTCTCGTCCCAGATTCAGTGATCTACAAGAAAAATATCTGAGTCAGAAACAGGGATGAACCGAAACAGGGTCCCGGTCCAGATATAGTGACTTACCAGGAAACTCTCCCGTCCTTGATTTAGTTATCTACACGAAAAATATCTGAGTCAGAAACAGGGATGAACCGAAACAGGGTCCCGAAACAGATATAGTGACTCATAGGGAAACTGTCTCGTCCCTGATACAGTGATCTGCAAGAAAAATTATACGAGTCAGAAAAAGGGATGAACCGAAACAGGGTCCCGGTCCAGATATAGTGACTTACCAGGAAACTTTCCCGTCCCTGATTCAGTGATCTCCACGAAAAATATCTGAGACAGAAACAGGGATGAACCGGAACAGTGTCCCGGTCCAGATATAGGGAATTACCAGGAAACTGTCCTGTCCCTGTTTTAGTGATCTACAAGAAAAATATCTGAGTCAGAAACAGGGAAGAACCGAAACAGGGTCCCGGAAAATATATAGTGACTTACCAGGAAACTGTCTCGTCCCTGATTCAGTGATCTGAAAGAAAAATATCCGAGTCAGAAACAGGGATGAACCGACACATGGTCCCGGTCCAGATATAATGACTTACCAGGAAACTGTCCCGTCCTTGATTCAGTGATCTACACGAAAAGTATCTGAGTCAGAAACAGGGAAGAACCGAAACAGGGTCCCGGAACAGATATAATGACTCACCAGGAAATTTTCTCGTCCCTGATTCACTGATCTGCAAGAAAAATATCCGAGTCAGAAACAGGGATGAACCGAAACTAGGTCCCTGTCCAGATATAGTAACTAACCAGGAAAGTGTCCCGTCCTTGATTCAGTGATATACACGAAAAAATATATGAGTCAAAAACAGGGATGAACCGAAACTGGGCCCCGGAACAGATATAGTGACTCACCAGTAAATTGTCTCGTCCATGATTCAGTGATCTGCTAGAAAAATATCCGAGTCAAAAATAGGGATGAACCGAAACAGGGTCCCGGAACAGATATAGTGACTCACCAGGAAATTGTCTCGTCCCTGATTCAGTGATCTGCAAGAAAAATATCCGAGTCAGAAACAGGGATGAACCGAAACTGGGTCCCGGTCCAGATATAGCGACTTACTAGGAAACTGTCCCGTCCTTTATTCAGTGATATACACGAAAAATATATGAGTCAAAGACAGGGATGAACCGAAACAGGGCCCCGGAACAGATATAGTGACTCACCAGGAAATTGTCTCGTCCCTGATTCAGTGATCTGCTAGAATTATATCCGAGTCAAAAACAGGGATGAACCGAAACAGGGTCCCGGAACAGATATAGTGACTCACCAGGAAATTGTCTCGTCCCTGATTTAGTGATCTGAGAGAAAAATATCCGAGTCAGAAACAGTGATGAACCGAAACTGGGTCCCGGTCCAGATATAGTGACTTACCAGGAAACTGTCCCGTCCTTGATTCAGTGATATACACGAAAAATATCTGAGTCAAAAACATGGATGAACCGAAACAGGGTCCCGGAACAGATATAGTGACTCACCAGGAAATTGTCTTGTCCCTGATTCAGTGATTTGCTAGAAAAATATCCGAGTCAGAAACAGGGATGAACCGAAATAGGGTCCCGGTCCAAATATAGTGACTTTCCGGGAAACTGTCTCGTCCCAGATTCAGTGATCTACAAGAAAAATATCTGAGTCAGAAACAGGGATGAACCGAAACAGGGTCCCGGAACAGATATAGTGACTCACCAGGAAATTGTCTTGTCCCTGATTCAGTGATTTGCTAGAAAAATATCCGAGTCAGAAACAGGGATGAACCGAAATAGGGTCCCGGTCCAAATATAGTGACTTTCCAGGAAACTGTCTCGTCCCAGATTCAGTGATCTACAAGAAAAATATCTGAGTCAAAAACAGGGATGAACCGAAACAGGGTCCCGGAAAACATATAGTGACTTACAAGGAAACTGTCTCGTCCCTGATTCAGTGATTTGAAAGAAAAATATCGGAGTCAGAAACAGGGATAACCGAAACAGGGTCCCGGTCCTGATATAATGACTTACAAGGAAACTATCCCGTCCTTGATTCAGTTATCTACATGAAAAATATCTGAGTCAGAAACAGGAAAGAACCGAAACAGGGTCCCGGAACAAACATAATGACTCACCAGCAAATTTTCTCGTCCCTGATTCACTGATCTGCAAGAAAAATATCCGAGTCAGAAACAGGGATGAACCGAAACTAGGTCCCTGCCAGATATAGTAACTAACCAGGAAACTGTCCCGTCCTTGATTCAGTGATATACACGAAAAAATATATGAGTCAAAAACTTGGATGAACCGAAACTGGGCCTCGGAACAGATATAGTGACTCACCAGGAAATTGTCTCGTCCCTGATTCAGTGATCTGCTAGAAAAATATCCGAGTCAAAAACAGGGATGAACCGAAATAGGGTCCCGGAACAGATATAGTGACTCACCAGGAAATTGTCTCGTCCCTGATTCAGTGATCTGCTAGAAAAATATCCGAGTCAGAAACAGGGATGAACCGAAATAGGGTCCCGGTCCAGATATAGTGACTTACCAGGAAACTGTCCCGTCCCTGATTCAGTGATCTACACGAAAAATATATGAGTCAGAAACTTGGACGAACTGAAACAGGGTCCCGGTCCAGATATATTGACTTACCAGGAAACTGTCCCGTCCCTGATTCAGTGATGTACACGAAAAAAATCTAAGTCAGAAACAAGGATGAAGAAAAATATCTGAGTCAGAAACAAGGATGACCGAAACAGGGTCCCGTTCCAGATTTAGTGACTCTCCAGTAAACTGTCTCGTCCCAAATTCAGTGATCTACAAGAAAAATATCTGCGTCAGAAACAGGGATGAACCGAAACAGGGTCCCGGTCCAGATATAGTGACTTACCAGGAAACTGTCCAGTCCCTGATTCAGTGATCTACGCGAAAAATATTTGAGTCAGAAACTTGGACGAACCGAAACAGCGTCCCGGTCCAGATATAGTGACTTACCAGGAAACTGTTCCGTCCTTGATTCAATGATATACACGAAAAATATCTGAGTCAAAAACAGGGATGAACCGAAACAGGGTCCCTTAACAGATATATTGACTCACCAGGAAATTGTCTCGTCCTTGATTCAGTGATTTGCTAGAAAAATATCCGAGTCAGAAACAGGGATGAACCGAAAGAGGGTCCCGGTCCAGATATAGTGACTTACCAGGATACTGTCCCGTCCTTGATTCAGTGATCTACACGAAAAATATCTGAGTCAGAAACAGGGATGAACCGAAAGAGGGTCCCGGTCCAGATATAGTGACTTACCAGGAAACTTTCCCGTCCCTGATTCAGTGATCTACACGAAAAATATCTGAGACAAAAACAGGGATGAACCGGAACAGGGTCCCGGTCCAGATATAGGGACTTACCAGGAAAATGTCCCGTCCCTAGTTCAGTGATCTACAAGAAAAGTATCCTAGTCAGACACAGGGATGAACCGAAACAAGGTCCCGGAACAGATATAGTGACTCACCAGGAAACTGTCTCGTCCCTGATTCAGTGATCTACAAGAAAAATATCTGAGTCAGAAACAGGGATGAACCGAAACAGGGTCCCGGAACAGATATAGTGACTCACCAGGAAACTGTCTCGTCCCTGATTCAGTGATCTACAAGAAAAATATCTGAGTCAGAAACAGGGATGAACCGAAACAAGGTCCCGGAACAGATATAGTGACTCACCAGGAAACTGTCTCGTCCCTGATTCAGTGATCTGCAAGAAAAATTTCTGAGTTAGAAACAGGGATGAACCGAAACTAGGTCCCGGTCCAGATATAGTGACTTACCAGGAAACTGTCTCGTCCCTGATTTAGTGATCTACATGAAAAATATCTGAGTCAGAAACAAGGATGAACTGAAACAGGGTCCCATAACAGATATAGTGATTCACCAGGAAATTATCTCGTCCCTGATTCAGTGATTTGCTAGAAAAATATCCGAGTTAGAAACAGGGATGAACCGAAAAAGGGTCCCGATCCAGATATAGTGACTTACCAGGATATTGTCCCGTCCTTGATTCAGTGATCTACACGAAAAATATCTGAGTCAGAAACAGGGATGAACCGAAAGAGGGTCCCGGTCCAGATATAGTGACTTACCAGGAAACTTTCCCGTTCCTGATTCAGTGATCTACACGAAAAATATTTGAGTTAGAAACTTGGATGAACCGAAACAGGGTCCCGGTCCAGATATAGTGATTTACCAGGAAACTGTCTCGTCCATGATTAAGTGATCTACATGAAAAATATCTGAGTCAGAAACAAGGATGAACCGAAACAGGGTCCCGGTCCAGATATAGTGAGTTTCCTGGAAACTGTCTCGTCCTAGATTCAGTGATCTACAAGAAAAATATCTGAGTCAGAAAAAGGGATGAACCGAAACAGGGTCCCGAAAAACATATAGTGACTTACCAGGAAACTGTCTCGTCCCTGATTCAGTGATCTGAAAGAAAAATATCCGAGTCAGAAACAGGCATGAACCGAAACAGGGTCCCGGTCCAGATATAATGACTTACCAGGAAACTGTCCCGTCCTTGATTCAGTGATCTACACGAAAAATATCTGAGTCAGAAACAGGGAAGAACCGAAACAGGTTCCCGGAACAGAAATAGTGACTCACCAGGAAATTGTCTCGTCCCTGATTCAATGATCTGCAAGAAAAATATCCGAGTCAGAAACAGGGATGAACCGAAACTGGGTCCCGGTCCAGATATAGTGACTTACCAGGAAACTGTCCCGTCCTTGATTCAGTGATATACACGAAAAATATATGAGTTAAAAACAGGGATGAACCGAAACAAGGGCCCGGAACAGATATAGTGACTTACCAGGTAATTGTCTCGTCCCTGATTCAGTGATCTGCTAGAAAAATATCCGAGTCAGAAACAGGGATGAACCGTAACAGGGTCCCGGAACAGATATAGTGACTCACCAGGAAATTGTCTCATCCCTTATTCAGTGATCTGAGAGAAAAATATCCGAGTCAGAAACAGTGATGAACCGAAACTGGGTCTCGGTCCAGATATAGTGACTTACCAGGAAACTGTCCCGTCCTTGATTCCGTGATATACACGAAAAATATCTGAGTCAAAAATAGGGATGAACCGAAACAGGGTCTCGGAACAGATATAGTGACTCACCAGGAAATTGTCTCGTCCCAGAGTCAGTGATCTACAAGAAAAATATCTGCGTCAGAAATAGGGATGAACCGAAATAGGGTCCCGGTCCAGATATAGTGACTTACCATGAAACTGTCCCGTCCCTAATTCAGTGATCTACACGAAAAATATCCGAGTCAGAAACAAGGATGAACCGAAAAAGGGTCCCGGTCCAGATATAGTGACTCTCCAGGAAATTGTCCCGTCCCTGATTCAGTGATCTACACGAAAAATTTCTGAGACAGAAACAGGGATGAACCGGAACAGGGTCCCGGTCCAAATATTGGGACTTACCAGGAAACTTTCCCGTCCCTGATTCAGTGATCTACAAGAAAAATATCTGAGTCAGAATCAAGGATGAACCGAAACAAGGTCCCGGAACAGATATAGTGACTCACCAGGAAACTGTCTCGTCCCTGATTCAGTGATCTGCAAGAGAAATTTCCGAGTTAGAATCAGGGATGAACCGAAACTGGGTCCCGGTCCAGATATAGTGACTTACCAGGAACTGTCTCGTCCCTGATTCAGTGATCTATACGAAAAATATCTGAGTCAGAAACAAGGATGAACCGAAACAGGGTCCCGGTCCAGATATAGTGAGTTTTCAGGAAACTGTCTCGTCCCAGATTCAGTGATCTGCAAGAAAAATTTCCGAGTTAGAAACAGGGATGTACCGAAACTGGGTCCCGGTTGATGAGCTGCCGAGGCTCCTCAAATTACTTAAAGTTTAAGGTCGGTTTCTAAGCTATTTGCAGCAAAGGGCAGCCCTAAGTCGAACCTAAGGATTGTTCTATTTGGTGAATCATATTGAAAAGCATATAAACAGGGGGGTTGTGTTTGTTTCTGTGATTAACAAAAATTAATTGAAAGTGGTAGAGTTTAAGAGAAAGCAACCAATCCAAGTCTTAACTAATTCTGATTTTGATTCATCCTTGATTTCCAAGGATCCATTTAATTATTAATCATGTTCTTGGCCTTTAAAACATATCAAGAAGCCTCTCAATGTTCTATGGATGTCTACTGGTTAAGCAACCAGAATTCGGTTCAACAAGGGACTAAATGAATTAAGCAAACATTCAAGTCCAGTTTAACCTAAGTCCTGAATCCAGCCAAGGTAATTAATCCGTCCAAGCTTAGAACCATTAATTAACCATACAATCCTCTTTTATCACATGCAAACAGAATATGAACACATGAATAATCCAATCCGAATTAAGCAATTCAAACAGAATATTTCAGAGGATTGAAAGAACTTGATTAACAACTAAAATGAAGAACAACAACACATAATCTCAAAATCAATAATCAGAATAGCAAAACCTGGATTGATATGATGATTTAGCCCTCCATGAACAAGAAGAGCTGAGTTCTTACAAAATATCTAAGAGAAAACTTAGAGACTAAGGAAAGAGGAAAAGCTGTCTAAAAATATCTAATGACTTGATTCTGAATTTCGGCTGCCCCCTCTTGCTGATATAGACCTCCAAATTTACATGCACACCCAAATTGCCCTTAGGGCACACTTGTTCCCATGGGCCTTAGCTTCAATTGGGCTTTGGTTTGGGCCCATTTGGACTTGTCATGAGGAAGTTAGGCCCATTTAAGTGGCAAAAGGTGTCTGGAACCGTCAGCTAAATTGCACAGCAAATAAGACCATATTCAACATAAAATATAGTGAACCGGTCTTCATATCAATTGAAGCCCTGTCTGTTAGCTTTCCAATGGTACCAGTTTCAGGTCCATATGACATACACAACTCAAGTTATGACCCCAATACTGCATGTAGGTCATGATCCTGCGACAGCATATCTTCTCTGGCTTCCAGGCCGCATATGACCTTCTGAAGTTCCGAAATAGCTTTGGAGCCCTGAAAGAAAGTTGTAGAAAATTCTCTCAGATTTCCTACAAGGTATGACTCGGAATATTTAGACATTCAGAACTCAAGATATGCACGAAACACAGAGACAGCATATAATGCTCAGTATTGCTGGAAATTGCAATTAAGCACAAATGGATCCAAAGTCATGAAATGAGCTCTAAGTCTATGCAATTCAGCCCAAAAGAGGTTTAAAAGACTAAGTATGAGGGATAACTATTGTATAAAAAGTGTGTTCATCACCGGTCCAGATATAGTGACTTTGCACNTGAACCGAAACAGGGTCCCGGAAAAGATATAGTGACTTACCAGGAAACTGTCTCGTCCCTGATTCAGTGATCTGAAAGAAAAATATCCAAGTCAGAAACAGGGATGAACCGTAACAGGTTCCCTGAACAGATAAAGTGACTCACCAGGAAATTGTCTCGTCCCTGAAAATAGCTTTGGAGCCCTGAAAGAAAGTTGTAGAAAATTCTCTCAGCCCAAAAGAGGTTTAAAAGACTAAGTATGAGGGATAACTATTGTATAAAAAGTGTGTTCATCACCGGTCCAGATATAGTGACTTACCAGGAAACTGTCTCGTCCCTGATTCAGTGATCTACATGAAAAATATCTAAGCCAGAAACAAGGATGAACCGAAACAGGGTCCCCGTCCAGATATAGTGACTTTCCAGGAAACTGTCTCGTCCCAGATTCAGTGATCTACAAGAAAAATATCTGAGTCAGAAACAGGGATGAACCGAAACAGGGTCCCGGAAAAGATATAGTGACTTACCAGGAAACTGTCTCGTCCCTGATTCAGTGATCTGAAAGAAAAATATCCGAGTCAGAAACAGGGATGAACCGTAACAGGGTCCCTGAACAGATAAAGTGACTCACCAGGAAATTGTCTCGTCCCTGATTCAGTGATTTGCTAGAAAAATATCCGAGTCAGAAACAGGGATGAACCGAAATAGGGTCCCGGTCCAGATATAGTGACTTACCAGGATACTGTCCCGTCCTTGATTCAGTGATCTACACGAAAAATATCTGAGTTAGAAACAGGGATGAACCGAAACAGGGTCCCGGTCCAGATATAGTGACTTTCCAGGAAACTGTCTCGTCCCAGATTCATTGATCCACAAGAAAAATATCTGAGTCAGAAACAGGGATGAACCGAAACAGGGTCTCGGAAAAGATATAGTGACTTACCAGGAAACTATCTCGTCCCTGATTCAGTGATCTGAAAGAAAAAAATCTGAGTCAGAAACAGGGATGAACCGAAACAGGGTCCCGGTCCAGATATAATGACTTACCAGGAAACTGTCCCGTCCTTGATTCAGTGATCTACACGAAAAATATCTGAGTCAGAAACAGTGAAGAACCGAAACAGGGACCCGGAACAGATATAGTGACTCAGCAGGAAATTGTCTCGTCCCTGATTCAGTGATTTGCTAGAAAAATATCCGAGTAAGAAACAGGGATGAACCGAAATAGGGTCCCGGTCCAGATATAGTGACTTACCAGGAAACTGTCCCGTCCCTGATTCAGTGATCTACACGAAAAATATCTGAGTCAGAAACTTGGACGAACTGAAACAGGGTCCCGGTCCAGATATAGTGACTTACTAGGAAACTGTCCCGTCCTTGATTCAGTGATGTACACGAAAAATATCTGAGTCAGAAACAAGGATGACCGAAACAGGGTCCCGGTCCAGATATAGTGACTTACCAGGAAACTGTCCCGTCCCTGATTCAGTGATCTACACGAAAAATATCTGAGTCAGAAACATGGATGAACTGAAACAGGGTCCCGGAACAGATATAGTGACTCACCAGGAAACTGTATCGTCCCTGATTCAGTGATCTACAAGAAAAATATCTGAGTCAGAAACAGGGATGAACCGAAACAGGGTCCCGGAACAGATATAGTGACTCACCAGGAAACTGTCTCGTCCCTGATTCAGTGATCTACAAGAAAAATATCCGAGTCAGAAACAGGGATGAACCGAAACAAGGTCCCGGTCCAGATATAGTGACTTACCAGGAAACTGTCCCGTCCCTGATTCAGTGATCTACATGAAAAATATCTGAGTCAGAAACAGGGATGAACCGAGACTGGGTCCCGGTCCAGATATAGTGACTTACCAGGAAACTGTCCCGTCCTTGATTCAGTGATCTACACGAAAAATATCTGAGTCAGAAACTTGGATGAACCGAAACAGCGTCCCGGTCCAGATATAGTGACTTACCAGGAAACTGTCCCGTCCCTGATTCAGTGATCTACACGAAAAATATCTGAGTCAGAAACCGGGATGAACCGAAACAGGGTCCCAGTCCAGATATAGTGACTTTCCAGGAAACTGTCTCGTCCCAGATTCAGTGATCTACAAGAAAAATATCTGCGTCAGAAATAGGGATGAACCGAAACAGGGTCCCGTTCCAGATATAGTGACTTACAAGGAAACTGTCCCGTCCCTGATTTAGTGATCTACACGAAAAATATCTGAGTCAGAAACTTAGATGAAATGAAACAGGGTCCCGGTCCAGATATAGTGAGTTACCCGGAAACTGTCCCGTCCCTAATTCAGTGATCTACAAGAAAAATATCTGAGTCAGAAACAAGGATGAACCCAAAAAGCGTCCCGGTCCAGATATATTGACTCTCCAGGAAACTGTCTAATCCCAGATTCAGTGATCTACAAAAAAATATCTGAGTCAGAAACCGGGATGAACCGAAACAGGGTCCCGGTCCAAATATAGTGACTTACCAGGAAACAGTCCCGTCCCTGATTCAGTGATCTACAAGAAAAATATCTGAGTCAGAAACAGGGATGAACCGAAACAAGGTCCCGGAACAGATGTAGTGACTCACCAGGAAACTGTGTCGTCCCTGATTCAGTGATCTGGAAGAAAAATTTCCGAGTTACAAACAGGGATGAACCGAAACTGGGTCCCGGTCCAGATATAGTAACTTTCCAGGAAACTGTCTCGTCCCAGATTCAATGTTCTAAGAGAAAAATATCTGAGTTAGAAACAGGGATGAACCGAAACAGGGTCCCGGAACAGATATAGTGACTTACCAGGAAACTGTCTCGTCCCTGATTCAGTGATCTGCAAGAAAAATATCCGAGTCAGAAACAGGGATGAACCGAAACAGGGTCCCGGTCCAGATATAGTGACTTACCAGGAAACTGTCCCGTCCTTGATTCAGTGATCTACACGAAAAATATCTGAGTCAGAAATAGGGAAGAACCGAATCAGGGTCCCGGAACAGATATAGTGACTCACCAGGAAATTGTCTCGTCCCTGATTCAGTGATCTGCAAGATAAATATCCGAGTCAGAAACAGGGATGAACCGAAACAGGGTCCCGGTCCAGATATAATGGCTTACCAGGAAAATTTCCCGTCCTTGATTCAGCGATCTACACGAAAAATATCTGAGTCAAGATCTACAAGAAAAATATCTGCGGCAGAAATAGGGATGATCCGAAATAGGGTCCCGGTCCACATATAGTGACTTACCAGGAAACTGTCTCGTCCCTGATTCAGTGATCTGCTAGAAAAATATCCGAGTCAAAAACAGGGATGAACCGAAATAGGGTCCCGGTCCAGATATAGTGACTTACCAGGAAACTGTCCCTTTCCTGATTCCGTGATCTACAAGAAAAATTTCTGAGTCAAAAACAGGGATGAACCGAAACAAGGTCCCGGAACAGATATAGTAACTCACAAAGAAACTGTCTCGTCCCTGATTCAGTGATCTGCAAGAAAAATTTCCGAGTTAGAAACAGGGATGAACCGAAACTGGGTCCCGGTCCAGATATAGTGACTTACCAGGAAACTGTCCCGTCCCTGATTCA
>QAOA01001739.1:206664-217902 GCA_003255065.1 Cercis canadensis
TCCCAGATTCAGTGATCTACAAGAAAAATATCTGCGTCAGAAATAGGGATGAACCGAAACAGGGTCCCGGTCCACATATAGTGACTTACCAGGAAACTGTCCCGTCCCTGATTCAGTGATCTGCTAGAAAAATATCCGAGTCAGAAACATGGATGAACCGAAATAGGGTCCCGGTCCAGATATAGTGACTTACCAGGAAACTCTCCCGTCCTGGATTCAGTGATCTACACGAAAAATATCTGAGTCAGAAACTTGGATGAACACGAAAAATATATGAGTCAAAAACAGGGATGAACCGAAACAGGGCCCCGGAACAAATATAGTGACCCACCAGGAAATTGTCTCATCCCTGATTGAGTGATCTGCTAGAAAAATATCCGAGTCAGAAACTGGGATGAACCGAAATAGGGTCCCGGTCCAGATATAGTGTCTTACCAGGAAACTGTCCCGTCCCTGATTCAGTCATCTACACGAAAAATATTTGAGTCAGAAACTTGGATGAACCGAGACAGGGTCCCGGTCCAGATATAGTGAGTTACCAGGAAACTGTCCCGTCCCTGATTCAGTGATCTACAAGAAAAATATCTGAGTCAGAAACTGGGATGAACCGAAACAGGGATGAACCGAAACAGGGTCCCGGAAAAGATATAGCGACTTACCAGGAAACTGTCTCGTCCCTGATTCGGTGATCTGAAAGAAAAATATCCGAGTCAGAAACAGGGATGAACCGAAACAGGGTCCCGGTCCAGATATAATGACTTACCAGGAAACTGTCCCGTCCTTGATTCAGTGATGTACACGAAAAATATCTGAGTCAGAAAAAGGGAAGAACCGAAACAGGGCCCCGGAACAGATATAGTGACTCAGCAGGAAATTGTCTCATCCCTTATTCAGTGATCTGCTAGAAAAATATCCGGTTCAGAAAAAGGGATGAACCGAAACAGGGTCCCGGTCCAGATATAGTTACATACCAGGAAACTGTCCCGTCCCTGATTCAGTGATCTACACGAAAAATATTTGAATCAGAAACTTGGACGAACCGAAACAGGGTCCCGGTCCAGATATAGTGACTTACAAGGAAACTGTCCCGTCCTTGATTCAGTGATGTACACGAAAAATATCTGAGTCAGAAACAAGGATGACCGAAACAGGGTCCCGGTCCAGATATAGTGACTCTCCAGGAAACTGTCTCGTCCCAGATTCAGTGATCTACAAGAAAAATATCTGTGTCAGAAATAAGGATGAACCGAAACAGGGTCCCGGTCCAGATATAGTGACCTACCAGGAAACTGTCCCGTCCCTGATTCAGTGATCTACACAAAAAATATTTGCGTCAGAAACTTGGATGAACCGAAACAGCGTCCCGGTCCAGATATTGTGACTTACCAGGAAACTATCCCGTCCCTGATTCATTGATCTACACGAAAATATCCGAGTCAGAAACAAGGATGAACTGAAAAAGGTTCCCGGTCCAGATATAGTGACTCTCCAGGAAACTGTCCCGTCCCTGATTAAGTGATCTACACGAAAAATATCTGAGTCAGAAACAGGGATGAACCGAAACAGGGTCCCGAAACAGATATAGTGACTCACAAGGAAACTGTCTCGTCCCTGATACAGTGATCTGCAAGAAAAATTATACGAGTCAGAAACAGTGATGAACCGAAACTGGGTCCCGGTCCAGATATAGTGACTTACCAGGAAACTGTCCCGTCCCTGATTCAGTGATCTACACGAAAAATATCTGAGTCAGAAACAGGGATGAACCGAAACAGGGTCCCGAAACAGATATAGTGACTCATAAGGAAACTGTCTCGTCCCTGATACAGTGATCTGCAAGAAAAATTATACGAGTTAGAAACAGTGATGAAACGAAACTGGGTCCCGCTCCAGATATAGTGACTTACCAGGAAACTGTCTCGTCCCTGATTTAGTGATCTACACGAAAAATATCTGAGACAGAAACAGGGATGAACCAGAACAGGGTCCCGGTCCAGATATAGGGACTTACCAGGAAACTGTCCCGTCCCTTGATTCAGTGATCTACATGAAAAATATCTGAGTCAGAAACAAGGATGAACCGAAACAGGGTCCCGGTCCAGATATAGTGATTTTCCAGGAAACTGTCTCGTCCCAGATTCAGTGATCTACAAGAAAAATATCTGAGTCAGAAACAGGGATGAACCGAAACAGAGTCCCGAAAAAGATATAGTGACTTACCAGGAAACTGTCTCGTCCCTAATTCAGTGATCTGAAAGAAAAATATCCGAGTCAGAAAAAAGGATGAACCGAAACAGGGTCCCGGTCCAGATATAATGACTTACCAAGAAACTGTCCCGTCCTTGATTCAGTGATCTACACGAAAAATATCTGAGTCAAAAACAGGGATGAACCGAAACAGGGTCTCGGAACAGATATAGTGACTCACCAAGAAATTGTCTCGTCCCTGATTCAGTGATTTGCTAGAAAAATATCCGAGTCAGAAACAGGGATGAACTGAAATAGGGTCCCGGTCCAGATATAGTGACTTACCAGGAAACAGTCCCGTCCCTGATTCAGTGATCTACACGAAAAATATCTGAGTCAGAAACTTGGATGAACCGAAACAGGGTCCCGGTCCAGATATAGTGACTTACCAGGAAACTGTCCCGTCCCTGATTCAGTGATCTACACGAAAAATATCTGAGTCAGAAACAAGGATGACCGAAACAGGGTCCCGGTCCAGATATAGTGACTCTCCAGGAAACTGTCTCGTCCCAGATTCAGTGATCTACAAGAAAAATATCTGCGTCAGAAATAGGGATTAACCGAAACAGGGTCCCGGTCCAGATATAGTGACTTACCAGGAAACTGTCCCGTCCCTGATTCAGTGATCTACACGAAAAATATCTGAGTCAGAAACAAGGATGACCGAAACAGGGTCCCGGTCCAGATATAGTGACTCTCCAGGAAACTGTCTCGTCCCAGATTCAGTGATCTACAAGAAAAATATCTGCGTCAGAAATAGGGATTAACCGAAACAGGGTCCCGGTCCAGATATAGTGACTTACCAGGAAACTGTCCCGTCCCTGATTCAGTGATCTACACGAAAAATATCTGAGTCAGAAACAAGGATGACCGAAACAGGGTCCCGGTCCAGATATAGTGACTCTCCAGGAAACTGTCTCGTCCCAGATTCAGTGATCTACAAGAAAAATATCTGCGTCAGAAATAGGGATGAACCGAAACAGGGTCCCGGTCCAGATATAGTGACTTACCAGGAAACTGTCCCGTCCCTGATTCAGTGATCTGCTAGAAAAATATCCGAGTCAGAAACAGGGATGAACCGAAACAGGGTCCCGGTCCAGATATAGTGACTTACCAGGAAACTGTCCCGTCCTTGATTCAGTGATCTACACGAAAAATATCTGAGTCAGAAACTTGGATGAACCGAAACAGGGTCCCGGTCCAGATATAGTGACTTACCAGGAAACTGTCCCGTCCTTCATTCAGTGATGTACACGAAGAATATTTGAGTCAGAAACTTGGATGAACTGAAACAGGGTCCCGGTCCAGATATAGTGACTTACCATGAAACTGTCCCGTCCCTGATTCAGTGATCTACACGAAAAATATCCGAGTCAGAAACAAGGATGAACCGAAAAAGGGTCCCGGTCCAGATATAGTGACTCTCCAGGAAACTGTCCCGTCCCTGATTCAGTGATCTACACAAAAAATATCTGAGACAGATACAGGGATGAACCGGAACAGGGTCCCGGTCCAGATATAGGGACTTACCAGGAAACTGTCCCGTCCCTGATTCAGTGATCTGCAAGAAAAATATCCGAGCCAGAAACAGGGATGAACCGAAAATGGGTCCCGGTCCAGATATAGTGACTTACCAGGAAACTGTCCCGTCTTTGATTCAGTGATATACACGAAAAATATATGAGTCAAAAACAGGGATGAACCGAAACAGGGCCCCGGAACAAATATAGTGACTCACCAGGAAATTGTCTCGTCCCTGATTCAGTGATCTGCTAGAAAAATATCCGAGTCAAAAATAGGGATGAACCATAACAGGGTTTCGGACCAGATATAGTGACTCACCAGGAAATTATCTCGTCCCTGATTCAGTGATTTGAGAGAAAAATATCCGAGTCAGAAACAGTGATGAACCGAAACTGGGTCCCGGTCCAGATATAGTGATTTACAAGGAAACTGTCTCGTCCCTGATTTAGTGATCTACACGAAAAATATCTGACACAGAAACAGGGATGAACCTGAACAGGGTCCCGGTCCAGATATAAGGACTTACCAGGAAACTGTCCCGTCCCTGATTCAGTGATCTACAAGAAAAATTTCTGACTTAGAAGCAGGGATGAACCGAAACTGGGTCCCAGTCCGGATATAGTGACTTACCATGAAACTGTCCCGTCCCTGATTCAGTGATCTACACGAAGAATATTTGAGTCAGAAACAAGGATGAACCAAAAAAGGGTCTCGGTCCAGATATAGTGACTCTCCAGGAAACTATCCCGTCCCTGATTCAGTGATCTACACGAAAAATATCTGAGACAGAAACAGGGATGAACCGGAAGAGGGTCCCGGTCCAGATATAGGGACTTACCAGGAAACTGTCCCGTCCCTGATTCTGTGATCTGCAAGAAAAATTTCCGAGTTAGAAACGGGGATGAACCGAAACTGGGTCCCGGTCCAGATATAGTGACTTACCAGGAAACTGTCTCGTCCCTGATTCAGTGATTTACACGAAAAATATCTGAGTCAGAAACAAGGATGAACCGAAACAGGGTCCCGGTCCAGATATAGTGAGTTTCCAGGAAACTGTCTCGTCCCAGATTCAGTGATCTACAAGAAAAATATCTGAGTCAGAAACAGGGATGAACCGAAACAGAGTCTCGAAAAAGATATAGTGACTTACCAGGAAACTGTCTCGTCCCTAATTCAGTGATCTGAAAGAAAAATATCCAAGTCAGAAACAGGGATGAACCGAAACAGGGTCCCGGTCCAGATATAATGACTTACCAGGAAACTGTCTCGTCCTTGATTCAGTGATCTACACGAAAAATATCCGAGTCAGATATAGAGAAGAACCGAAACAGGGTCCCGGAACAGATATAGTGACTCACCAGGAAATTGTCTCGTCCCTGATTCAGTGATCTGCAAGAAAAATATCCGAGCCAGAAACAGGGATGAACCGAAAATGGGTCCCGGTCCAGATATAGTGACTTACCAGGAACGTGTCCCGTCCTTGATTCAGTGATATACACGAAAAATATATGAGTCAAAAACAGGGATGAACCGAAACAGGGCCCCGGAACAAATATAGTGACTCACCAGGAAATTGTCTCGTCCCTTATTCAGTGATCTGCTAGAAAAATATCCCAGTCAAAAATAGGGATGAACCGTAACAGGGTTTCGGAACAGATATAGTGACTTACCAGGAAATTGTCTCGTCCCTGATTCAGTGATTTGAGAGAAAAATATCCGAGTCAGAAATAGTGATGAACCGAAACTGGTTCCCGGTCCAGATATAGTGACTTACCAGGAAACTGTCTCGTCCCTGATTTTGTTATCTACACGAAAAATATCTGAGACAGAAACAGGGATGAACCGGAACAGTGTCCCGGTCCAGATATAAGGACTTACCAGGAAACTGTCCCGTCCCTGATTCAGTGATCTGCAAGAAAAATTTCTGACTTAGAAACAAGGATCAACCGAAACTGGGTCCCAGTCCGGATATAGTGACTTACCATGAAACTGTCCCGTCCCTGATTCAGTGATCTACACGAAGAATATTTGAGTCAGAAACAAGGATGAACCGAAAAAGGGTCCCGGTCCAGATATAGTGACTCTCCAGGAAACTGTCCCGTCCCTGATTCAGTGATCTCCACGAAAAATATCTGAGACAGAAACAGGGATGAACCGGAAGAGGGTCCCGGTCCAGATATAGGGACTTACCAGGAAACTGTCCCGTCCCTGATTCAGTGATCTGCAAGAAAAAGATCTGAGTCAGAAATAGGGAAGAACCGAAACAGGGTCCCGGAACAGATATAGTGACTCACCAGGAAATTGTCTCGTCCCTGATTCAGTGATCTGCAAGAAAAATATCCGAGCCAGAAACAGGGATGAACCGAAAATGGGTCCCGGTTCAGATATAGTGTCTTACCAGGAAACTGTCCCGTCCTTGATTCAGTGATATACACGAAAAATATATGAGTCAAAAACAGGGATGAATCGAAACAGGGCGCCGGAACAAATATAGTGACTCACCAGGAAATCCTCTCGTCCCTGATTCAGTGATCTGCTAGAAAAATATCCGAGACAAAAATAGGGATGAACCGTAACAGGATTTCGGAACAGATATAGTGACTCACCAGGAAATTGTCTCGTCCCAGATTCAGTGATTTGAGAGAAAAATATCCGAGTCAGAAATAGTGATGAACCGAAACTGGTTCCCGGTCCAGATATAGTGACTTACCAGGAAACTGGCTCGTCCCTGATTTAGTGATCTACACGAAAAATATCTGAGACAGAAACAGGGATGAACCGGAACAGGGTCCCGGTCCAGATATAGGGACTTACCAGGAAACTGTCCCATCCCTTGATTCAGTGATCTACACGAAAAATATCTGAGTCTAAAATAGGGAAGAACCGAAACAGGGTCCCAGAACAGATATAGTGACTCACAAGGAAACTGTCTCGTCCCTGATTCAGTGATCTGCAAGAAAAATATCGGAGCCAGAAAATGGGATGAACCGAAAATGGGTCCCAGTCCAGATATAGTGACTTACCAGGAAAATGTTCCGTCCTTGATTCAGTGATATACACGAAAAATATATGAGTCAAAAACAGGGATGAACCGAAACAGGGTCCCAGTCCAGATATAATCACTTACCAGGAAACTGTCTCGTCCTTAATTCAGTGATCTACACGAAAAATATCTGAGTCAGAAATAGGGAAGAACCGAAACAGGGTCCCGGAACAGATATAGTGACTCACCAGGAAATTGTCTCGTCCCTGATTCAGTGATCTGCAAGAAAAATATCCGAGCCAGAAACAGGGATGAACCGAAAATGGGTCCCGGTCCAGATATAGTGTCTTTCTTACCAAGAAACTGTCCCGTCCTTGATTCAGTGATATACACGAAAAATATATGAGTCAAAAACAGGGATGAATCGAAACAGGGCCCCGGAACAAATATAGTGACTCACCAGGAAATCGTCTCGTCCCTGATTCAGTGATCTGCTAGAAAAATATCCGAGACAAAAATAGGGATGAACCGTAACAGGGTTTCGGAACAGATATAGTGACTCACCAGGAAATTGTCTCGTCCCCGATTCAGTGATTTGAGAGAAAAATATCCGAATCAGAAACAGTGATGAACCGAAACTGGGTCCCGGTCCAGATATAGTGACTTACCAGGAAACTGTCTCGTCCCTGATTTAGTGATCTACACGAAAAATATCTGAGACAGAAACAGGGATGAACCGGAACAGGGTCCCGGTCCAGATATAGGGGCTTACCAGGAAACTGTCCCGTCCCTTGATTCAGTGATCTACACGAAAAATATCTGAGTCAGAAATAGGGAAGAACCGAAACAGGGTCCCGGAACAGATATAGTGACTCACAAGGAAACTGTCTCGTCCCTGATTCAGTGATCTGCAAGAAAAATATCCGAGCCAGAAACAGGGATGAACCGAAAATGGGTCCCGGTCCAGATATAGTGACTTACCAGGAAACTGTTCCGTCCTTGATTCAGTGATATACACGAAAACTATATGAGTTAAAAAAAGGGATGAACCGAAACAGGGCCCCGGTACAAATATAGTGACTCACCAGGAAATTGTCTCGTCCCTGATTCAGTGATCTGCTAGAAAAATATCCGAGTCAAAAATAGGGAAGAACCGTAACAGGGTCCTGGAACAGATATAGTGACTCACCAGGAAATTGTCTCGTCCCTGATTCAGTGATCTGAGAGAAAAATATCCGAGTCAGAAACAGGGATGAACCGAAATAGGGTCCCGGTCCAGATATAATGACTTACCAGGAAACTGTCCCGTCCTTGATTCAGTGATCTACACGAAAAATATCTGAGTCAGAAACAGGGAAGAACCGAAACAGGGCCCCGAAACAGATATAGTGACTCAGCAGGAAATTGTCTCGTCCCTGATTCAGTGATCTGCTAGAAAAATATCCAAGTCAGAAAAAGGGATGAACCGAAATAGGGTCCCGGTCCAGATATATTGACTTACCAGGAAACTGTCCCGTCCCTGATTCAGTGATCTACACGAAAAATATCTGAGTCAGAAACAAGGATGACCGAAACAGGGTCCCGGTCCAGATATAGTGACTCTCCAGGAAACTGTCTCGTCCCAGATTCAGTGATCTACAAGAAAAATATCTGCGTCAGAAATAGGGATGAACCGAAACAGGGTCCCGGTCCAGATATACTGACTTATCAGGAAACTGTCCCGTCCCTGATTCAGTGATTTACACGAAAAATATTTCAGTCAGAAACTTGGATGAACCGAAAGAGGGTCCCAGTCCAGATATAGTGACTTATCAGGAAACTGTCCCGTCCCTGATTCAGTGATCTACACGAAAAATTTCTGACTTAGAAACAAGGATGAACCGAAACTGGGTCCCAGTCCGGATATAGTGACTTACCATGAAACTGTCCCGTCCTTGATTCAGTGATGTACACGAAAAATATCTGAGTCAGAAACAAGGATGACCGAAACAGGGTCCCGGTCCAGATATAGTGACTCTCCAGGAAACTGTCTCGTCCCAGATTCAGTGATCTACAAGAAAAATATCTGCGTCAGAAATAGGGATGAACCGAAACAGGGTCCCGGTCCAGATATTGTGACTTACCAGGAAACTGTCCCGTCCCTGATTCAGTGATCTACACAAAAAATATTTGAGTCAGAAACTTGGATGAACCGAAACAGCGTCCCCGTCCAGATATTGTGACTTACCAGAAATTTATCCCGTCCCTGATTCAATGATCTACACGAAAAATATCCGAGTCAGAAACAAGGATGAACTGTAAAAGGGTCCCGGTCCAGATATAGTGACTCTCCAGGAAACTGTCTCGTCCCAGATTCAGTGATCTACAAGAAAAATATCTGCGTCAGAAATAGGGATTAACCGAAACAGGGTCCCGGTCCAGATATAGTGACTTACCAGGAAACTGTCCCGTCCCTGATTCAGTGATCTACACGAAAAATATCCGAGTCAGAAACAAGGATGAACTGAAAAAGGGTCCCGGTCCAGATATAGTGACTCTCCAGGAAACTGTCCCGTCCCTGATTCAGTGATCTACACGAAAAATATCTGAGTCAGAAAAAGGGATGAACCGAAACAGGGTCCCGAAACAGATATAGTGACTCACAAGGAAACTGTCTCGTCCCTGATACAATGATCTGCAAGAAAAATTATACGAGTCAGAAACAGTGTTGAACCGAAACTGGGTCCCGGTCCAGATATAGTGACTTACCTGGAAACTGTCTCGTCCCTGATTTAGTGATCTACACGAAAAATATCTGAGACAGAAACAAGGATGAACCGGAACAGGTTCCCGGTCCAGATATAGGGACTTACCAGGAAACTGTCCCGTCCCTTGATTCAGTGATCTACACGAAAAATATCTGAGTCAGAAAAAGGGAAGAACCGAAACAGGGTCCCAGAACAGATATAGTGACTCACCAGGAAATTGTCTCGTCCCTGATTCAGTGATCTGCAAGAAAAATATCCGAGCCAGAAACAGGGAAGAACCGAAACAGGGCTGATGAGCTGCCGAGGCTCCTCAAATTAATTAAGTTTTAGGTCGGTTACCTAGCTTTTTGCAGCAAGGGGTAGCCCTAAGTCGAACCTAAGGATTGTTCTATTTAGTGAATCATATTAAGAAGCATGTAAATACGGGGGTTTTGTTGGTTTATGTGATTAACGAAAATTAATTATCAGTGGTGAAGTTTAAGAGAAAGTAACCAATCCAAGTCTTTACTAATTCTGATTTAAGTTCATCCTTGATTTCTAATGATCCATTCAATTATTAACCATGTTCTTGGCCTTTAAAACATATCAAGAAGCCTCTCAATGTTCTATGGATTCCACTGGTTAAGCAACCAGAATTCGGTTTTAACTAAGACCAAATGAATTAAGCAAACATTCAAGTCTAGTTTTACCTAAGTCCATGATCCAGCCAAGGTGATTAATCCATCCAAAAGCTCAGAAACATTAATCAACCATACAATCCTCTTTTATCACATGCAATTAAGCAATCACACATGAAGATCCAAATTCGAATTAAGCAATTCAAACAGAATATTTCAAAGGATTGAAAGAACTTTGATTAACAACTAAAATGAAGAACAACAACTCATAATCTCAAAACCAATAATCAGAATAGCAAAACCTGGATTGATATGTTGGATTAGCCCTCCATGAACAAGAGGAGCTGAAGTTCTTACAAAATATCTAAAAGAAAACTTAAGAACTAAGGAAAGCTCAAAAATCTGTCTAAAATATCTAATGAGGTGATTCTGAATTTCGGCTGCCTCCTTCTTCTGATATAGACCTCCAATTTTACATGCACACCTAAATTGCCCTTAGGGCACACTTGTTCCCATGGGCCTTAGCTTCAATTGGGCTTTGGTTTGGGCCCATTTGGACTTGTCATGAGGAAGTTAGGCCCATTTAAGTGGCAGAAGGTGTCTGGAACCGTCAGCTAACTTGCACAGCAAATAAGACCATCTTCCACATAAAATATGGTGAACCGGTCTGCATATAAATTGAAGTTCTGTCTGTTAGCTTTCCAATGGTACCAGTTTCAGGTCAATATGACATTTACAACTCAAGTTATGACCCAAATACTGCATGTAGGTCAGGATCCTGCGACAGCATGTCTTCTCTGGATTCCAGGCTGCATATGACCTGCTGAACTTCCGAATTAGCTTTGGAGCCCTGAAAGAAAGTTGTAGAAAATTCTCTCAGCTTTCCAACAAGGTATGACTCGAAATTTTTGGACATACAGAACTCAAGATATGCCTGAAACACAGAGACAGCATATAATGCCCAGTATTGCTGGAAATTGCAATTAAGCATAAATGGATCCTAAGTCATGAAATGAGGTCTAAGTCTATGCAATTCAGCCCAAAAGAGGTTTAAAAGACTAAGTATGAGGAATAACTATTGTATAAAAAGTGTGTTCATCAAATTCCCCCACACTTAGCT
>QAOA01001739.1:221241-234435 GCA_003255065.1 Cercis canadensis
TGATCTACACGAAAAATATCTGAGTCAGAAACAGGGAAGAACCGAAACAGGGACCCGGAACAGATATAGTGACTCAGCAGGAAATTGTCTCGTCCCTGATTCAGTGATCTGCTAGAAAAATATCCGAGTCAGAAACAGGGATGAACCGAAACAGGGTCCTGGTCCAGATATAATGACTTACCAGGAAACTGTCACGTCCTTGATTCAATGATCTACACGAAAAATATCTGAGTCAGAAACAGGGAAGAACCGAAACAGGGCCCCGGAAAAGATATAGTGACTCAGCAGGAAATTGTCTCGTCCCTGCTTCAGTGATCTGCTAGAAAAATATCCGAGTCAGAAAAAGGGATGAACCGAAATAGGGTCCCGGAACAGATATAATGACTCATCAGGAAATTGTCTCGTCCCTGATTCAGTGATTTGCTAGAAAAATATCCGAGTAAGAAAAAGGGATGAACCGAAATAGGGTCCCGGTCCAGATATAGTGACTTACCAGGAAACTGTCCCGTCCCTGATTCAGTGATCTACACGAAAAATATCTGAGTCAGAAACTTGGACGAACTGAAACAGGGTCCCGGTCCAGTTATAGTGACTTACCAGGAAACTGTCCAGTCCCTGATTCAGTGATCTACGCGAAAAATATTTGAGTCAGAAACTTGGACGAACCGAAACAGCGTCCCGGTCTAGATATAGTGACTTACCAGGAAACTGTCCCGTCCCTGATTCAGTGAGCTACACGAAAAATATCCGAGTCAGAAACAAGGATGAACCGAAAAAGGTTCCCGGTCCTGATATAGTGACTCTCCAGGAAATTGTCTCGTCCCTGATTCAGTGATCTGAGAGAAAAATATCCGAGTCAGAAACAGTGATGAACCGAAACTGGGTCCCGATCCATATATAGTGACTTACCAGGAAACTGTCCCGTCCTTGATTCAGTGATATACAAGAAAAATATCTGAGTCAAAAACAGGGATGAACCGAAAAAGGGTCTCGGAACAGATATAGTGACTCACCAGGAAATTTTCTCGTTCCTGATTCAGTGATTTGCTAGAAAAATATCTGAGTCAGAAACAGGGATGAACTGAAATAGGTTCCGGTCCAGATATAATAACTTACCAGGAAACTGTCCCGTCCCTGATTCAGTGATCTACATGAAAAATATCAGAGTCAGAAACTTGGATGAACCGAAACAGGGTACCGGTCCAGATATAGTGACTTACCAAGAAACTGTCCCGTCCTTCATTCAGTGATGTATAGGAAAAATATATGAGTCAGAAACAAGGATGACCGAAACAGGGTCCCGATCCAGATATAGTGACTCTCCAGGAAACTGTCTCGTCCCAGATTCAGTGATCAACAAGAAAAATATCTGCGTCAGAAATAGGGATGAACCGAAACAGGGTCCCGGTCCAGATATAGTGACTTACCATGAAACTGTCCCGTCCCTGATTCAGTGATCTACACGAAAAATATTTGAGTAAGAAACAAGGATGAACCGAAAAAGGGTCCCGGTCCAAATATAGTGACTCTCCAGGAAACTGTCCCGTCCCTGATTCAGTGATCTACACGAAAAATATCTGAGACAGAAACAGGGATGAACCGGAACATGGTCCCGGTCCAGATATAGGGACTTACCAGGAAACTGTCCCGTCCCTGATTCAGTAATCTGCAAGAAAAATTTCCGAGTTAGAAACAGGGATGAACCGAAACTGGGTCTCGGTCCAGATATAGTGACTTACCAGGAAACTGTCTCGTCCCTGATTCAGTGATCTACACGAAAAATATCTGAGTCAGAAACAAGGATGAACCGAAACAGGGTCCCGGTTCAGATATAGTGAGTTTCCAGGAAACTGTCTCGTCCTAGATTCAGTGATCTACAAGAAAAATATCTGAGTCAGAAACAGGGATGAACCGAAACAGGATCCCGAAAAAGATATAGTGACTTACCAGGAAACTGTCTCGTCCCTAATTCAGTGATCTGAAAGAAAAATATCTGAGTCAGAAACAGGGATGAACCGAAATAGGGTCCCGGTCCAGATATAATGACTTACCAGGAAACTGTCTCGTCCTTGATTCAGTGATCTACATGAAAAATATATGAGTCAGAAATAGGGAAGAACCGAAACAGGGTCCTGGAACAGATATAGTGACTCATCAGGAAATTGTCTCGTCCCTGATTCAGTGATCTGCAGGAAAAATTTCCGAGTTAGAAACAGGGATGAACCGAAACTGGGTCCCGGTCCAGATATAGCGACTTACCAGGAAACTGTCTCGTCCCTGATTTAGTGATCTACATGAAAAATATCTGAGACAGAAACAGGGATGAACCGGAACAGGGTCCCGGTCCAGATATAGGGACTTACCAGGAAACTGTCCCGTCCCTTGATTCAGTGATCTACACGANTTAGTTGCAATTAGTAGTTTAATTTTGTACGGTTCGGCACCCGTCACCCGTCCCTGATTCAGTGTTCTACACGAAAAATATATGAGTCAGAAACTTGGATGAACCGAAACAGGGTCCCAGTCCAGATATAGTGACTGACCAGGAAACTGTCCCGTCCTTGATTCAGTGATCTACACGAAAAATATCTGAGTCAGAAACAAGGATGACCGAAACAGGGTCCCGGTCCAGATATAGTGACTCTCCAGGAAACTGTCTCGTCCCAGATTCAGTGATCTACAAGAAAAATATCTGCGTCAGAAATAGGGATTAACCGAAACAGGGTCCCGGTCCAGATATAGTGACTTACCAGGAAACTGTCCCGTCCCTGATTCAGTGATCTACACGAAAAATATCTGAGTCAGAAACTTGGATGAACCGAAACAGGGTCCCGAAACAGATAGAGTGACTCACCAGGAAACTGTCTTGTCCCTGATACAGTGATCTGCAAAAAAAAATTATACGAGGCAAAAACAGGGATGAACCGAAATAGGGTCCCGGTCCAGATATAGTGACTTACCAGGAAACTTTCCCGTCCCTGATTCAGTGATCTACACGAAAAATATCTGAGACAGAAACAGGGTTGAACCGGAACAGGGTCCCGGTCCAGATATAGGGACTTACCAGGCAACTGTCCCGTCCCTGATTCAGTGATCTACAAGAAAAATATCTGAGTCAGAAACAGGGTTGAACCGAAACAAGGTCCCGAAACAGATATAGTGACTCACCAGGAAACTGTCTCGTCCCTGATTCAGTGATCTGCAAGAAAATTTTCCGAGTTAGAAACAGGGATGAACCGAAACGGGGTCCCGGTCCAAATATAGTAACTTACCAGGAAACTGTCTCGTCCCTGATTCAGTGATCTACACGAAAAATATCTGAGTCAGAAACAAGGATGAACCGAAACAGGGTCCCGGTCCAGATATAGTGACTTACCAGGAAACTGTCCCGTCCTTGATTTTGTGATCTACAAGAAAAATATCTGAGTCAGAAACAGGGATGAACCGAAACAAGGTCCCGGAACAGATATAGTGACTCATCAGGAAACTCTCTCGTCCCTGATTCAGTGATCTGCAAGAAAAATATCCGAGTTAGAAACAGGGATGAACCGAAACTGGGTCCCGGTCCAGATATATTGACCAACTAGGAAACTGTCTCGTCCCAGATTCAGTGATCCACATGAAAAATATCTGAGTCAGAAACAGGGATGAACCGAAACAGGGTGCCGGAACAGATATAGTGACTCACCAGGAAATTGTCTCATCCCTGATTCAGTGATCTGCAAGAAAAATATACGAGTCCAAAACAGGGATGAACCGAAACAGGGTCCCGGTCCATATATAGTGACTTACCAGGAAACTGTCCCGTCCTTGATTCAGTGATATACACGTAAATATCTGAGTCAAAAACAGGGATGAACCAAAACAGGGTCCCAGAACAGATATAGTGACTCACCAGGAAATTGTCTCGTCCCAGATTCAGTGATCTACAAGAAAAATATCTGCGTCAGAAATAGGGATGAACCGAAACAGGGTCCCGGTCCAGATATAGTGACTTACTAGGAAACTGTCCCGTCCCTGATTCAGTGATCTACACGAAAAGTATTTGAGTCAGAAACAAGGATGAACCGAAAAAGGGTCCCGGTCCAGATATAGTGACTCTCCAGGAAACTGTCTCGTCCCTGATTCAGTGATCTACACGAAAAATATCTGAGTCAGAAACAGGGATGAACCGAAACAGGGTCCCGGTCCAGATATAGGGACTTACCAGGAAACTGTCCCACACCTGATTCAGTGATTTACAAGAAAAATATCTGAGTCAGAAATAGGGATAAACCGAAACAAGGTCCCGGAACAGATATAGTGACTCACCAGGAAACTGTCTCGTCCCTGATTCATTGATCTGCAAGAAAAATTTTCGAGTTAGAAACAGGGATGAACCGAAACTAGGTCCCGGTCCAGATATAGTGACTTACAAGGAAACTGTCTCGTCCCTGATTCAGTAATCTACAAGAAAAATATTTGAGTCAGAAAAAGGGATCAACCGAAACAAGGTCCCGGAATAGATATAGTGACTCACCAGGAAACTCTCTCGTCCCTTATTCAGTGATCTGCAAGAAAAATATCCGAGTCAGAAACAGGGATGAACCGAAACAGGGTCCCGGTCCAGATATAGTGACTGTCCAGGAAACTGTCCCGTCCCTGATTCAGTGATCTACAAGAAAAATATCTGCGTCAGAAATAGGGATGAACCAAAACAGGGTCCCGCAACAGATATAGTGACTTACCAGGAAATTGTCTCGTCCCTGATTCAGTGATCTGCAGGAAAAATATCCGAGTCAGAAACAGGGATGAACTGAAACTGGGTCTCGGTCCATATATAGTGACTTACCAGGAAACTGTCCCGTCCTTGATTTATTGATCAACAAGAAAAGTATCTGAGTCAGAAATATGGATGAACCGAAACAGGGTCCCGGAACAGATATAGTGACGCACCAGGAAACTGTCTCGTCCCTGATACAGTGATCTGCAAGAAAAACTATACGAGTCAGAAACAGGGATGAACCGAAACAGGGTCCCGGTCCAGATTTTGTGACTTGCCAGGAAACTGTCCCGTCCCTGATTCAGTGATTTACACGAAAAATATCCGAGTCAGAAACAGGGATGAACCGAAACTGGGTCCCGGTCCAGATATAGTGACTTACCAGGAAACTGTCCCGTCCCTGATTCAGTGATCTACACGAAAAATATATGAGTCAAAACAAGGATGACCGAAACAGCGTCCCAGTCCAGATATAGTGACTCTCCAGGAAACTGTCTCGTCCCAGATTCAGTGATCTAGTAGAAAAATATCTGCGTCAGAAATAGGGGTGAACCGAAACAGGGTCCCGGTCCAGATATAGTGACTTACCAGGAAACTATCCTGTCCCTGATTCAGTGATCTACAAGAAAAATATCTAAGTCAGAAACTTAGATGAACCGAAACAGGGTCTCGATCCAGATATAGTTACTTTCCAGGAAACTGTCCCGTCCCTGATTCAGTGATCTACACGAAATATATCTGAGTCAGAAACAAGGATGAACTGAAACAGGGTCCCGGTCCAGATATAGTGACTTACCAGGAAACTGTCCCGTCTCTTATTCAGTGATTTGCACGAAAAATATCTGAGTCAGAAACATGGATGAACCGAAACAGGGTCCCGGAACAGATATAGTGACTCACCAGGAAACTGTCTCGTCCCTAATACAGTGATCTGCAAGAAAAACTATACGAGTCAGAAACAGGGATGAACCGAAACAGGGTCCCGGTCCAGATATAGTGACTTACTAGGAAACTGTCCCGTCCCTGATTCGGTAATTTACACGAAAAATATCCGAGTCAGAAACAGGGATGAACCGAAACTGGGACCCGGTCCAGATATAGTGACTTACCAGGAAACTGTCCCGACCTTGATTCAGTGATCTACCCGAAAAATATCTGAGTCAGAAACAGGGATGAACCGAAACAGGGTCCCGAAGCAGATATAGTGACTCACCAGGAAACAGTCTCGTCCCTGATACAGTGATCTGCAAGAAAAATTATNAAAAATATCTGCGTCAGAAATAGGGATGAACCGAAACAGGGTCCCGGTCCAGATATAGTGGCTTACCAGGAAACAGTCCCGTCCCTGATTCAGTGATCTACACGAAAAATATCTGAGTCAGAAACTTGGATGAACTGAAACAGGGTCCCGGTCCTGATATAGTGACTTACCAGGAAACTATCCCGTCCCTGATTCAGTGATCTACACGAAAAATATTTGAGTCAGAAACCAGGATGAACCGAAACAGGGTCCCAGTCCAGATATAGTGACTCTCCAGGAAACTGTCTCGTACCAGATTCAGTGATCTACAAGAAAAATATCTGCGTCAGAAATAGGGATGAACCGAAACAGGGTCCCGGTCCAGATATAGTGACTTACCAGGAAACTGTCCCGTCCCTGATTCAGTGATCTACACGAAAAATATCTGAGTCAGAAACATGGATGAACTGAAACAGGGTCCCGGAACAGATATAGTGACTCACCAGGAAACTGTATCGTCCCTGATTCAGTGATCTACAAGAAAAATATCTGAGTCAGAAACAGGGATGAACCGAAACAGGGTCCCGGAACAGATATAGTGACTCACCAGGAAACTGTCTCGTCCCTGATTCAGTGATCTACAAGAAAAATATCTGAGTCAGAAACAGGGATGAACCGAAACAGGGTCCCGGAACAGATATAGTGACTCACCAGGAAACTGTCTCGTCCCTGATTCAGTGATCTACAAGAAAAATATCTGAGTCAGAAACAGGGATGAACCGAAACAGGGTCCCGGAACAGATATAGTGACTCACCAGGAAACTGTCTCGTCCCTGATTCAGTGATCTACAAGAAAAATATCTGAGTCAGAAACAGGGATGAACCGAAACAGGGTCCCGGAACAGATATAGTGACTCACCAGGAAACTGTCTCGTCCCTGATTCAGTGATCTACAAGAAAAATATCTGAGTCAGAAACAGGGATGAACCGAAACAGGGTCCCGGAACAGATATAGTGACTCACCAGGAAACTGTCTCGTCCCTGATTCAGTGATCTGCAAGAAAAATATCCGAGTTAGAAACTTGGATGAACCGAAACAGGGTCCCGAAACAGATAGAGTGACTCACCAGGAAACTGTCTCGTCCCTGATACAGTGATCTGCAAAAAAAAAATTATACGAGGCAGAAACAGGGATGAACCGAAACAGGGTCCCGGTCCAGATATAGTGACTTTCCAGGAAACTGTCACGTCCCTGATTCAGTGATCTACAAGAAAAATATCTGAGTCAGAAACAGGGATAAACCGAAACAGGGTCCCGGTCCAGATATAGTGACTTACCAAGAAACTGTCCCATCCCTGATTCAGTGATCTACAAGAAAAATATCTGAGTCAGAAACAGGGATGAACTGAAACAGGGTCCCGGTCCAGATATAGTGACTTACCAGGAAACTGTCCCGTCCCTGATTCAGTGATCTACAAGAAAAATATCTGAGACAGAAACAGGGATGAACCGAAACAAGGTCCCGGAACAGATATAGTGACTCACCAGGAAACTGTCTTGTCCCTGATTCAGTGATCTGCAAGAAAAATAACCGAGTTAGAAACAGGGATGAACCGAAACTGGGTCCCGGTCCAGATATAGTGACTTACCAGGAAACTGTCTCGTCCCTGATCAGTGATCTACATGAGAAATATCTGAGTCAGAAACAGGGATGAACCGAAACAGGGTCCCGGAACAGATATAGTGACTTACCAGGAAACTGTCTCGTCCCTGATTCAGTGATGTGCATGAAAAATATCCGAATCAGAAACAGGGATGAACCGAAACAGGGTCCCGGTCCAGATATAGTGACTTACCAGGAAACTGTTCCGTCCTTGATTCAGTGATCTACACGAAAAATATCTGAGTAAAACACAGGGATGAACCGAAACAGGGTCCCGGTCCAGATATAGTGACTTACCAGGAAACTGTCCCGTCCCAGATTCAGTGATCTACAAGAAAAATATCTGAGTCAGAAACAGGGATGAACCGAAACAGGGTCCCGGAACAGATATAGTGACTCACCAGGAAACTGTCTCGTCCCTGATTCAGTGATCTGCATGAAAAATATCCGAATCAGAAACAGGGATGAACCGAAACAGGGTCCCGGTCCAGATATAGTGACTTACCAGGAAACTGTTCCGTCCTTGATTCAGTGATCTACACGAAAAATATCTGAGTAAAACACAGGGATGAACCGAAACAGGGTCCCGGTCCAGATATAGTGACTTACCAGGAAACTGTCCCGTCCCAGATTCAGTGATCTACAAGAAAAATATCTGAGTCAGAAACAGGGATGAACCGAAACAGGGTCCCGGAACAGATATAGTGACTCACCAGGAAACTGTCTCGTCCCTGATTCAGTGATCTGCAAGAAAAATATCCGAGTTAGAAACAGGGATGAACCGAAACTGGGTCCCGGTCCAGATATAGTGACTTACCAGGAAACTGTCTCGTCCCTGATCAGTGATCTACATGAGAAATATCTGAGTCAGAAACAGGGATGAACCGAAACAGGGTCCCGGAACAGATATAGTGACTTACCAGGAAACTGTCTCGTCCCTGATTCAGTGATGTGCATGAAAAATATCCGAATCAGAAACAGGGATGAACCGAAACAGGGTCCCGGTCCAGATATAGTGACTTACCAGGAAACTGTTCCGTCCTTGATTCAGTGATCTACACGAAAAATATCTGAGTAAAACACAGGGATGAACCGAAACAGGGTCCCGGTCCAGATATAGTGACTTACCAGGAAACTGTCCCGTCCCAGATTCAGTGATCTACAAGAAAAATATCTGAGTCAGAAACAGGGATGAACCGAAACAGGGTCCCGGAACAGATATAGTGACTCACCAGGAAATTGTCTCGTCCCTGATTCAGTGATCTGCAAGAAAAATATCCGAGTTAGAAACAGGGATGAACCGAAACTGGGTCCCGGTTCAGATATAGTGACTTACCAGGAAACTGTCTCGTCCCTGATTCAGTGATCTACACGAAAAATATCTGAGTCAGAAACAAGGATGAACCGAAACAGGGTCCCGGTCCAGATATAGTGACTTTCCAGGAAACTGTCTCGTCCCAGATTCAGTGATCTACAACAAAAATATCAGAATCAGAAACAGGGATGAATCGAAACAGGGTCCCGGAAATGATATAGTGACTTACCAGGAAACTGTCTCGTCCCTGATTCAGTGATCTGAGAGAAAAATATCTGAGTCAGAAACAGGGATGAACCGAAACAGGGTCCCGGTCCAGATATAATGACTTACCAAGAAACTGTCCCGTCCTTGATTCAGTGATCTACACGAAAAATATGAGTCAGAAACAGGGAAGAACCGAAACAGGGTCCCGGAACAGATACAGTGACTCAGCAGGAAATTGTCTCGTCCCTGATTCAGTGATTTGCTAGAAAAATATCCGAGTCAGAAACAGGGATGAACCGAAACTTGGTCCCGGTCCAGATATAGTGACTTACCAGCAAATTGTCTCATCCTTGATTCAATGATATACACAAAAAATATATGACTCAAAAACAGGGATGAACCGAAATGGGGCCCCGGAACAGATATACTGACTCACCAGGAAATTGTCTCGTCCCTGATTCAGTGATCTGCTAGAAAAATATCCGAGTCAGAAATAGGGATAAACCGAAACAGGGTCCCGGAACAGATATAGTGACTCACCAGGAAATTGTCTCGTCCCTGATTCAGTGATCTGAGAGAAAAATATCCGAGTCAGAAATAGTGATGAACCGAAACTGGGTCCCGGTCCAGACATAATGACTTACCAGGAAACTGTCCCGTCCTTGATTCAGTGATATACATGAAAAATATCTGAGTCAAAAACAGGGATGAACCGAAACAGGATCCCGGAACATATATAGTGACTCTCCAGGAAATTGTCTCGTCCCTGATTTAGTGATTTGCTAGAAAAATATCCGAGTCAGAAACAGGGATGAACCGAAATAGGGTCCCGGTCCAGATATAGTGACTTACCAGGTAACTGTCCCGTCCCCGATTCCGTGATGTACACGAAAAATATCTGAGTCAGAAACAAGGAAGACCGAAACAGGGTCCCGGTCCATATATATTGACTCTCCAGGAAATTGTCTCGTCCTAGATTCCGTGATCTACAAGAAAAATATCTGCGTCAGAAATAGGGATGAACCGAAACAGGGTCCCGGTCCAGATATAGTGACTTATCAGGAAACTGTCCCGTCCCTGATTCAGTGATCTACACGAAAAATATTTGAGTCAGAAACTTGGATGAACCGAAACAAGGTCCCGGTCCAGATATAGGGACTTACGAGGAAACTGCCCCGTCCCTGATTCAGTGATCTACACGAAAAATATCCGAGTCAGAAACAAGGATGAACCGAAAAAGGGTCCCGGTCCAGATATAGTGACTCTCCAGGAAACTGTCTCGTCCCTGATTCAGTGATCTACACAAAAAATATCCGAGTCAGAAACAGGGATGAACCGAAATAGGGTCCCGGTCCAGATATAGTGACTTACCAGGAAACTGTCCCGTCCCTGATTCAGTGATCTACACGAAAAATATCTGAGTCAGAAACAAGGATGAACCGAAAAAGGGTCCCGGTCCAGATATAGTGACTCTCCAGGAAACTGTCTCGTCCCTGATTCAGTGATCTACACAAAAAATATCCGAGTCAGAAACAGGGATGAACCGAAATAGGGTCCCGGTCCAGATATAATGACTTACCAGGAAACTGTCCCGTCCCTGATTCAGTGATGTACACGAAAAATATCTGAGTCAGAAACAAGGATGACCGAAACAGTGTCCCGGTCCACATATATTGACTCTCCAGGAAACTGTCTCGTCCCAGATTCAGTGATCTACAAGAAAAATATCTGCGTCAGAAATAGGCATGAACCGAAACAGGGTCCCGGTCGAGATATAGTGACTTACCAGGAAACTGTCCCGTCCCTGATTCAGTGATCTACAAGAAAAATATCTGAGTCAGAAACAGGGATGAACCGAAACAAGGTCTCGGAACAGATATAGTGACTCACCAGGAAACTGTCTCGTCCCTGATTCAGTGATCTGCAAGAAAAATTTCCGAGTTAGCAACAGGGATGAACCGAAACTGGGTTCCGGTCCAGATATAGTGACTTACCAGGAAACTGTCTCGTCCCTGATTCAGTGATCTACACGAAAAATATATGAGTCAGAAACAAGGATGAACCGAAACAGGGTCCCGGTCCAGATATAGTGACTTACAAGGAAATTGTCTCGTCCCTGATTTGATGATCTGAGAGAAAAATATCCGAGTCAGAAACAACGATGAACCAAAACTAGGTCTCGGTCCAGATATATTGACTTACCAGGAAACTGTCCCGTCCTTGATTAAGTGATATACACGAAAATTATCTGAGTCAAAAACAGGGATGAACCGAAACAGGGTCCCGGAATAGATATAATGACTCACCAGGAAATTGTCTCGTCCCTGATTCAGTGATTTGCTAGAAAAATATCCTAGTCAGAAACAGGGATGAACCGAAATAGGGTCTCGGTCCAAATATAGTGACTTACAAGGAAATTGTCTCGTCCCTGATTTGATGATCTGAGAGAAAAATATCCGAGTCAGAAACAGGGAAGAACCGAAACAGGGTCCCGGAACAGATATAGTGACTCACCAGGAAACTGTCTCGTCCCTGATTCAGTGATCTGCAAGAAAAATTTCCGAGTTAGAAACAGGGATGAACCGAAACTGGATTCCGGTCCAGATATAGTGACTTACCAGGAAACTGTCTCGTCCCTGATTCAGTGACCTACACGAAAAATATATGAGTCAGAAAAAAGGATGAACCGAAACAGGGTCCCGGTCCAGATATAGTGACTTATAAGGAAATTGTCTCGTCCCTGATTTGATGATCTGGGAGAAAAATATCCGTGTCAGAAACAGTGATGAACCAAAACTAGGTCCCGGTCCAGATATAGTGACTTACCAGGAAACTGTCCCGTCCTCGATTCAGTGATATACACGAAAAATATCTGAGTCAAAAACAGGGATGAACCGAAACAGGGTCCCGGAATAGATATAGTGACTCACCAGGAAATTGTCTCGTCCCTGATTCAGTGATTTGCTAGAAAAATATCCTAGTCAGAAACAGGGATGAACCGAAATAGGGTCCCGGTCCAGATATAGTGACTTACAAGGAAACTGTCCCGTCCCTGATTCAGTGATCTACACGAAAAATATCTGAGTCAGAAACAGGGATGAAGTGAAACAGGGTCCCGAAACAGATATAGTGACTCACAAGGAAACTGTCTCGTCCCTCATACAGTGATCTGCAAGAAAAATTATACGAGTCAGAAACAGGGATGAACCGAAACAGGGTCCCGGTCCAGATATAGTGACTTACCAGGAAACTTTCCCGTCCCTGATTCAGTGATCTACACGAAAAATATCTGAGTCAGAAACTTGGATGAACCGAAACAGTGTCCCGGTCCAGATATAGTGACTTACCAGGAAACTGTCCCATCCTTGATTCAGTGATGCACACGAAAAATATCTGAGTCAGAAACAAGGATGACCGAAACAGGGTCCCGGTCCAGATATAGTGACTCTCAAGGAAACTGTCTCGTCCCAGATTCAGTGATCTACAAGAAAAATATCTGCGTCAGAAATAGGGATTAACCGAAACAGGGTCCCGGTCCAGATATAGTGACTTACCAGGAAACTGTCCCGTCCCTGATTCAGTGATCTACACGAAAAATATCTGAGTCAGAAACAAGGATGACCGAAACAGGGTCCCGGTCCAGATATAGTGACTCTCCAGGAAACTGTCTCGTCCCAGATTCAGTGATCTACAAGAAAAATATCTGCGTCAGAAATAGGGATGAACCGAAACAGGGTCTCGGTCCAGATATAGTGACTTACCATGAAACTGTCCCGTCCCTGGTTCAGTGATCTACACGAAAAATATTTGAGTCAGAAACAGGGATGAACCGAAACAGGGTCCCGAAACAGATATAGTGACTCACAAGGAAACTGACTCGTCCCTGATACAGTGATCTGCAAGAAAAATTATACGAGTCAGAAACAGCGATGAACCAAAACAGGGTCCCGGTCCAGATATAGTGACTTACCAGGAAACTTTCCCGTCCCTGATTCAGTGATCTACA
>QAOA01001741.1:6898-22431 GCA_003255065.1 Cercis canadensis
GAATTGGTAATAATGTAGGGCAAAACACCACATTTTCTTTTAAAAATTATTGGGTGTAGATTAAATTAAAATAATTAATAAATTTTAAGTTTAATTATTTTTAAAAAATTATTATTGTATGTTATTTTTTTAAATATTTTTTGATATTTTTTATTTATCATTGTATTTTACATAAAAAAATAACTATTATGACATACATGATAATTTAATTTTTTATAATAATAATAAATTTAGAATGTATGTTTTATTAGAACTCTTCTAATTGAAAAAGTGGTAGTGCTACTTCTCTCTAAAAGAGAATTTAAGTTAACAATCACTTAATTTGTCATATTACAAGTATATTTTGAATTAATGTTATAATGTATAAAAATCAATTGAAAGAAAAATAAATTAAACTCATCCCTTCTATCATTTTGCCAAAAAAATTAGTTTTGGCAAAATGCAGACTATTAGTTTCACACTGACTTTGTCAAAATGCTTTTAGTTTTGGCCCAAACTCATTATTATGACATTGTCCTCTGCTGTGGAAAATTCACACTGGCGTGACCTTCGTGGAGTCTGTGACCCATTTCTGTCAAACAAGCATTTAACATGACCCACTGAAATTGTGGAAAAGGAAAGTAAAGGGAAGCACACAAGGACCTCCATGTGATAGAGGACGGCATATATTTAAGCATGCATGGCTAATAATAGATGCGAGATAATTGCTGTTAGAAAAGCAAATTTATTCATGATTTGCTAACTTGTGTATTCAAGCATCTTGTGTATAGGAACTAACACAATGCAGAGGATCAATCTTCTATAAAGGGAACACAAGTTCCCTTTTTTTTTTGTGGTCTCCCTTAAAAAAGTAAATAATTATAATTTACTGATAAGAACACTTCAAATGAGAGCCTCAAGTACCTAAACATCTAGAGAACTGAAAAGCTAGAGCATGCACTCACCAAATGTTATTGTGTAAAGCACAAATGGTAACATTATGGTCACATGTTAAGGGAACTTAAATGAGTTAAATTTCATATTGTCAACATTAAAAAAATACATGAGTAATTTGCTAGTAAACGCAAGATAAATATACTTTTTTATACACTATCCTACTTTCAATTTTGTCTTTATAGATTCAATTGCTTTAATTAAAGCTTTAAATTTTTAAAATTTTTAATTGAGTCTCAAACGTTAAAAATGTTAACAGAAATTGCTGATATATAAAAAAAAAAAAATAATTTTTTTTTCTCAATACCTTCCACATAATCTTTTGGTCAAGAGTCAACCCAACACCTGTGGGATAGTGTTTTTTGTGAGTGCTGTGGTGAATAGAGGAACAAGGAAAAATGGTAGAAGAAGAGGGCAGTTTTTGGGGTTCACAAATTTCATATACCAGTTGCCGTGTTTGACCACGATCCATGTACATCCATGAATGAGTTCTTGATAAGAAATTGATTCAAATATTTTCTTATACATTATCCANGACACAGCGGTCACCTTTTTCTTTTGCCCCTGACATAAGGTAACTTCTTTCTCAACTATATATATCTAGAAATTATTCAATCATGTTCTTAATTCCTATCATGAACTAATTTCTTATTAAGGGCTATGATATAGCCTAATTATGAATGATTGTAACTTCTTTTGGAATTAATCTAAGATTTATCTTTGTTCTTCATGCCTCTAGTAAATGGGTCATTAATTAATTAATTAGTTAATCACAATGAGACCAGAAGGAGATTTGTGTGTCTAGTTCATTGAGATAAATACCATAAGTTACATATAAGATATGGATATACCTCCATGGCCTGTGTAGTCAATTAAAAAGATCTATAAAGCTTAATGAATTCTTGATTATTATAACTCACATAGGAATATAGTGGGTTAGTAATTAGAAATATTTTCATTAGATCTTGGAAAAGAATAATGAATGGATTGGGGAATCTTGGCTAGCTAATAAAAAGATGAATCATAGATTAAAGATAAAAGGAAGGAAAATCAAAATTAATTACAATGAAATCGAAATCCTGAGAGTTTTCTCCCTCCTAATTACTTCTTGATTTAAACCCCGATCATTTGGGAGAAGTGGATGTAGGCAATGTTGCCGAACCACTATAAAAATCTTTTGCTAATCTCTCTTCTCCTTTCATCTCTTTAATTTTGAGTCATTTGCATTTTTTAGATTTATTTGTGCTTCTGTTGTTGGAGTATGATATTCTGAGTTGTTATAGTGGACTAAAAAGAATTGCAGTTACTAATTTAAGTAATTTAATTCGAATGGCATGAAATTAACTTGGGGGAATTGAAAACATGTCTTAAGTTAGATAGATTTTGTGACAGAATAAGGTTATTATAAATTGAAATTATGTCCCAATTTAGGAATTATATAATTTAAATTTAATTGCATTTCATAATACAAATGGCATTTCATAATAAGAGTTGTGTTGGAGTTGGATCAGTCATGGAAATTAAAGAGCAGGAAAAAACTGCCAATGGGAAACCCACAACTATTTAAGAGTATATAATACAAGTTGCAGGAACCACACATTACAAATACGACCAAAACTACTAAGATATTTTTCCACAGCAAGACTTGACTAACACTATTGGAAGACTTGTTACTTAAAAGCAAGACTTGACTAACACTATTGGAAGACTTGTCATGATTTTTAAGTGTTGTGTTGAGTACCATGGTGGGCCGGTCATCAAAGATCCCTTGCATGTTTCAGATGGGCTAATAATAAGGTCAAGAGCAAAGAAAATCAAGGAAGCAATTCTACTTGGGCCGAGTTTGCAAGTCCACCCAACAAGACACCAACAATTAATATGAGCTTGAAAGAGGTGGAACCAACCTTAGTTCATATGATCCAAGCTAAGGAAGAGGCGGCCTAGTGTGCAAAGGGTTGGACATTACTGGGCTATGCGGATTGGACTTCAAGTTAGTCTTTAAGTTTTTTTTTTTTTTTTTTTTTTTTTTTTTTTTTTTTTTTTNAAATTTTGGACTAAATCTTATGTTTTAAAGGGCTCATGCATGTAGGCTTTTAACTTAGGTAGATCAAACTTGATTTTATTTTATTTCTTTATTTTCTTTGTTCCTTTAACCTAGTTGAATTAGGAAGAGATAGTCAACCTACATAAAGGGCTTTAAACACATCATTGAGGTAGCTTTTGATGAATGAAATTTCAGATTAGAGAACTTCTATTTTCTCTTCTTGTTTTTGACTGAACTTTGAACTTATCAAAAGGATAATTCTTTGTGGCGTTCTTACTTGCAATCCGGGTTCTTGAAACAAGTTTTTAACAAGTCTAAGGTTAATCTTAGAATTTATTTTTTGGCTTTCTTGGGGTGTGTATCAATCTAGTTATGGGTTTAAGGGGTTAATCTCTACGGGTTCACATCATCTTGAATAGATTCAAATAAAGATCTGCGACTGCAATATTGCAGTTACAGTGACATCTGCAACTACAATTTTCTAATTGCAGCCTGCTATTTGTGTATTTTCCCATCATTTCTGCAAAACAATTGCAATTTAAATCCCATTCTTAAACCATGTAGAACGTTTAACATTTTTTAAAAAACAATTACAAAATGATTTAGGAAATTTAGAATTACCACAACAGCCTTCTACATGATAGTGTCATACTTATCATATATCATGATTTAAAGCATAGCAGTCACCTACATCATGACTTCAACTCTATTTGGCCAAATGTGTGCTATGGCCAAAGCTTGCCATAATTCATAATGGAACTTATAATCAGTTACACCTAATTAAAATTCTTATTTAGTGATCTTAACCTTCATCTACCACAGTTTCACTCATCTAACAGATTACTTACAGCCACCATTCCCCAAGCCTTTATTGGTACCAATTCACTACCTACCTTGGAATCAAGCGAGGGACATAAAGAAAAGATCAAAGTAAAATATCATATCTAAGAATTTTGTCTGTAAACACTAGATTAACCAAATAATTATCATAATTAAGTATTGCAAAATTTAATTAATTATCTTGCAAGCACCATATCAACTCAAATCCCTTTCACTTCTTGAAGACAATGACCATATGTACTGATCGTGGTACTGAGCAGAAGAAGAAGCTTCGTAATCTCAAGAAACTATCTGCTTTTGAAAGAGGCTCTAAAACATGTAAACTCATATTTTACTTAGACTTACCTTCCAAAAAGTATTAAATTTTCCCATTCTCTTTGTTAGATGTGACAAAGCTGCATGCTTTCTTCTTGTGGTTTTGTTTTCAACTACGTGCCTCTGTGTAATGTTCTTGAAAATGATTTCACTCATTGCAACTTCTTAATTTATTTAGATGGTATTTTATTATGTTATTGTTAATTATTAGGAGGACTTTAAATGAAATGAAATTTATTCATGATTTACTAACTTGTGTAATCAAGCATGCTGTGTATAGGAACTAACATTGCACAGGATCAATCTTCTGTAAAGGGAACACAAATTCCCTCTTTCTTCTTCGTGGTCTCCCATAAGATAGTAAATTGACGATGTCTGAGTTGAGAATTAGAGCTCGGCGCTCGAGTTCAGGGCAGAGCATCGAACCCTTGAAATCGGGTTACGCTGAGATCGGGTCATTTCTGAGGTCGGTCCACTGCGAGGTCGGGTTTTCTTCGAGATCGGTTGTCCGGTGATTATACACCTAATTAAAATTCTTATTTAGTGATCTTAGCCTTCATCTACCACAGTTTCACTCATCTAACAGATTGCTTATGGCCACCATTCCCCAAGCCTTTATTGGTACCAATTCACTACCTACCTTGGAATCAAGCGAGGGACATAAAGAAAAGATCAAAGTAAAATATCATATCTAAGAATTTTGTCTGTAAACACCAGATTAACTAAATAATTATCATAATTAATAAGTATTGCAAAATTTAATTAATTATCTTGCAAGCACCATATCAACTCAAATCCCTTTTACTTCTTGAAGACAATGACCATTTGTACTGATCGTGGTGCTGAGCAGAAGAAGAAGCTTCGTAATCTCAAGAAACTATCTGCTTTTGAAAGAGGCTCTAAAACTTGTAAACTCATATTTTACTTAGACTTACCTTCCAAAAAGTATTAAATTTTCCCATTCTCTTTGTTACATGTGACAACGCTGCATGCTTTCTTCTTGTGGTTTTATTTTCAACTACGTGCCTATGTAATGTTCTTGAAAATGATTTCACTCATTGCAACTTCTTAATTTATTTAGATGGTATTTTATTATGTTATTGTTAATTATTAGGAGGACTTTAAATGAAATGAAATTTATTCATGATTTACTAACTTGTGTAATCAAGCATGCTGTGTATAGGAACTAACATTGCACAGGATCAATCTTCTGTAAAGGGAACACAAATTCCCTCTTTTTTCTTCGTGGTCTCCCATAAGATAGTAAATTGACAATGCTTGAGTTGAGAATTAGAGCTCGGCGCTCGAGTTCAGGGCAGAGCATCGAACCCTTGAAATCGGGTTACGCTGAGATCGGGTCATTTCTGAGGTCGGTCCACTGCGAGGTCGGGTTTTCTTCGAGATCGGTTGTCCGGTGATTACCTGAAACACGAACCGGTGTTTTATTTCCGGGCTCCGAAGGTCAGGTCAGTATGATTTGAGCCTGATAATGTAATATTCCAGAGATTAAGTTGCCCCCTCACCTTTGAGTGCCAGGGGCTATTTATAGGAAGACAAACCTGGTCATTACGGTTTACCCAGGATGGGCTATCGAGTCGCCCGTAATAACTAGTGGGTGACCCCTTGCCTTAGCTGCTTTATTGGGCCAGTGTTTCCTCTGGGCCAAGTGTATTTAGGCCCTGAGACAGGCCCACCACACTTACCCCTCAAGAGCTCGGAGAGTTGGAAGATCTCTGAGTTGTAGGTCGGCATAAAAAAGACTTCTTGCTGATGTCTTTTCATCTTCTGCCCTGCTACGTGCACATTTATTATTGGTATTTCTGATATGGGGGTAATGATGGCCGTTGAAAATCGCGCGTCTCGAGATGTGAAAGGCTGCTGCGGATATGACGTTTGTACTTCTCGAGTCAGTTACGGCGTTCCCCTGGCCGTTGGATTCTAAGTGATGTGGACGGATGGATAGTAATTCCTCCTATTATAAATAGAGAATCTTCTGATTTTGCCTAAGTTTTCGAAAAGGAATTTTGAAACTTTGGCTAGGTCGGAGAGAACCAGAGTGAACTTTTTAAGGACTCACGCTTCACCAAACCGAAGCTCGGTTTTGGAAAAAGAGGTAGATTTTTCTACCCAATCTTTCTCTGTTCTAAATCCTCGTTTGGCGAGTTGCTTTTCTCGAAAAATGGGATCTTCCGGGAGAGATAATCCAGGATGCTCTAGAGGGAATAGTGCTGGGGTTTCCTCTTCTTCTCAGCTTTCTATTCCTTTTTTGGCTAGCTTTCCGATTAGGACTACTACATCCTCTATTCGTCATAGGGACATAGAAAACTTGAAAAACAATTTTCCAGAAATAGACTGGAACTGTCATCATTTTGATTTAGAGGCCTCCTCTAGGGAGTCGCCGGTTTGTGAGAACTGTCCTCACAATAATTTTTTTGTTTTCAATTTAGTATATATGGATAATGCTAGAGCCGAGCTTCCCTTGACTGAATTTGAAATAGACTTTTTTCGAACAATAAATGCGGCTCCTTCACAGTTTCATTCTAACGGGTAGGGATTTCTTCGCGCTTTTCAGAACATGTGCGTGTTGTTAATAGTAGACCCCCGGGTAGATGTCTTTTTTCACTTTTTTCTTTAAAAGACGTGAAAGATTCCGATCAAGAATTTATTTACGTAGCTAGCCGACCTCGATTATGCTTAATGAAGCTATTTGAGGAATCGGCTAAAGGGTGGAAGGATCAATTCTTCCGAGTGACAGTTCCGTCCTGGGATGGGGTACCTAGGCCGGATAAGGCATTTTTCTTAGATGAGTACGGGAAACCCCGATTTCCTTTGAGGTGGGTCCGATATGTAAATAAAGGACGAGCACGTTCTATGGATGAGTACGATCCAGAAGCTCGTCGCATAATAAGAATTATTTCTGAGCTAACGTACAACAAATCCAGCTAAGTCAAACTGAAAGCAAAAAATTTAATTGGTCGGTATACAGTTTATCGTGTTACCTTTATTACAAGTTTTTTGATGTAACTAACTGGGTCTTCCTTTATGCTTGTAGACGAAAGAATCAGCAAGGAAGAGATGGTGAGACTATCTAAGCTGACGAAGTTCGGTGGAGTCGTTCCTAGAGGCGGCCCGGTTATCAGGGACGTGGAGGAAATCCTGGCACTTGCGCCTCAACCCGGTAGGGTCATTGCAGCTGAACCGGTGACAACGGTGCCGGCAGACCGGGCCCAAGGGAAACGTCCGGTGGAGGAAGACCCAGCTGCGGATCTTAGGCGAAGAGACCGGGGAGAACGTGGGTCGAAAAAACACAAATCCTCACACCCGGAGACTGCCCGAGCTGGTACCTCATCCAACCGGCCTCGACATGAAGCGCCAAGCCGACTCCGACAAGAAGCTCCAGCCGAGGTCAAACCTCTCGATTTATTTTCTGCTGTACTTACCGGTGATGATAGCCATGCCAGCCATTCACTGTGGAATACCCTGTTTCCTGTTCAGGATAGGGTGGACTTTATCGTGCCGGTATCCGACGTGGAGAGAGTCAACCAATCGTCGGTTGACCAACTGCTGAAGTACCTCTTCGCCAATGCCACCCGAGACCTTGCTGCTATTCGAGGGGTACAGAAAAGAATGGGACACCTCGCCGCCCTTCAGAAGCTGCAAGATGAGGAAGAAATGCTCCAAGTTGAAAAAGATTTGGCTCTGGAGGCTCTGAAGAAAGCGGAGGATGAAAACCGGCTTCTAAGAGAGGAGAAGGAGAACTTAAAGATTCAGCAATTGGCTCCTGCCCTTGAAGCCCGGGACAAGGTCGAGGCGGATAATAGACAACTTCGCCTT
The DNA here is from genome assembly GCA_003255065.1 of Cercis canadensis. NCBI lineage: Eukaryota > Viridiplantae > Streptophyta > Magnoliopsida > Fabales > Fabaceae > Cercis > Cercis canadensis. The sequence continues at coordinate 14,865 of QAOA01001741.1, forward strand.
GATATAAAAGAGCTGGAAGATCGCTATGAGGCGGGCACCAGAGAGATAGAATGAACTCTATCTCTCACCAAAAAGGTGGAGAGGAAAGAGGTCGAGCTGCGGAACAAGATGAATTGCTGAATCAATCGTGCTCGTCAATCGAAGCAAAGACAGAGGGACCGCGCCGAGCTTCAGATTGGGCAGAACTACGCTACCGCCTTTAAGGAGGGTTTTGATCACGCTGTTGATCAGGCGAGGTTGCAGTTCTCTGATCTTAAGAGGGACCAGATGGATTATTTTAAGAAAATAAAAGATGGTCAGCTGGTTGACGAGAGCGAAGGTGAGGAGGCCGAAGGGGAAGATGCAGCTCTTCAGCTCGAGGTCTTGTTAGAAGATTATGATACCCCATCTGAGGGTGAGGACGATATTTTATCTAGGACGGAGGGGCGAAACTGATGTAATTTTTATTTTTATTTTTGCAACCATCTTGTAATAGCAACAATCTTGTAATTTTTCTTTGAATATAGCGAATGAACAGGTTCCGATCTTGCTTAACCGTTTGCTCATGTCTGCCTTTTAATAATTTTAATTTTATTTTTACAATGTTGTGATGGGTCTTTTTTATTAATTCTAACTAAGGTAAGAAATCGGTCTTACTCTAGTTTTGAATAAGAATTTCCTGATCGAAAAATAAAATAGAAAATAAGTAAGAACCTATCTATTGATCGTTTGGTGAATGTTTTGGTGTTGATCGTTTAACTGTACTCATAGAGGTGGATTTTTTAGATCATACTTGAACTCGCGACGGAGTTATATTTTAATTTTTTGGATCGGTTTGTACTCACGATGGAGGTTACAAATATTTTTTAGATCAGTTTGCACTCGTGATGGAGGTTGCAAACATTTTTTTAGATCGGTTTGCACTCGCGGTGGAGGTTGCAAACATTTTTTTAGATCGGTTTGCACTCGCGGTAGAGGTTGCAAACATTTTTTAGATCGGTTGGCACTCGCGGTGGAGGTTGCAAACATTTTTTAGATCGGTTTGCACTCGCGGTGGAGGTTGCAAACATTGTTTTTAGATCGGTTTGCAGAAAAAACAAACATTATATTTCGTATATACGGAGGTTGCTTACATTCCAAGTTTGAGGGATCGGCGTTCCTTCCATGGTTAGGAGCTTATATGCTCCCTTTCCAAGGGATTTGTGCACTCTGTATGGGCCCTCCCAGTTGGGGGCCACCTTGCCTTTTGTGAGGTGCTTTCTGGTGATGGCGGCCTTTCAGAGGACGAGCTCGCCCGGTTTGAAATCTCTAGGTCGGACTTTCGCGTTGTAATACTTGGTGATTCTTTCTTTATATGCTAATATTCTGAGTTTCGCCTTTTCTCTTTCTTCATCGAGCAGCTCCAAGTTTGTGTACATCGCCTTTTGGTTCTGGTAATCGTTGAAATGCTCTCTTCTGAAGCTCGGTTCTCCGACTTCCACGGGTATCATTGCTTCGGCCCCATACGTAAGTTTATAGGGCGATTCTTTAGTTGAGGTCTGAGGGGTTGTTCGGTAAGACCATAATACCCATGGGAGCTCTTCCGTCCAATTGCCCTTGGTGTGGTTCAACCTCTTTTTTAACCCGTCCAAAATTATCCGGTTTGCAGCCTCGACTTGTCCATTAGCTTGAGGATGTTCAACCGAAGTAAAATTCAGTTTTATCTTCAAGTCAGCACAAAAAGATCGGAATCCCTGATCGGTGAACTGGGTTCCGTTGTCCGTGGTTATTGTATGCGAAATTCCAAACCTGCAAATGATAAAGGTTTGGAGGAATTTTTTAGCATTTTTGGCTGTGATTTTGGCTAAGGGTTCTGCCTCAATCCACTTAGAAAAATAGTCTATTGCGACGATTAAGTATTTCTTTTGTCCTGCCGCTATGGGGAAAGGACCTAAGAGATCGAGGCCCTATTGGCAGAATGGCCAAGGTTCAACCGTGGTGAATAGGTCGGATGACGGGACCTGATGGATATGCGCAAACTTTTGGCATTTGTCGCATTTTTTAACAAGCTCTGCAGAGTCAGCCTGCAAGGTTGGCCAATAGTAGCCTGATCGGAGGGTCTTGGTTGCCAAGGAACGTGCTCCTATGTGGTGACCGCATATGCCGAAGTGAATTTCCTGCAAGACGTAAAGGGAGTGCTCTAGGGCCATACATTTGAGAAGTGGGATATAATATCCACGTTTATAGAGGATGCCGTTCTCTAAGCAGTAGTTGCATGCGATTCTTCGTAATTTCTGAGCATCGATTTTCTGCTAAGGTAAAATTCCCGTTTTGAGATAATGGATAATAGGGGTCATCCAAGTCGACGGTTCTTTATCTAGGACGATTATTTCATCGTGCGCGATGCTCGGATGAAGGAGGGTTTCTTGTATGACCGTCTGGTTGTGTCCGGGCTTTTTACTACTGGCGAGTTTAGATAGGATGTCAGCTCGTGTATTTTCTACTCGCGGAATGGGATGTATTTATGCTGTTTTAAAGCTATCCATGTAAGTTTTCACTTTATCTAGATACTTAGCCATTTGTGGGTCTTTTGCCTGGTATTCCCCCTTTATTTGACTAGCGACCAACTGCGAGTCGGTTTGGATTTTGAGAGTTTCGGCACCTAGTTTTAGAGCTAAACGCAGGCCGGCTATGAGCGCCTCGTATTCTACTTGATTGTTGGAGACTGGGAAGTCAAAATGCAGAGACTGCTCGATCAGTATTCCTTCTGGTCCTTCAACCATTATTCCTGCCCCTCTTCCTTTGGGGTTGGAAGATCCGTCTACTGATAGTATCCATGTGGGTTGTTTTTCTGGGTCGGAGGAGGGACTTTTAGGTCGGGTAAGTTCGACTATGAAGTCGGCGAGGGCTTGGGCTTTGATCGCTCATCTTCGCTCGTAGATAATTGTGTGCTCGGAGAGTTCCACAGACCATCCAAGCATACGACCTGCTAAGTCAAGTTTCTGGAGTATTTTCCGGATCGGTTGATCGGTACGGACAGTTATGATGTGGTTCTGAAAGTATGGTCGCAAACGTCGTACAGAGAGGAGGAGGGCGTAAGCAAGTTTTTCAATCTTTCGATATTTAAGTTCGGAGGCTTGTAGGGCATGACTGGTGTAGTATATGGGGAACTGTGAATTTGTTTCTTCTCGAACTAGGGCTGAGCTTACTGCCTGATGACTGCTGGCTAGGTATAGGAACAGTGTTTCCCCAGGCTTTGGTTTAGAAAGAATGGGCGGGCAGCTTAAGTATTCTTTCAATTAACTGAAAGCCCGCTGGCATTCTTCTGTCCATTGGAAATTTTTAATCTTTTTGAGTGCCTTGAAGAAAGGGAGCGCTTTATCTGCCGACCTGGACATAAATCTGGACAGGGCGGCAATTCTTCCTGCAAGTCTTTGGACTTCGCGAATGGTTTTTGGCGGCTCCATGGTTATGATGGCTTGGCACTTATTAGGGTTAGCCTCGATACCCCGATGTGTGAGCATGAAACCGAGGAATTTCCCAGCTTCTACTCCGAAGGCGCATTTGGAAGGATTTAATCGCATGTTGTGGCGCCGAAGCTCGGTAAACGCTTCTTCCACGTGTGCTACGTGTTCATTGTCTGTGTTAGATTTGATGAGCATGTCGTCGACATAGACTTCTATATTTTTGCCAATTTGGTTTTTTAGCACTTGATCTATCAACCTCTAATAAGTTGCTCCTGCGTTCTTAAGACCAAATGGCATTACCGTGTAGCAGTATATGGCCTTCTCGGTAATGAACGTTGTTTTATCCTCGTTGTCGGGATGCATTTTAATTTGATTGTAGCCGGAGTAGGCGTCCATAAAACTTAAAAATTTGTATCCCGAAGCCTCATCAACAAGTTTGTCGATGTTAGGAAGTGGATACGGATCTTTGGGGCAAGCTTTATTGAGGTCGGAGAAATCCACACACATTCGCCATTTACCGTTTGGTTTTTTGACCATGACGACTTTAGAAAGCCAGGTTGCATAAGGTATTTCTCTGATAAAGCTAGCGTCAAGCAATTTTCGCACTTCTTCTTGAATTGCTTTTTGCTTCTCAGGACTGACGACTCGCTTTTTCTGGGAGACAGGTTTTGTATTTGTATTTATAGCAAGCTTATGGCAGATAAAACTTGGATCAATACCTAGTATGTCCGAGGCCGTCCAAGCGAATAAGTCGGCGTTCGCTACTAGTAAGTTGGTGAGTCTCTTAATCTTTTCCGGGGGCATGGAGGATCCTATCTGAATTGTTTGACTTTGATCTGATCCGACCTGGAAGGGTTTTAAGTCCCCTTGTGGTTCTGGGCGCAATGCAGCTATTGGCTCTCTGTTATCGAGCTCTTGAATGGGGACTTGAGCACTTGCCTTACTTTAGTTTGTTACCAGGCTGGCCGGAGGTTGAGAATAGTCTATGGCGAGACTAATGTTATAGCACGTTCTGTCCAAAAGTTGGTCTCCCCATGCTTGACCGACCTTTCCTGACTGGGTCGGGAATTTAAGCAAGAGGTGCTTGGTTGAAATTATGGCCTCTAAGGAGTTAAGAGAAGGTCGGCCGAGGATTAAATTATACGCGGACGGGCATTCTACCACCAAGAATCTGACCGTTGCGTTGGCGAGGTCGGGGTACTCCCCCATGGTGACTCGCAAGGTAATAGTTCTTTGGACTTCGACCTGGGTTCCTGAGAATCCTACAAGGGCTCCGGGATAGTACTCTAGATCGGATTTTGGGATACCGAGCTTCTGAAATGTTCGGTAAAAAATAACGTTGGCCGAACTTCCCTGGTCGATTAGTACTTTACGAATCTCGTAATTCGCCACGTAGCAAGTTATGACTACAAGGTCATCGTGATCTCGGTCAATGCTAGCGTAGTCATTATCCGAGAAAGATATGACTGTGATATTCTTATTTCTTCGGGATAATCTAGCTGCGGCCCGCTCATGCCTTTTTCTAGAAGATTTCGATACCCCTCATCCTGCAAATCCTCCTGCAATGGTATTTATTGTTCCTGCGGCGCTGTGCCTTGGATCCTCGGTGGGAGAAGGTTGCCGGCGAAACGGAGATCGGCTTCTCTGCCTTCCCGTCCTTACAGTCGAATTCCTCTGAGGAGACCTTGATGAGTATTGGTTATCCTTGCTCCGCTGCTTTGGGGCCGAGATCGGGTTCTCAGCCTGGAATTTCTGCAAATATCCTCTTCGGAGCAGGTCTTCAATGAGGTTACGAAGGTGCCGACAATCGTTTGTATCGTGACCCCAACCTTGGTGGAAAACACAATACTTTTCTTTGTCTGCTCCTACGTCCCCTTTTGGCTGTGGAAATTGGGCTAGTTTGGTTTGACAGATCTCCTCGAGTATCCGAGGTTTTGATTGATTCAGGGGGGTGAATGACTCAAAACGGGGACGGACGGGGGATTTGTCTTTCCGACCTGCTTTGCGGTTGTCCGAAGGCTTTTTGTCTTTCTTATTTTTGTCTGACTCCCCTAACACTTCTTCTAAGTTTATGTGCTTGGAGGTTACAGTCAAAAGTTCCGGCAGGTTTTCGGGAGGGTCAAGAGTCAATTGTTCGTGAAGACGACCAGGTCGGAGTTCGGCCTGAATGGCATGCATTGCCACCGAATCGGTTAGGTCCCGAATTAGTAAAGAGAGCTTGGTGTAACGATTCATGTAGTCTTTCAAAGATTCTGATTCCCCTTGCTTGAGGGTAGCCAAAATGGCGGAGGAACGCTGATGGGTTATACTGGTGGAAAAACGGGCTACCAAGAGTTCGGACATTTGATTGAAGTTAGAGATGCTGTTTGAAGGGAGATTTGAGAACCATTGGAGGGCTGCCGGACGTAAGGTAGTGGGAAAAGCCCGGCACATAACCTTATCTGCTGATCCGCTTAGGAGCATAATAGAGTTGAAGTTTTCTAAATGCTCTCTAGGATCGGATGAGCCATCAAAAGGCTCGAGCTGGGGTAATCGGAACCCAACTGGTACTGGGTAATCTATGATAGGCTGGATGAACGGATGTCGGCCTACTTTTTTCTACTTTTCAGGGCTAGCCTGAGAGAGCCCGGGGGAGCCTTCAAGGTAGGGAAAACTGTCTCTTCGTGGGTGAAGCGAGGTTTCGGGGCCGTTCCGGAGTGTCCCTGGTCGGCTACTTGCAAAATTTGACCCACTGCCTATTATCTTGGCAGAAGGTCGGTAGAGCGGGTATTTTCGGTTTACTCGTTCTTTGAAGAATCTTGCTTTCTTCTGAAGTCAGTTATTTCGGCTTTATCTTCCGCTCTTTTCCGTTTAAGGTTTTGGATTTCTTGCAGAAGGCATTGCAAGGTATCACCTATTTGTTCAAGGCGGAGTTCTTCGAGAGGAGTTTCGCAAATTGTCTCCAAGTTGCCCAACGGCTGTTTGTCCCTGGGGGGTGTGGTTTGACTCTCCCTGACAGGAGGAGGCGGAATGCTAGGGGTAGGTGGGGCGTTTGTGCCCATGATGTTGGACTCAGGATCAACCAATGAGATTTGTAGGTGTTGAGAGAAAACTTCGTTTCCCACAGACGGCGCCAAATGACGATGCCTGAGTTGAGAATTAGAGCTCGGCGCTCGAGTTCAGGGCAGAGCATCGAACCCTTGAAATCGGGTTACTCTGAGATCGGGTCATTTCTGAGGTCGGTCCACTGTGAGGTCGAGTTTTCTTCGAGATCGGTTGTCCGGTGATTACCTGAAACACGAATCGGTGTTTTATTTCCGGGCTCCGAAGGTTAAGTCAGTATGATTTGAGCCTGATAATGTAATATTCCAGAGATTAAGTTGCCCCCTCACCTTTGAGTGCCAGGGGCTATTTATAGGAAGACAAACCTGGTCATTACGGTTTACCCAGGATGGGCTATCTGGTCGCCCGTAATAACTAGTGGGTGACCCGGTGCCTTAGCTGCTTTATTGGGCCAGTGTTTCCTCTGGGCCAAGTGTATTTGGGCCCTGAGACAGGCCCACCACATAAATAATTATAATTTACTGATAAAGAACACCCTCAAGTACTTAAAAATCTAGAAATCTGAAAAGCTAGAGCATGCACTCACCAAATGTTACTGTGTAGAGTATAAATGGTAACATTATGGTCACGTGTTAAGGGAACTTAAGTGAGTTGAACTTCATATTGTGAACATTAAAAAATAAAATAAAAAATACATGAGTAATGTGCTAATAAACGCAAGATAAATATACCTTTTTATATGGATATGTATTTACTTTTTCAAAATAAAAAAGAAAGATTCATTGAAAGATTACAAATCAACCATATGTTAAAAGAAGGCTAAATTATACATTAAGTTCCTGAATTTTACAAGGTTTTTTATTTTTATTTTTAAAGCTTTTTAATTGAGTCTAAAACGTTAAAGCTTTTAATTAAAGTTTTTAATTTTTAAATTTTTAATTGAGTCTAAAACGTTAAAGTGTTAAGGGAAATTGCTGACATGTAAAAAATATATTACAGTAGACTTATTCTTAATGACATGGTAATAAGATTGTTGAGGTGGAAAAATTATTGATGACATAAACAATAGTCTCTTAAAAGGAAAAAAAAAAAAAAAAAAA
>QAOA01001744.1:0-13900 GCA_003255065.1 Cercis canadensis
TTAATTATGCTAGAAAAAGATTACTGACGAGGGAATAATTAAAATTAGTCATGATAATGACGAGGTTTCGATATTTCGGAGGTAAAGGGATGTCCCTAGTTCGGCCAGAGGTACTGGCAGGGCATGAGGTCAATCCCTGATAAAAATCTTTGTCGGGGCATAATTTTCAAACAAACATTTTCTAAATATAATATTTTAGCTTTAATTACCTTAATGTGAGTTAAAAGGTACCAACGAAGGAATAATTAAGAATAGCTGTAATGACAGCGATTCCTTGACACTCTGGAGGTGAGTTGTGTCACTTTAGTCTTTCCAAGTAGATTGGTGGACTTAAAGAAATACCTTCAATAAAAATCTTTATCATGAACCTTAAACATTTCATAAACACATATATCACTTTAGTCTTTCCAAGTAGATTGGTGGACTTAAAGAAATACTTGCAATAAAAATCTTTATCACAAACCTTAAACATTTCGTAAAAACATATAAATCATTTTTCATGTATCTAGATATCACTTAATTAGTGAGATTGCTAAATATTGCTTATGATAGAATAGATTAGGGGAGGATTGTAATGACAATCACAAACTTCATCTAATAGTCTTGAAGCATCCTTTAGGTTTTTTCCAGAAGTGCTGGTAGAACCTAACAAAATTTTAGGACTAACTTAATTCATTTAAAAAGATAACTAGTGATTAAATGGGTAACCGTTCTAAGAACGGACTTCGTAGGGTGCTAATACCTTCCCTACACGTAATCAACCCCCGAATCCAAGCTCTGAACGTAGACCAAATTATTTAGGTGTCCAATCGCACCATTTCATTAACCTAAAAATGGAATAAAACGATTGGTGGCGACTCCATTCTTTTCTTACATATTATTGCATATTGTTAACTTTTTATTCCTTCTCGCGTGGGGGGATCTCGTCACTCCGCTTCGCGCTCTCGAAAGGGACGTTGCGACAGCTTGGCGACTCCACTGGGAACAGTAGAGGGTTAAGCCATTGCATTTAATTTTTGGTTGTCATATTTAACATATTATTGCACATTTTTAACTTTTATTTCCTTCTAGCGTAGAGAGAGATTTCGCCGCTCCGCTTCGCGCTCCCAAAAGGGACGTTGCGACAAATAGTATTTAATATTAGAGACTAAGTTTAATAGCTGATTTTTTTTTCCCAACAAGTTTATTTAGCCATGGCATTTGCCGAGGCTAATTGTTCTATTATTTGAACGTTGTTTTAATGACCATTTCATGATATTGATTTATTGGCACCAATGGCGTTATGGCATGCAAATTTTAACAATCGTATTTAAAAGGACATATTGTTTCATGTAGGATAGAAATTAATTGTTATAATTACATCTAAAAATGATTATTTTGTAATAAATATTCTTTTAGGAGTTAATTTGTTAAAGTTTAAATTTTTCAAAACTTCAAAAAATAGTTTACCACGAGACAATTATTCTCAAGTTTCAATAGTTGAGAGAAAAGACGAAGAAGGCAAGAAGTTTCACACGTAAATGCTTTCTAAGCAAGTGCTTGTGATCTTGTGTGAAATGATCAAAATGCCCCTCAATGCTTTGTGGTTATTTTTTTTTTATTTAATGCCACAAGTAAAATTGATAATTGAAATGATTTATATAATTAAATTTACTTAAAATAGTTAGTTATGCATATAGTATCAGTACCACTTGAGGTACTGAATAATTAACCTTTATATAACTTTTAATTTTCTATTAAAAAATTAAACTAAATCTAAAATTAATCTTTATTTCAAAATTTTTGAAGTATGAAATTTTTATAATCTTTTATTTCTTTTAACATGCAAAAAATATTTTGTTAGAAACATGAAATATGAGAGAAGGAAAAAATGTGCGAGAAATGGGGATATTACATCATGTGACCTCGAAGTGTTTTGCATGCCTAATGATATGGACTACGACTACTCAAGCTAAAGTGTGTGGTCAGTATAGGATATACTAACCCCCATGCTGAGTGGGAAATATCAAGACACACTTAGCATGATGATGTATATCCTTAAACGTGTACAGTTTGAACATAAAGCATTTCATAGAAGTCCTTTTGAAATCCAGGTGGTAGAGATGGGAGGTTCTACAAAGCAAACTTGATACTGCATATTCTGAGGAGCAATAAGGCGATGCATTTGCCTCCAGAACCTCATTCTCATGTTCCTCCCAAAGTGACAAAAGTAATAAATATAAATGAAAATTTCTATTGCTTTTCTTTATTATTTTGTAAAAAGAATGAGTGAGAGCAATTGGATTTGGTTCTAGTACAGACATTGAAGACTACATAGAAGAAAATGATTTGATGAATGGTCTAAAAGGTGATTCTATAGTTTGTAATCTTGCAGAATGTGTAGTTAGTCAGAGAGGGCTGACGTTGTTCTTTTGAGTTGTGTAGCCGAAGATACGGACTTTTGGTTGTCCTTGTTCCAGCAGAGTCAATACCTTATACTCACCTGCTGGGAAGGGAAGAAGTTTAAGTAATACGTATACACTGCTGCCACTGCATTTGCTAGAAGTCCCACAGCCATGGCACAAACCCAAGTTTGTTAACCCTGTTATAAGTATTACTGTAAATCTTCATTGAAACATATATATAACATGTTTTAGCCTTAGAATGAGATAATCTCCCTTACCCTAAATTTTTATGTACCAAAAAAAACCCAAATTTTAACCCGGCCTCAACTACTTTGTTGTTGAAGATTTCAAATAAATAAATAAAAGGAGAAATTGCATAAATTTATTTTATAATGATATTTGCATATTTTTACAATGTTTCTACAAATTTGAATAATTAAAATATTTATCTTGATTTATTAAGTTTTCATTTTTTTTTCCATTATTGATTGTTAATTCAACACATACATGATTGTATGTGTATTGTGAACAAATTAAAGTCAATTCATGTATTGAAATTGACCTTTTGTTCTCTAATAAGGGTAAAATTTTCCATTTTCAAAAATTAGTGTTTATGTATTAACCATGTGCAAAAATTCACATACATGCTAAATTAATAGCCAAGTTTCAATAAATATTCATGCTGGCCAAAATCTCAGGACAACGTTTACTACAAAAACAACACAGCATATGCTCTTTACAATTACGTACATGAAATTCTCATGACTGTTACTGATCGTAAATTAATTTTACATGAGCAAGCTTTATTATATTTTGAACCAACTCGAATCAAGTTTCAGATTAAGATTATATAATCCATTGTTAGTGTATACTATCAGTTAACAAAAGAGTGAGATATCATTTGTAACTTGCTTTAGTTAGAGATGGCACTTTATATATCACATTACATTCAGAATGATACATAAGTTGTGTTATTATTTGTAGGAATTAACTTCGTTGGATTGTTCTATCTTAGAACTTTCTGAAAAATAATCTTCTAAAATTGAGATGTAAGAAAATTTTTATTATTGTTATTATAATATTNAGAAAAATTTTATTATTGTTATTATAATATTTTGAGTATTGGAAAAGAAATTGAGGAATGCTAACACTACTCAGTTGCATAGTAAGAGAAGCAGTACAATAACAGTAACTAAAAGGAAACATTATACGCGAAATATTACAAATTATAAATATTTATTCCTACAATAGCCTATTATAAAAATTACAAATTACATTTTAAGAGTTGTAAGACCAAAGAAACTCGAAACTATTATTTTTGTAGACATTTGAAATTGATTGATTTGTTAATAATCTCTTAAAATAAGTACATGAAATTTTTTCAGGGAATTAAGGAAATACACCCAAACAAACCAAACTTTAAAGAAGAAATTACTTTCTCTGTACTTCATTGTTTTTTTTTTTTTCAGAATGTCANAAAAAAAAAAAAAAAAAAAAAAAAACCTAAAAAAAAAAAAAAAAAAAAAAATTAAGAGAGATGAACAAAAATGTATGAAGGCGAGTTGCAAGATATCGGATAGATAAGAAATAGTCAATGAGTAAAAATTTTGTAATTGGCTAGCAAAACACAGAACTTGGGGTTAATGTTGAAAAATATGTGACGAAGAATCACGAAAAACTAGGCTAACAAAATAAAGAGAAAAAGAGGAAAAATAAACCCAAATAGAAAATTAGCAATTCACCATTCACATATATGAAAATGGCGTGTCCCATTTTGAAAAACAAGATGAAAAACAACAAACGTAAAGACATAGGAATATCTAAAGCAAAACGAGCTAAACAGGAATCTTAGATGCGTCGTCATAGACGAGGATCAGATCTCCCTCCATGTCCTCCAGATAGGCTTTAGGAATCACCCTGAGGACACCATGCCTCATCACATTCTTGACCTGGTCCATGTGGTACATAGCAGGTAACTCCTCATTTCTGCTCTTCTCAAAAAGGGAGTGAATGTCCTCTTCCTTGCTTTCGAAATAGAGCCGCTTAGTTTTCTCATTAATCCACATTTTCAATCCTTCTGTATTGACACCAGGCATGTCAATCCACATCTTCCTTGCAAATATGGTTCCATGCTGCTCAACGGAACATAGATGTATCAAAAATAAATTAAAAAAAAAAAAATAGGAGAAAAGGTTATGTGAGTTAGATGCAGAGACCCAGGGGTAAAGCTCTTAGTCTTACTAGTACTGGAAGTGGCCGAGGAAGCCATTTTGAGATTTCTGCTAAATCTGAAAGCTTGAGCAAATGGTCAGGCAATGATGACTCTATGGAAGAGAAATATAATATCTATAGAGCCGTGGGAATATTCTGAAAATAGAAAAATTGAAAAACGTGTGAGATTAGGGTTTGATTCGAATATGTATATTTTAAATTTAGAGAAGTATTTGTTGTACATTATTTGATCTTTATAAAATTCCTATTATTTCTCTAATCATTATAAAATTTATCATGATTTGAAAGATATTTGCAATGTGTGATAATTATTTTCTGAATATTCTTACACATTTGAAATCCAAAACGAAATTATTAATTACGTGTAATTATTACAAAAATGAAGCCACTCATCATACCCACAAAGAAGGGGAAGAAAAACTCTGGTGGATTAACCATAATGTTATTTTTCTTCTCCATAATGGAAAAAGAGAGACCTTTTTCTTTTACCAAAAAAAAAAAAGAAAAAGAAAGAAGAGAGAGAGAGATAGAAAGAGAGAATTGATCTCTTGAATAGATTCAAGACACAATAGAACTAGACAACTGCTTCAGCAATTAGGATAGTCCAAATATAGCCAATTTAAACACTAGAATGCATAAAAATAAAATGAAAAATAGAAAATCGATGACAACTATTCACCCTCTTAACTAACATATAATATAATTATGCTAGTTATTCAATACCAATCACCACATGTGCTATCAAATGATAAAAGTCTTTGTTGTTTGTTTTATTGAATCTTATGTATCTATTAAATAGAACAAACAACACAAATAACTCTCCACTTGCTAATTTCGCTTGATAGCACTCGTACTATTGAATAACACTCCTATAGGCTATAGTCACAATGTCTAATTTACGTTTCCCCTTCCCATAGGTCTTCAAGCTGGGTTGCTGTTGGTCCGGGATTGACCCTATGCTGCTTGACTTGATTTATCTTATCATAGTCATCTTCTGTAAGTGACCAATCAAATATGTCCATGTTCTGCTTCATTCTCTGCTCGTTGTAACTCTTCACAGCAAAACTCACACCTTGTTCATATAGCCATCTAAGACTTACCTATTTTATGAAAGAAGAATAATAAAAAATTATTTGACATCCGTAGAACTCAACATTGAACCACATGTTATTGCTTAGTAGTAACTTTCATATTTATATTAATTCATTAAACCACTTAAATATGAAAGAAAGTAATTAATATGATAACCTGAGCAACAGTTTTGCCATGAGCCTTCGCTATCTCTTTGAGTAATTCATTGTCCATAAGTTGATTGCTGCCCCACATGGTCCCTTTAGCTCCCAAAGGAGAGTATGCAGTTATGACTATACCCTTTGATTTGCAGAATTCTCGAAGCTTCTTTTGTTGCCAGGAAGGATTCATCTCCACCTGTATAATAATTAGCACTAAGTTGACTATATAACAAACAACAGAATTTTGAACTAGTTTTAAATCTAAGAAAACAATATTGTTACATGGCATGTGTAACAATCAAGTCACCATAGTCTCAAATCTTTAAACATAATTTTATAGACTAGTTTTTCCAGTTTATTAAAAGTTGTAATTTGGTCCCCCATTTTCAAATCAATGACATGGTCTAACAAGGCTCTTGCACACGTGGCAGCCATGTGTCAAATGATGTGGCATGGTCAAATAGTGGGGTCCACCATTTATGATAGATGTTTAATTGATAGTAGACTCATTATGTCACTGTACCTAACACTTATACATTATATGATTGACATGTGAGCTATTTTATGTCATCATCCCAATTAACTTAGTGGACAGTTGGACTTGATAGCTTCAACTTAAAAACTAAGGGCAACTTAATTGTTGTAATTAGAAAGTGGATGACCAATTAAAACTTTTAGCAAGGTAGATGGATCAAAAATGTGTTTAAGCCAAATTATTATGTGTAAATATCATTACTAAATTTTAAAGCCAAGAAACGAAAGGGAGAAAATTTGCAGAAAGTGTGAAGGAATAAGCTTAGTGGCTTACTTGATTGACAGAAGGAGGGATGGTAGCAAAGGAGAGAAGATTTTCAAGTCTCTTGCAACCAAAGTTGCTGACTCCAATAGATTTTGTGAGGCCTAGTTTCTGGCATTCTTCCATTGCAGTCCACACACCCTTTAAATCCAATGGCAAAACTTCATATATAGGGTATTCCAAGTTTCCGGGCTTGGCACTGACGGGCCAATGGATCAAATAGAGGTCTAGATATTCTAATTGAAGAGACCTGCCTCAATTTAAGCACAATTAACATTGAAAATTATAATGAAAAAAATATTTTAGGGAAGTGATTTCTTTGTGCAAACGACTCAGAACTTTTAATATTTTTTTTCCTAAAATTCTGTCCTGTATATAGTTATTTAAAAAAAAAATTAAAGTGTAAAGTTCCAGGCACTTTGACCCAAATATTGTAGTTTAGAAACAAATTTATACATCTATGATAATTTCTAATTTATTTACACATATATTGTTCTTTTTTTTTAAAAAAAAAAACAAAATCTAATTTGTGGAGACCATTGGACAGGCTGTGAAGGCTATGCAGCGTGTCCAATGTGGATGCATCACGTGGCCAATGACATGTCCAACTTATGCACCATGGATCTACTTCTTTAGCTTTTGCTATTCAATCATCTGCTGCTACATTGCATAGCCTCCTCATAGTTGATGAGTAACGACCCATCATTGGTTCAAAGCGGAACCAGAGGGGAAGAAAGAGACCTGTAACATGGAGACAAGGCTAGACATGCCGTTGGCTATGTGACGTGTCCAGTGGGAACATGCCACGTGGCCTTCGGCGCGTCCGGTGGTCTCTGCAACTCAACTTCTATTTTTTTAATTTTTTTTAAAATATAATATTTAGGTAAATAAATTAAAAACTACAATAGATGCATAAATTCATTTCTAAAGTGCAATATTTGAGTCAAAAGTCCTTAAGTTGCAATCATATTCTCTTATATTCCCAATTATAAAATTTAGATATGTCTATCCAATAAAAAAGGAAAAAGCAAACAGTTTTGCTTACCGAAGTGAATTCTGTAGAGCAGGGAGAACAAGATGTGGGTGACTATCAGAGCACCAGAGCTTGGAAGTGATGAAGAGTTCGTCTTTAGACCCAATAAGGCCAAGTTGAAAAGCTTCAGCTATGGCTTCTCCTAGAGCTTTCTCCGATTGATATATGGAAGCTGTATCAAAGTGTCTGTAACCCAGTTTGATAGCTTCTATAACTGCCAATTTGGTGTTCTCCCTATTGCTAGACTCAGCGGCAGTGCCGAAGCCGAGCACCGGAATGCTCCGTTGGATGGTGGAGGATTTGAGCATCAACTGGGGAATTTTTGTTGCAGACATGGTTGGTTTCTTAGCTGCTTACAATTTGGATGTTTAAGTTGAGGATTTGTTGTGGAGAGAGAAGGGGTATGCATATATGTTTATATCGGTTTGGCATTATGGATTGGCTGCGGTGGCCAATGACTTCAATTTTATCAAAGTCTAATCAATTATCAATTTAGTATTGTCCAATCATGTTACCACGAAAAAGTAATGCCGAATCATTTGAATGGGTAAATATTGAATGGATCGTCAGCAATGACGTTAGGGTGTTGCTAGTCCATATCAAGTGATTTTTTATACCGTTTTAATCTAAATTATATCATATTGACTTATTTAATATAATCTAAATTTTATTAAATTTATATCTAAACTATATTAAAAAAAATTTAATAGTTTTAATCTAAATTATATCATATTAACTTATTTAACATTATCTAAATTTTATTAAAAAAAAATTTAATACGTTCAATAAAATTTATAATATCCCAACTCTTTTAGGACAGATTCAAAAATTTTGACTAATAAGGGCAAAAAATATAATATAAATATTTTTATTAAAAACTATTGTATATGTGCATAAGCAATAAAACAATAATGCTAGCCGTCTTGGTGGAGATATTTTAGTGGTTAAACACTTGGTACTTTATAGTAGAAGTATCAGGTTCAAATTGCACTAAGAGAGGTGGGATAAAATTTTGAAAGGAGATAAGCTACTTTTGTTGTGTAACCTCTTGTGGACCCAAAAAAAAAAAATAGTGAAGCTAGCACACAAAAAATATTGATATCCTTTCAAAATATTTAGGGAAAATCTAAAAAATATTTCTTAAACTATACTTTATACCCCTAAAGTTTTAAAAACATAAAAAAAAAAACTCTTTAACTATTTAAATGTGCCAGTTACCCCCAAAAACCAAACAAAAGTCCATTAATGGAGGGAAAGAAATCACGTGCCACGCACGTGCTCACTTTCTTCCTTCTCATGGGCGAAGCCAAAATCCCTGAAAGCATCCACTTGCACAACAATGGCACTGTAGAAACCCCAACCACAGACCGCCTTTATCCCATGGCTACCCTTGTCTACTTCCAATTCACTTTTGCTGCAATTACCATGATTTTATTAGCTGGGTCAGTCCTTGCAGAATGAACATCAAGGCCTGGATGGCTTTTGTCCCTCTTTGGCTCATTTTCTCATACACCGTGGGTGCATTCAGTCTCTGGGGTGGTGGGTTTCTTTATCAATGGGGCGTCATGGATTACTCCGGTGGCTATGTCATCCACCTCTCCTCTGGCATCGCTGGCTTCACCGCCGCCTACTGGGTACTTAAAAATCCAATCTTTTCACAACCCATTACCCAAAATTTGCCTCAAATTAAGCTTCAAAGGCTAAAATCCAATCTTTTCTTGGTTCTTTCTATTTTGATGAGGAATTTAGGTGCCATTGAGATGATTTGTCACTGTTGCTCATAAATTTTCTCTTTCCTCAAATATGTTGCTCTAATCTAAATTCTGATGCAAAAAGTTTAGATCTTTTTCGTTTTGTGGTTTCAAAAAAGAGATTATGATGAGAACCAAGATGGGTGGGTCTGTTGTCTTCTGGTTTGTTCTTCCGGGTCCACGTTGGTTTGCAACCGCCATCTCCATCTTATGGTGTAAGGCTGATCCGAGGGTTGATAATGATAGCTACACCAACAGGATCTAAAGGCATAATGAATCAAGCAAAATAATTGACAAGCTTTAAATTAGTATTTAATTTACAAATTTTAGTTGAGAAATGAGAGAAATATAAGAGAACCCAAATAGATTTAAAAACGGATCAAGTTCTAAAAATGGATATTCACTAGAGGTTGAAGATGATAAATTTTAAATATTATTAAAAAAAAAAAAAAAAAAAAAAATAGTGATGCTAGCACACAAAAAATATTGATATCTTTTCAAAATATTTATCCATTTCTAGCACACTAAAACAATATTATACTAGTTAGTTACTTAACAACTAATTGATATTAAAAGAAAGCACTGCATTTTTCAACTAGATAAGTATTTAAACTAGTGTTACAAATTTTAATCAATTTTAAAAAATTATATGGTTGAGTTATGCATATATGATGCATGAAGCACAAGAATTTGTGTATAAATATATTAAATAATAAAAAATACAGAACTACTTTAAAAAAATTTAATCAAAATTTAAAAAAAATACAGAACTACTTTAAAAAAATTTAATCAAAATTTTAAAAAAAATGCAATAAGACTTTAATTGTGTAAAATCATGTGACTTTTAGATTTCTATCTCACCTGACTCTTTTTATCTGGGTAAATTGACCTAAATAATACAAGTTTACAAATTATTTACATGAAATGAATAGTTCTCAAACTATTTACGTAAAATGAGCAATTTTATTTGCTTCTCAAGTGTTGTTTTTTTTGAAAAAGGAGACATACTAAATAAGAAATAGGGTAACTCAATGAAACATATTATCTCTTTTTTAACATGAACACTATTGTCTGTTTGCTAAATATTAAAATAATCAAAATTACCTATTTTACGTAAATAGTTTAAAAAGTGTCAATTTTATATAATTAATTTGTAAAATTGTATTATTTAGGTGAATTTATCTTTTATCTCTCTTTCTTAAAAAAGTTATATATGTTAATTAATTTTAATTTTAATTTTTTTACTTTTACTACACGTAAGTCCGTCTCTGTGCTAACTATACGAATATGATATAGCTTAAATTAAAAAGTGTATAAAAAACTATTTGCTGTCAAAGTGGAGTAGAGTGGAAGCACTCATGACATTAACATTCTGTCTGCCTGTCCTCTCCCTTTAGGGGCGTTAACATATTAATTATTAAATAGACACATATACAAGTGTAAGAATTCTTTGGTACACAATAAGCATGAACTGCAAGACATATAAATGGACGTTAACTAGGTTTTATATGTAACAATTATACCATGTGTCATTCTAAATTGAGATCAATCAAAACTCATTTCCAGAATCAGATATAGAGTCTATCTTTTTTGTGTCAACTGAAGGCTACTATCCCACCTCAGTCCCATTAGCATGGAAACTAAAGAAGTAGATAAGTGGTTCAGCAAAATTTAACATTACACATAGATAGCCAACTTGAAATCAAAGAAAGCGAAAGACAAAGAAAATGAAAACAAATGGCCATTATGTTGGCATGGAAACTAACATATAGAACTTAAGCACAATCTCCATTTTTTTAAGTTTCCCCATCCCAGAGGTCTTCAATGGGAACTGCTGTTGGTCCGTTGTTAGTACGTTGCTGCTTGATTTGACTTATTTTCTCATAGTCACTTTCTGTTAGTGACCAATCAAATATTTCCAAGTTCTGCTTAAGCCTCTCCTTGTTGTAGCTCTTCACAACAAAAGTGGCTCCTTGCTCATATATCCATCTAAGACTAACCTGAGGTTAACAAAATTTAGAGCATATCCATCAAACCATTGCCATATTAGATCGATGAATTTAGCTTTATAGAAGTTATATATTTTAGGCTTAAATACACTTTCAGTCTTTGTAATTTGCTAAAAATTATAATTTGATCTTCCACTGTTAGATTTTTACAAATTAAGTCCCTTAGATTTCAAATTGAATCAACCAAGTCCAATGCTTGAACCATGTAAATGGATTAAGTGCAAATGTGACAGCCGCATGTTAGATGATATGTTGTGCTCAAAATGGAAGGCCACCACTTTTAGTCAATGTTTAATTGATAGTGGGTCTCATCATGCCACTTCACCTGACAATGTTTCTCTAAATGACTGATGATACATGGCTACAACATGTGTTTGTAAGTTATGTCATCAATTTTGTTAATTTAGTTGACCAACCATTACGGATCAAACTTGATTTCTAAAATTGAAAAGTAAGGGATAAAATAGCAACTTCTAATGAATTAAAAAGCCTAAGAGTGTATTTTTTTTTTATTAATACCATGAGTATTTTTACTTTATTCAATTAGGCATAAAATTAATCTCATTCAAGGATTAGATCAATTATGATTTTCTTTCTCTCAACAAAGCTCTCACCAAATTTCGAACCCTTAAACTAAAAAAAAAATAAAAATCATTGAGTTCTTAGGTGTTTTCATTTTCCCATTAATAAAACCAAAGTACTTTACCACGTAACTAGCACATTCATTTAATTCTTTCAAACCTGAGCAACAGATTTTCCATGAGCCTCCGCAACCTCCTTGAGCAGTTCGTTGTCCATAACATTATTGGTGCCCCACGGGGAACCTTTAGCTCCCAAAGGTGAGTATGCAGTTACGATTATACCCTTTGATTTGCAATACTCTCTAAGACTCTTTTGTTGCCAGGAAGGATTCAACTCAACCTGTATTACATGATAGTCGTATTCAAAATATAGTAAAATGAGAGAGGTAAGAAAAGAGAGAGAGAGAAAGACCACTACACAGAAAGATGTGGCTTACTTGATTCACTGAAGGAGGGATGGTAGCAAATGAGAGTAGATTTTCAAGTTTCTTGCTACTGAAGTTGCTCACTCCAATAGATTTTGTAAGCCCCAGATTCTGGGCTTCTTCCAGTGCTCTCCATACGCCCTGTAAGTCTGATGGCACGATATCCTCTTCTTTAATAAGAAAGTCAAATTCTGTGACTTTCCCATCATCAGGAAATAACTTTCTGGGTTTGGCACTTATGGGAAAATGGATCAAATAGAGGTCCAGATATTCTAATTGAAGATTCCTGGTTCAATGCAGGGCTCACATGTCACTATCTTCTTTAGCAATTAATTATAGAGTAAAACCCTTTTTTAGTCCTTGAAAAATGCAGTCACTGACAAATTCGTTCTCCAAAAATTTTCAGTGATTTTAACAATTAACTTATAAAATAAAGGAAATCCAACAGAAAGAGAAGACTAGATATACATATACATATACAATTCATATGTCAATTTATGAACAAAGATTACATGACCAACAGAAATATTCATAAGAATTATTTTGGAAAGCAAATATATAATAAAATAGGAAGAACCCAGAAGACCAAATTTGTTTGCTTACAAAACTAAAGGGAAACTGGTATCAAGTGGTTGTGTTAAAACTAAGAGATAAAAGGCAAACAGTTTTTACTGACCTAAGTGATGTCTGTAGAGCAGGGAGAACAAGATCAGGATGATTGTCGGTGGGCCATATCTTGGAAGTGATGAAGAGTTCGTCCCTCGATTCAACAAGGCCAAGTCGTAGGGCTTCAGCTATGGCTTCTCCTAGAGCCTTCTCAGACCCATACACATAAGCCGTATCAAAGTGCCTGTAACCAAGTTTGATGGCTTCAATCACTGCCAATTTTGTGGCATCCGAACCGGGATCATCGGAGGCAGTGCCGAAGCCGATCACCGGTATGCTCCGGTGGTTGGAGGAGGATTGGAGCACCAGTTCAGGGATTTTTGTTGGAGACATTATGCTTTCTTGGCTGCTTTCAATTTAGTTCTTTGATTTGAGGATAAGATGTGGCCAATTTATATGTCATTGTCCGGTGGCTAAGGTAGCCAATAAGTAAGAAATGACGATAAACATGAACCTAGTCAATTTTCAGCACAAGATTCCTTTCGGCATTTGTGTCTCACACTTTATTCCATGTGCTTTGGGCGATTCTTTCCAACCTTAAAGTTGTTTTTAGTAATTTTAGTATCATTATGAAACAATCAAAAAAACAAAGTTATTTAGTATGCGATAAAATACATAATTTTTTATAAAATGTATAAACGACACAATACAAGAAAAATATGCTAACAAAATTAAAAAAAATTTAAAGAAAAAAGAATTTAACATATTTATTTATATCTTACAGTTTATACATTTTATAAAAAATTATATTCTTTGACTTACTAAGTGACTCACTTTTTTTTTTTTTTTTT
>QAOA01001757.1:0-10650 GCA_003255065.1 Cercis canadensis
AATGAATAGAAAATATATTCACCAAAAGCGTTTTCATAATTTCCATCTTGCGACAAGTCACGGCGGATCCTGCCGACAGCAACATCATCTTTGTTTGACACTTCCAATGGAGTAGGAAAATGATTTGATGCGCGGTCATCAATAACCACTATTCCAGGAGCACTCTTCAGAATGTCTCTTGCTGTGTCCTGAAGATATGAAAACCAAATATACTCAGATGGGTGAAATCAAGACAAGTTCCCTATCACGATTCAATGTCTTATGTCAAAATGAGCAGCCTGATTCAACCCAAAGCAAGCATTGCATATCTCCCAAAGCCCTTTAAGACCATGAATTTCAGCCTAGAAGTAAAAAAGGGAAGGACCCTTTTTAAAATACATGTGGTCATTCCAGCACTGAATACACAGATAATTATCAAAATTTTACAGTTTTATGCCATTCAAAATTGTAAAATGGCAGGAGAAATAAAGAAAGTGCAGAAATAAAAGTAACGCACAAGTGCATACTATGAGATTTTTTCCCAGAAAAAGGAAAAAGAAAAGAAAGAACACTTGAACGTCATCAGTTTTGAAAAGAAAACGGAAGAAAGTATGTTAAAACTCTATGAAATGAATGATAAGGAAAATAAAAAAAGAAATGAAGATGAATATTACTTGTGTGACCCGGTATACTTGCCGGACAAAGTCCCATCATGTATACACTGAGATTTTTTCCCAAAAAAAGGAAAAAAGAAAAGAAAGAACACTTGAACGTCATCAGTTTTGAAAAGAAAACTGAAGAAAGTATGTCAAAACTCTATGAAATGAATGACAAGGAAAATAAAAAGGAAATGAAGATGCCTGAGTAATGACTATTTGATGCTTCATGACCCCATTGCAACATTCCTTTTATGCTGATTTTCTTTCCCATTGCTATAAAATCTACAAGCACTATGCCTCTAGGAGTCCAACTTCTCCACCTTGAATCCTAAGACATTAAGACCTATAAAACTAAAACTCAATCATTTAGCCTGAACACTGCAAAGACTGTGTCAGCTTCCAGAAACTTACGTAATCAAGGCATATCTGCCTAAACGTAACTATAGTTGTTACTTAATAAATCAAAAGTATTAAGCATCCTTAATCAGTTCTTATACATGTGGAAAGTCAGTTAGGTTCCGAATCCAATCCCTTATCCCAAAAATTAACACTAACAACTCCCAGCACATCAGTATCACACACTGTAAATTCCAAATGATAAATCCACAGTTACTCAAGGCTTCTATGTAACTATGCCTTAGTTCTCACATTTGTCCTAGGTCTACTGCAGAGGAACGCCAGTTAGATGAAACAGAAGCAAAAGATATATGTGGCTTAATCAACCCCCTCTAAGGAAAGAGTTGAATGACCTAAAAGCAAAATGAAAAAAGAACATAAAAGAAATATAACACATGGAAAGTTCATACATTCTCAACTTTAGTATAAACCCTCCGAGAAAGACAAGCATACGTCAGTGAGGGAAAATGTCATTTGAGTCCAATATCAATGTTAAAATAGGAAATATCTTATTTACGGACTATACAGTGCAATATAAGAAGTTAATTGGGACAAAAAGTATATCTTTTTTGGGGAAGGTGAGCTATGGACACTTTAGGCCAGAACAATATATAATGCCATACAAAATGCAAACATGAACTACCTCATCAAGGGGTTTCTCAAATTGAAGATTCACACTCTCAGCATGGGCTCGCATGACAGGAACTCGTATTCATATGGCAGTTACTTTAACATCTGGGTCATTCTGCAAAAGCAGCAAAGAGATGTCATAAAGGAGCCCAAATTAACATCTAAAAGTAAAATCATTAAAAATCTATTCAATAATGTGAAATAAGCTTATAAACAAGATACGAAGATTCATTTTCAACTTACCCAGAATTTCGTGGTCTCCTTTACCATTTTCATTTCCTCTTCATTATATCCATTTGATTGAACGGATGCATTGTGTGAGAACAAATTAAAAGCATACTGCAAAAAGAGTAATATCATTAGCAAGTAGTTCTTGGGCCTCTGATCAAAACAGGTACATCAGGAGAAAGACAAACCTGTTGTTTAAGTATGTTACAAGTTGGTGGTCTTCCGTCCAACACCTTAAATTACAAAAATGCAAAGCAATCAGTTCTCAAAATATCATTAGCAAGTGGTTTTTTTTTTCTCCCTTGCTACGGCGGGAAAGTTTTATTAATTTTATGAAAGAAAAATGATTGTTGCACAAAATCTAAACAATACAGAAAAAAGTTTAACTTTGTTCAATTAAAGTTTAAATAAGTCCTGTTAAATTTAGATATTATCATAGGCATTTGCACTCTTCATGATATTAGCATCTGGTGATTTCTGATGTGTTTTTGGCTTGATGCAGAGTCTACTTTTCGGTTGAAGCTGCTCTTGGCAAGATGCCGTTCATTTCTGGCGAAGGGAGATGTTACAAACTGAGATTGATCCTTCATTGAGCTTTATCCATAGGTGAAATACACCACCATGGACCAATATTTGACTGCTAGTTCTTAACCAATGCCAATAACACCAGTGCAGCAGGGCCTCTTCTGTGAAATTGGCCTTAATTTTCTGTTGGTTGTGTGCCATTTCTTTTATTGTTTTCCTTTTTGGCTGAGTGTTGGCTGTTTGCAATTGCTAATAGTGGCTTCATCTTGTCTTATGGTTTCAAGAATCCTTCTATATTGTACTCTGTACGGCGGTGTGCATGTCATTATGTTATTGAATGAGGTTCTCTCCACTTAGACATCCTTGTATTAACCTTTATGTTGAAAATATTAAATTGCTTTTATTAATTGCGCCTAATTGAAGAAAAGAAACAGCTGTGAAAGACAAGAATTTGAAAAAAAGAACTTCTAATCTCCTACAAACTACCTAAACCCCACACCACTACACCATACTTAATGATATAGATTCGCACTGGAAAAGGAGATGAGGAGACTAGCCTTATAACTAGGAACATACTCCACTAAACTAGAGCTCTTCTTCTGCACTATGTGGATATGAATTCAACTAACCTTAATTTTTTTTTTTTCAAATGATACTGATCAACAAAATGTGTAAGTTTATCATTTCCCTTCAGAAAATGAAGAGCTCTAAATTTTATTTGAAATTACTAGCTTTTAGCCTCTTTGCATTGTACTAGGTTGTATAGCCTCTTTGCTATGCCATCTGATTCAACCAAAATATAAAATTATAAAAAAAAATTATTATAAATTAAGTAATAATATGAATGAAATATTTTAAGTTTGTAAAGATTAAATGAAGAAAATCATTTTTTTGAAAATTCTACATTGATGTAAATACTTTGAAATAAACTACTTTTCCTTGTTTCGTGGTCTGTTTAGCTTTTTCCCTTAACTTTCTATTTGATATTGGCTTTGGGAAGAATTATGGGATGAATTATTACTCTATGTAGAAAATCTTGAATGGTTGTCGAGTCTCTCCTCCCTAGAGTATCTTCATTTGAGTTACACAAACGTATCGAAGCCTCTGATTGGCTTTGGGTTACACACAAACTTTCAGTTTTGAAGGAATTACACTTGTATGCTTGTCTTGTTCATTATCACAATCAACCATCCAGCATTAACTTCTCATCTCTTGTCATCCTTGATCTTTTCAAAACTAATTACTTCCAGGCTTCTTTTATCCCCAAGTGGATATTTGGACTCAGAATTGATTTCTCTTCAATTACGTCTCAATCACTTCCAAGGTCCAATTCCAGATGGTATTCAAAACCTCACTCTACTTGAAAATATTGACTTATCTGATAATTTGTTCATATCTTCCATCCTCAATTGGTTATACAATCTTAGTCATCTGAAGTCCTTTAACCTTCGCAAAAACAATTTGCGTGGGACAATACCAGGTGACATAGGAAAATTGACTTCTATTGTTAGCCTTGATTTGTCATATAATCATCTTGAAGGAAAAATTCCAACATCATTGGGATTTCTCTGCAACTTGAGGAATATCTATTTGTCATTTCAAAAAGGCAATCAAGATGTATCTGAAATTTTGGAAATTCTCTCGGGATGTGTTTCATCCCAACTAGATACTCTTTATGTTACTGATTCTCAACTATCAGGTAATTTGACTAATCAAATTGGGGTCTTTACAAATCTTGTTGTACTTGATATTTCCAACAACTCTATTCAAGGTGCGCTTCCTAGATCATTAGGAAAATTATCATCTTTGAAACACCTTTGTATTGCCAACAATGGGAATCCTTTTGAAATTATTGGGCAGCTTTCTGAAATGTATTCTCTAATCATGAGTTATAATCAATTCCAAGGAGTTGTTAGTGAGGCTCACCTTTCAAATTTGACAAGTTTAATGTTCTTAGAGGCATAAAAAAACCAATTCATTTTAAAAGTGAATCCCAAGTGTAGTCCTCCTTTTCAGCTGCGGTCGTTAGAGTTGTCATCATGGCGATTGGGTCCCAACTTTCCTTCATGGATTCAATCACAAAAGTATCTTCAAATATTGGACATATCCAACACCGATATTTCAGATTCTATCCCTAATTGGTTTTGGTCTTCATATACCCATGCTATGCAGTTTGATCTTTCTCACAGTCAAATATGTGGAGATCTTTCTATATCTTCAAAGAATCCAATAATTATCCCTTATCTTTATCTAAGCTCGAACCACTTGAGTGGCCAATTGCCTTATTTGTCTCCAGAAGTAGTTGAGATAGATCTTTCAATCAATTCTATTTCAGGATTCATAACTCACTTCTTATGTCACAAAGAAGACAAGCCAAAAACTTAGAATTCCTCAATCTCAAATCAAATAATTTATCAGGTGAAATATCTAATTGTTTGATGATGTGGGAAAATTTGGTGATATTAAAGCTGGAAAACAACTTTCTTACTGGCAACATTCCCACATCCATGGGATCCTTATCTGGGCTCCGGTCATTGCAACTTCATAACAACACACTTTCAAGAAAGTTTCGTCTCTTCGTGAAGAATACTAGTCAGTTGATTGCCTTGGACCTTGGAGAGAATAAATTTTTAGGAATCATCCCAACATGGATTCGAGAGAGGCTCACGAAGTTGAGGATATTTGGCCTTCAATTAAACAAATTTTCAGGACAGATTCTCCCTCAAATATGTGCTCTAAAGTTTCTTTGAGTCTTGGACTTTGCGCAAAACAACTTTTCTGGGCATATACCAAAATGTTTCAATCATTTGAATGCCATGGCGATAAAGAACAGTAGTTCAAACTCAAGCATCCTTTTCAAAGATAAAAATGGCACAAGATTCTTTATAATCAGTGCAGATTTATGGATGAAAGGAACAATTATGGAATATAGTACTATTCTCGGCCTCGTGACAAGTATTGACCTTTCAAATAACAGATTATCAAGGGAGACACCTAGAGAAGTCACAATTTTGTCATCGTTGCTATCATTGAACTTCTCTAAAAATCTTTTGACTAGCCAAATTCCTGAAAGCATTAGCAATATGAGAATATTAGAGTCCATCAATTTCTCAAGGAATTAACTTGTTGGTGAAACCCCTCCAAGCATAACAAATTTGAGCTTTGTAAGCAAGTTGGACTTGTCATATAATAAGTTGAAGGGGAAAATCCCAACAAGCACTCAGTTGCAAAGTCTTGAACCGTCTAGCTTTATTGGCAATGATCTGTGGGGTCCTCCACTTCTCAACAACTGCTATACACATGGTGTAATTCCTGAAGTTGATAAAATTCACAAAGAAGAAGATGGTCATAGAGTAGATTGATTTTATGTGAGCATGGCTTTTGGATTTGTTGTGGGATTTTGGGGATTTGTAGGTCTTTTATTCTTATATAGACCATGCAGGAGGCATGCCTACTTTGAGTTGATTGATAACATGTGGTACAAAGTGAGGTTGTTCCTCCTCTTTCAAGCTCATATTAAATGTTGGTGTCTTGTTGAGTGGACTTGCAAACTCGGCCCAAGTAGATTGCACAATCTCTTACATTGCTTCCTTGATTTTTATTGCTCTTGACCTTGTTATTGACCCATCCAAAACATGCATGGGATCTTTGATGACTGGCCCACCATGGTACTCAACACAAGACTTAAAAATCGCGACAAGTCTTCCGACAGCGTTAGTCAAGTCTTGCTTTTAAATAACAAATCTTACTATAGTGTTAGTCAAGTCTTGCTGTCAAAAAATATCTTAGCAGTTTTGGTTGTATTTGTAATGTGTGGTTCCTGGAACTTGTATTATATACTCTTCAATAGTTTTGGGTTCTCCATTGGCAGTTTTTCTCTGCTCTTTAATTTCCATGACTGATCCAACTCCAACGCGACTCTTATTATGAAATGTCATTTGTATTATGAAATGCAATTAAATTTAAATTATATAATTCATAAATTGAGATATAATTTCCATTTATAAAATAAGCTTATTCTATCACAAAATCTATCTAACTTGAGACAGGTTTTCAATTCCCCCAAGTTAATTTCATGCCATTCGAATTAAATTACTTAAATTAGTAACTGAAATTCTTTTTAGTCCAATTCCCTTATCACCTTAGCTGGAATCCTTGTTAATAAGTCATTTTCAAGTTTCCAGTCTACTCAATTCTAAATTGTATAAAACGAACCATTTTTAAGATTTGAGGCCATTATGTTGCCAAATATCACAAGTAGCACACAAAAAGTCTTCCTGCAATAATTTTCAAGTCTGGGTAGCTATAGACGTACTAGGAAATATCTTTGCTGTCTAGCACACTACCAAATATATAATCAAAAAATATATATGAGGCTATTCATTTTTGGCCTGAAGGTACCTTTGAAAATGGTTTTTCTCCTCGAAAGGAAATGTACTCTGTAGCCTTTCACTTTCTTTCCACCATTTGATGATGTTGGCTATTCATATCACATGCCCAGTAAAATGCTCAATTGAGTTGAATTAGTGTGAAAAAATTTGAATACATTATTACTATGGTGCTTCATGCTTTGAAGTAATCACATTGAAATGCAAAACTAAAGCAACTTAGATTGAAGTAACAGTGGTATATATGGTTGATCAAGTATTCTTATGTTGAGTTAATGATAGAATATAGTTTAAAACAAAACCGATATTCAATTTAAGATCACCGATTATTCACTGTCTTTTTGTTTCACTTTTCTCTAAGAAAAAATGTAGAATAAGTATATATTTTAGCTGCATGTATAATAGGTTGCCCTGTAAAAGAATTTTAACCTTAATAATAAATGTACAAGGTGTCATGTGCATACACCCACATTGATTTGAACCCAAAAGGTGGGGTTTTCTTTTTAATAATGTAATTTTATAAACTATTTTCTTCAATACAGATGTTTCCAAATTATTTTTTCTGGATATCGATATTCTTTTTCCATAAGTATATTTTGTTATTTCTTTTTTTGTTTTAAAAAAAAGGATNAAAAAGGATTCCACAATGACCTTGCAGTAAATTTTTCCTTTATAACTTCCATAAATAACTAGGATTAAAAAATTCAGTCAAGTAATTTTGTTTCGCTTCTCAGTCATGTAATTTTCTTAAATGATTTTATAATTTTCATGTAGCTTTCTTATTCATAGGAAATCCATGATCTATATTTCCTCCTCTAGTCTCTCACTATAAACCAATTCCCTCACCATATTGTGTGGAACAGGTTAGTCAAGCAAATCAACAAAGTTTCTGTAAATCAAAAATAGAAAAAAAATAAAAATAGAAAGTGTTTGAAAGAAATTAAGAAAGGTTCTGTAAAACAAAACTAAAAACAGAATAGAAAGGGATTGAAAAGAAGTAAATAAATGATCAAAACATGTGTACATATATAGAGTCAAAGATACGAGAGCACCCAAGAATAGGAATGGCTCGTCTCAGTTGTACTAGGTCATTAAAAAAAAAAGATATGAGACTAAGCATTTTTGTCTGAAGATAATTTTTGAAATGGTTATTCTCCACAAAACAAGAAGTACTCGGCAACCTTCCACTTTCTGCCTTATATTGGATTTTTCTAGAGCTATAGAACTAGCTTTTGGTATTGACTGACAAATTGTAATAGTTGTGGTAGAAGGAGAAACTTTATATAGAAGACTGGATGAATGAAAATATCTTCTAGTCTCCATAAAAAGTTTGTGTCCACATTGTTGGTTGGTTCGTAGTTCACACTCAATTAGTGCGAACTACAGACCTTAAGAAGTTTTTGTGTCCATATGGTTGGTTCATAATTAAGACTCAATTAGTATGTGCCACAATTAATCTTAAACAAATTTTAATTGTGACCATTTGAGTTCATACAAAAATACTTTTTGGAAGGAGAGGATATGCCATAGCCCTTGTCTCCTTTTGAACATTGAACAGTTTCAAATTGCTTTTGTGTTTCTTTGTGTTATTACCTGTGATCTTTTCCCTGGATTCTTGTTTTGAGGCTCACGTAATTAACACTTTCTTATTAATCTGGTGAAAAATTCCTCTATGTACTCATGATGTTGTTGTACGTGGAAGATGAAACAGTAAATATGAGGGGGTCAGGTAACATTTGAAAAAGCTTGATCAAGTTATAGAAAGTTGATCACAAATGGCTTGCTCAATTTCCAAGCTCTGGTTTTTCATTTTAGAAAAGTGATTTTGTATCATCAACTCAGTATGTTATGCACTAAGAATAGGTCGTGCAAGCCGCAAAGGATGTTTAGCTTTTAAAGAGTCTTGCTATCGATTTTTTTTTTTTTCTTTCGGCCACGTTGTGGCTGGAGATTAGGTCCAATGTTAGATTTTAGGGAACTGACCCAAGCCTAAAACTATTCTTCGGAAACATTAATAACAAACTTTGGGGTGTCGAATAGGGATATCGGCATGGGGATTATCTGGTAAGTTTGGATAGAATATCACCCAAAAATTGAAGGAACCCCCAATTCCAAGTAAAAATTTCATATAGTTAGGAATTATCTTTTTCCTGTGTGAATGTTTACTTTTCTTTGCTTGTCATCCGAGTTCTGGATGCTCCACACATGATACTCAAGAAGCAAAATGCATATGTATAGAGTCAAAAAGATGAGGCTCCGCTGTTTTGGTCTGAAGATAATTTTGGAAATGGCTTTTCTACACGAAACCAAACTTACCATGAAACATTTCACTTTCTCTTCATCTTCTCATGATGTCAGCTATCTATATCACATGTTCTGCAATGCACAATTATGTTTAGAATACCATGTAAGCCAACTTCATTAAACAGGTGGTAGTCAAATTTTAGGAATTTCACACATAGCATGTGAAATGGGTTAGCTAGAAAAATCAATAAAGTTTATATAAAACAAAAATAAAAAAAGAAAAGAAGGGGATTAAATTGAAAGGACATTTATATTAAATGACTGAGTATGCATAAAAATATATAGAGAGTCAAAAGATATATATGGATCTACTCATTTTTGCTGTGAAGATATTTTGGAAATGATTTTTCTCCACGAAATGAACTTTCTTTCCATCCTCTCACGATGTTGGCTATTTCTATCACTTGCCTTGTAAAATGCTCAATTAAGTTGAATTAGTGCAAAAAAATTGAATACATTAGGGTGCTTGTGGAATGGGTTGGAAATTTGGCATAGCAAGTGGACTAGTAGAGTGGGTTAGCCAGAAAATCAATAAAGTTTACATAAAACAAATATAAAAAAAGAAAAGAAAGGGATTGAATTGAAAAGACATACATATTAAATGACCGAGTATGAATAAAACAAAAATAAAAGGATTGAATTGAAAGGACATACATATTAATTGAATTGAAAGGACATACATATTAAATGACCGAGTACGAATAAAACAAAAATAAAAGGATTGAATTGAAAGGACATACATATTAAATGACCGAGTATAAATAAAACAAAAATAAAAGGATTGAATTGAAAGGACATACATATTAATTGAATTGAAAGGACATACATATTAAATGACCGAGTATGAATATGAGACATACATATTTATGAATATGAATAAAATTGCTTTTCACAAACAATCTAATATCATACTTTGTGACAGTAGTTGAAGAGGCATAATATGAGACGTATAGAAAAAGTTTAAGCAATTTTAATTAAACTTATGATTGTACCAATTTTTATACTATGACACAATTTGAGTCTAAGTTGAGAAGCTTTATGAAGTAGTGCCAGTGTGAAGAGCACGTGAAAGCAGAGAAGAAGAAGTTACACCAGATTAAACCAGAAGCAGAAAATGAAAGAGTAAAGAGAGAAAGGGAGAGATGAATCTTGAAGAGGAAAGTGCATCTGAATAGTAATCTTTCTCATTAACGAAATCAAGTACATCAGCATCCTTTTATAGAAGTATGACTACAAATGAATAATTACATTTCAGCACTAACAGCTGACGTGGCATAACTGATTAACTTAATAACAGCTATCCTAACTAATTAACTAACTAGTGGATACCAGCTCATCAATGAGCTGAGCTAGCCTGTGTCTAAAAAAGCCACGTGGTGTAACTGCTTAACATAAGTAATGTATAAATAGAACTACTCAAATAAGCAAAACATTCTATCTGGTGGAAGGGCTACAAGTCTTACCTATGTACCTCATCACCATGAAACTGTCTTTTCTGCTCGTGATATGGTTACTGCAGTGATATATATATATATATATAT
>QAOA01001757.1:10669-22421 GCA_003255065.1 Cercis canadensis
TTTTTTTTTTTTAATTTTTTCAAATTAATTTCATTGGCTGCTTGTCACTAATAAGAGAACTGTCACTGCGTGGATGCGAAAGTATTGTGAGCCTACCTGCAAGCATTGCTCATCTTTTGAGCTTGAAAATGCTGGACTTAAGCGATTGCAGGAGGCTTCAAACTCTTCCAGAGCTTCCACCTTTTCTACAAGAGTTGTTGGCATATGACTGCACATCCGTTAAGAGTGTGTCAAGTTCAGGGTTTCAACTCTCACAAGATTCAGAGGAAAATAAGTTTGAGTTTCAACTCACTAACTGCCACGAGCTAGAGCCAAGTGGTGTTAGCAATATTTTAGCTGATGTACAGCTTAGGTTCCGCAAGGACGACCCATATACCTCAGCATTTTTCCGTTTTCCTGGGAATGAGATTCCAAACTGGTTCCCTTATCGAAACAAGAGAAATTGGATATCAACTGAAGAGTCTTCGGATTGGTGCAATGATAAATTCTTTGGTTTTGCTGTATGTGTTGTTTTTGCTAGTAAGAGTAGACTAGATAAATGCAGCATTTCCTATGGATTCTCATTCTGGACGGATGATATGTATGAACACAAGTTCCCTGTTAAGGAGATGACATATTATCACAATTGGAAGGGTAAAGGAAGATATCTCGAACGAGATCACTTGTTCTTGTGGAATTATAACATAAGAAAGTTTGGAAAGTGCAACAGTTCTGGTTCATTCGAGTTTTTAATATGCAACGGTGTTGATATCATAGAAGTGAAAGAGTGTGGACTCTGTCCAATTTACACAAATGAAGGTAATCGAGAATATGATAACAATGCGGTTGAATATCCACTTCCAACCGGAATGAAAACACTTAAGATGACGAGTTGGCATGATCTCTTGGTGGCAAAGACACAAAGAAAGTAGAACCATTTTTAATGCTTGGTATGTCATCCTCCCTCTCTTTTTTGCGATTCTTTGTGGTGTACTTTCTCGCTCTTCATGTCTGTATAAGTGCTTTTTCAATTAGTAAGATGATTTTTCTCACAAATACTTACATATCTATTTTCCTTTTTTGTTCTCATTATGCAGTTGACACTCTTCAACTCCTTGGTATCTCACCTTCCCTTCTTAAAGGTTACAGTTTCTGCTGCAATAATGCTCAGCTAAGATATTCAGCTGGCGCTGATACCTCAGGTCTGCTATTTACCTATTTCTGTTTTATTAATCTCCTGTTCTCTTTTGAATATCTGTAAATGAACAGGCTACCTCTTCTCATGCCAAAAGGAAAAAAAATGCAGCATCTCTGGTGAAAGCATGCACAAACAATGATAACCATGATGGTGCAGAATTTACACCTGAGATAACTGACGGGGAGGGTGCTGATATAATAAACTGCCATGACAGAACTCAATGGAAGCGACATTGGATGAAATCTCGGTAGCAAGGGAACAAAACAAGCAGAAGAGGAGGAAATACCATTTCATAACCCCCTGGTACCTCATCCTTTCCTCACTTTGCAATTCCATTGATTGTATTTGTCTTCTTCTGAGAACTACTTCCTATCTGTTCATTTAGTAATTTTGTTTGTCCCATATATGCAGTTGAAAATATCAACTCTGAGAGATAACTTCAGCTTCTTCAGCATTATCTCGTCCACTCTGAGAATTGCAAGCAATGTTCAGAGCTTTTGCAACAATTGCAAATGGCAACAGTTAATACAAGGGACAGCTTTTCTTTTGAATAGATTTATCATGAACCAAATCTACTGGCTAGCTGAAGAGGTCCATATAGGGTGGTATCAAGTAATTTCCTTTCAAAGCAACAAGTTGAGTTAGAGCATTTGGGAGTTCTAGGTTTTTCCGGTTGGATTTCCTCATTGCAATAAGACTTTGAATTTCTTAGGAATTCCAAGTTGATCAGAAACATCAGTTTCATGCTGTCACTGATATCTCGTGAGCATTGTGTCTCCTTGTTCAAACATCATCTTTTTACTGCTCCACTTCCTACATTTGTTCAATTTTTAAAGGGTAGCGCTAAGCTACTCTCCCTTTAAAGGGGTAGTAGTGTAGATCAAATTCAAAACACTTGGTAAAATTTGAGTTTAATTATATAAAAAAAAAAATCACTATTTTAAAATATTATTTTAATATTTTCTCAACACTTTATTATATAAAAAAAAAAAATCACTATTTTAAAATATTATTTTAATATTTTCTTAACACTTTTCTTGTGTTGTTAGGTTCATATATTTTACAAAAAAAATTAACTGTTCTTACTCACATACCAATTTCAAGATAGAGATCCCACCAAAACCACTCAAATGAGAGAGTTGGGTAGCACTCTTTCGAAGGAGAGTAACTCAACGGCCATCATTTACAAAAAAGACTCAGTCTAGTGTTTACTCTCTATCAGCTCTCTTAAACATACTAATAAAATTCCAAATCAATGTCTCTGTCAGTAAACTTTCACCGATATAAGCTCACACAACACTGGATTTCAAGTCGGTGAAATTACTAGAATTGGCAATGAACTACAATACAAAAAATCAGATCAAATATTGGATAAGTCTTGCCATCATTAAAGCTTGTAATGCAGAATGGGACTGAAGCTTTGGAAAATTACACAAACGTGGATTTAAAAGGAGACAAATTGTTGAGAGCTACGAATCTTAATATCAAACTGTGTCTACTGATTAATAAAGGTAGCTAATCATATTTGCTAGTGGCATCCAAGCCAAGTAAATATGACTTCTGATTGAAAATAATCTTACAAGCCAGAAGATTAACATAACAAAACAAAATCTTTCATGTAATGGGAAACCCGATGCAAAAACAATACACTCGAACTCTAAACATTGCAGATCTACATCCAACTATCAGATACAAAAATGATTAGTTCAAAAGAAGCCTAATCTGTAATAACCTCAACCTTGAAATATACCAACTCATAGTAACATCTCAGCAATCTGGATGGCATCAAGTGCGGCTCCCTTTCGAATTTGATCCCCACAAACAAATATATCCAACCTGTGAGCATATGCACAATTGGTTTAAAATGCTTATGATAAACTGCAATGCTAACTGAAAGATGATAATATATAGCCTTGAGATTTACCCTTGATTTCCATCTTGCGACAAGTCACAGTGAATCCTGCCGACAGCAACATCATCTTTGTTTGACACTTCCATTGGAGTAGGAAAATGATTTGATGCGCAGTCATCAATAACCACTATTCCAGGAGCACTCTTCAGAATGTCTCTTGCTGTGTCCTGAAGATATGAAAACCAAATATACTCAGATGGGTGAGATCTAGACTAGTTCCCTATCAAGATTCAATGTGTTATTTAAAAATGAGAAGCCTGATTCAACCCAAAGCAAGCATTGCATATCCCCCAAAGCCCTTTAAGGCCATGAATTTCAGCCTAGAAGTACAAAAGGGAAGGACCCTTTTTAAAATACACGTGGTAATTCCAGCACTGAATACACAGATAATTATCAAAATTTTACAGTTTTATGCCATTCAAAATTTTAAAATGGAAGGAGAAATAAAGAAACTGCAGAAATAAAAGTAACGCACAAATGTATTGATACTTGTCTTTTAGAACTATACAATCCATGCTTTAATACTGAATTTTTACCTGCATTGCAAGCAAATTCTCTCTAAACATGGTGTTTAATCCATAAATTGGCTTTGACAGATACCAAGATGGGTAATTTGGAAATGAGAAGAATCTGGCAGCAATTCATGGAGAAAATGGCAATGAAAGCAGCCATCTACCAAGTTTTCTGCTAGACACGGGCAGTAACACGGCCGTGTGTACCCCGTGTCTACCATCCAGAGGCTACTGCTCAAGCTCATGGACAAACACGGCCTCAGACAGGAACAGACACGGCCGTGTCCAAGGCCGTGTTGATCAAGCAGAATGTCCAAGAGAACAAAGGCCCAGTCTAAGGGCAAACACGGTCAAGGAAAGAGAAGAACACGGCCGTGTGAGGGGCCGTGTTGAACAGGCAGAGGCTACAAAGTCAGGACACGCCCAGGCCAAAGAAGAGCACGGGCCATGTCTAAGTGACACGGCCGTGATCAGAAAGGAACACGGCCGTGTCAGAGCCCGTGTTCGATGACCAGAAATGCAACTTAAGTGACACGCCCAGGACCAGAAAGGAACACGGCTGTGTCAGGGCCGTGTTCGAGCTATTTTTGACCAAATGACCTAATTCTGCACAAGTATAAAAAGGAAATTTGATGCATGACATGGGGAGGCGGTACTTGGGAAGAAAAGAGCAGAAGAACTAGAGAGCAAGGGGGAGCAATTGGGACTGGATCGTCATAGAGTTTNAGAGTTCTTTTCTCCCTTTAAAGGCCCTTATACTACTTCAATCTCACTGGAGGAAAAGTACCTACATCCTTATCAGATACAAAAATGAATAGTTCAAAAGAAGCCTAATCTGTAATAACCTCAACCTTGAAATATACCAACTCATAGTAACATCTCAGCAATCTGGATGGCATTAAGTGCGGCTCCCTTTCGAATTTGATCCCCACAAACAAATACATCCAACCTGTGAGCATATGCACAATTGGTTTAAAATGCTTATGATAAACTGCAATGCTAACTGAAAGATGATAATATATAGCCTTGAAAGAGATTTACCATTGATTTCCATCTTGCGACAAGTCACAGCAAATCCTGCCGACAGCAACATCATCTTTGTTTGACACTTCCAATGGAGTAGGAAAATGATTTGATGCGCAGTCATCAATAACCACTATTCCAGGAGCACTCTTCAGAATGTCTTTTGCTGTGTCCTGAAGATATGAAAACCAAATATACTCAGATGGGTGAGATCTAGACTAGTTCCCTATCAAGATTCAATGTGTTATTTAAAAATGAGAAGCCTGATTCAACCCAAAGCAAGTATTGAATATCCCCCAAAGCCCTTTAAGGCCATGAATTTCAGCCTAGAAGTACAAAAGGGAATGACCCTTTTTAAAATACATGTGGTCATTCCAGCACTGAATACACAGATAATTATCAAAATTTTACAATTTTATGTCATTCAAAATTTTAAAATGGAAGGAGAAATAAAGAAAATGCAGAAATAAAAATAACGCACAAGTGCATACTATGAGATTTTTTTCGAGAAAAAGGAAAAAGAAAAAAGAAAAGAAAGAACACTTGAACGTCATAAGTTTTGAAAAGAAAACTGAAGAAAGTATGTCAAAACTCTTATGAAATGAATGACAAGGAAAATAAAAAAGAAATGAAGATGCTTGAGTAATGAATATTTGATGCTTCATGACCCCATTGCAACATTCCTTTTATGCTGATTTTCTTTCCCATTGCTATAAAATCTACAAGCACTCTGCCTCTAGGAGTCCAACTTTGAATCCTAAGACATTAAGACTTATAAAACTAAAACTCAATCATTTAGCCTGAACATTGCAAAGACTGTTTCAGCTTCCAGAAACTTAGGTAATCAAGGCATATCTGCCTAAACATAACTATAGTTGTTACTTAATAAATCAAAAGTATTAAGCATCCTTAATCAATTCTTATACATGTGAAAAGTCAGTTAGGTTCCGAATCCAATCCCTTATCCCAAAAATTAACATTAACAACTCCCAGTACATCAGTATCACACACTGTAAATTCCAAAAGATAAATCCATAGTTACTCAAGGCTTCTATGTAACTATGCCTTAGTTCTCACATTTGTCCTAGGTCTACTGCAGAGGAATGCCAGTTAGATGAAACAGAAGCAAAAGATATATGCGGCTTAATCAACCCCCTCTAAGGAAAGAGTTGACTGACCTAAAAGCAAAATGAAAAAAGAACATAAAAGAAATATAACATATGGAAAGTTCATACATTCTCAACTTTACTATAAACCCTCAGAGAAAGACATGCAAACGTCAGTGAGGGAAAATGTCATTGAGTCCAATATCAATGTTAAAACAGGAAATATCTTATTTATGTACTATACAGTGCAATATAAGAAGTTAATTGGGACAAAAAGTATATCTTTTTTGGGGAATGTGAGCTATGTACACTTTGGGCCAGAACAATATATAATGCCATATAAAATGCAAACATGAACTACCTCATCAAGGGGTTTCTCAAATTGAAGATTCACACTCTCAGCATGGGCTCGCATGACAGGAACTCGTATACATGTGGCAGTTACTTTAACATCTGGGTCATTCTGCAAAAGCAGCAAAAAGATGTCATACAGGAGCCCAAATTAACATCTAAAAGTAAAATCATTAAAAAGCTATTCAATAATGTGAAATAAGCTTATAAACAAGATACAAAGATTCATTTTCAACTTACCCAGATTTTCCTGGTCTCCTTTACCATTTTCATTTCCTCTTCATTATATCCATTTGATTGAACGGATGAACAAATTAAAAGCATACTGCAAAAAGAGTAACATCATTAGCAAGTAGTTCTTGGGCCTCTGATCAAAACAGGTACATCAGGAGAAAGACAAACCTTTTGTTTAAATATGTTACAAATTGGTGGTCTTCCGTCCAACACCTTAAATTACAAAAATGCAGAGCAATTAGTTCATGAATGAAGGCAACGTATCGTACTTCTATAACTTGAACATAGATAACAAACTATGTGGATAGACCAAACCTCACGACTTTGCTGCTCAAGCTCTTCTATTGCAGCAGCCCCAGCACCACTAACAGCCTGATATGTGCTAACAACCATACGTTTTACCTGCAATATTCAGTAATGATTGAAAAATGAACCAAGCATGCAGCTAATCATAAGTTCATAACCAAGCTTAACTAAGTTTGCTGATACTGATAAGACACCTAAACTCTACTTGAATCAAATACTCTCCTGATAGGATCAATCACCATTTCCTAGTAAGGTGGTGTTTGGTGTAGGGAATGTTTTATTCTCAACTAGACTACATTCCTAGGAATCCTATTCCCAGGAATGGGATTCCAAGAAAAGTTGACAAAAATATGTTTGGTTATCACTTAACTTTCTTGGGAATAATATGGTGCATTTCCAACAAAATTTTATTCTCATGTTTAGTTCAAGTAAAATATACCCAGAAATGCATCAACTTTTCCAAAAATACCCTTGGTTAAGACGGTAGGAAATGCATAATACCATTGTTAAATACCCATAATGGCAATGCACCAAGGTCCTCTGCTAGCTGCTCAAGAATAATAACTATCATGATTAATTTGCATAACACAAACTAAAAGAATTTCCAATAAATACGAACATCAGAATCCCATGACCAGATAATTTGAAAGAGATGCATACTTGAAGAAACTCAAAATAGCCAAGTCCATCATCAGTCCAGTACATCCAAACATCACCGAAGTGCCCGGGTCTCTCCTCCCAGGGTCCAACGGTTGCTTTCCAACGAAATGCATTTCTTAACCACTCTCCTTCAACAAAACAACCACCTAAAGTAATGTAACAAAAAGTGTCATTTCTAGAAGCTATTGTATAACTTGCTCAAACTTGAAGGGCTAGATAAATGAAATTACCAAATGATGTTGTCTTTGAGAAACTACATGATATAGAGGAAGAGAGCCTAAGTTTGAGAGTTAGGACTCACAGGTATGTAGAGGAAGGTAAAGTTACAATACAAGACAGAGAGAGTAATCTTAAAACATACTTGATACCAAACACCACCTAAGTTACATTGCTGAAAGAATCAATTTACTTACACATTGCATGCGAACTCATTGAAACAAGGACACTCTGCACATACAATAATCTTAAAAGTCATCTCATTAAATAATGTATAAGTGAAAAAACCCTAATCACATATAGAAATTTCAAGGCCTGACCTAAAAAGGGACAAAAGTTCATTAGCTAAACTATCAATTCATATGCTTCACTGCCAAATAACACTTTTTTTTTTTTTTAACCAATGTACCATAAAATTACCACATAAAAACATAGCAATTTTTTAAAAAAATCATGAAAGAATGATTGCAGGATATTCTGCAGGCACAAGTGGTACACTTGACCAAGTCATAGAATGAACATCATCAAAACAATAAAATAAACACCACAGGACACATTCAACAAGTCATCTATTCAGAATGCAGTAAACAAGACCCAATTCTACAATTGATTCAAAAAGCACATCTCACAATTCATTTCAAAAGCCAAAAGAAAAGAAGAAAAAAAAAAAAAAATCATTGAAATGAGTACCTTAGCTCGTCCATGAAGAGGGGTAGCAGCCACTAAGCAAATAATTGTAGAGCAATTCGGGTTAGCTATGAGAGTCTCCTTTCCTTTCCAAGCTTAATATTTTCCATTGCGTGAGGATTCACTTCTGGAATCACAACCGGCACCTTCTTGTCCATCCGAAACGCCGAGCTATTATCCACGACAATGGTCCCTTTATCAACAGCAATGGGTCCGAACTCTCTGCTAATCGACCCACCAGCACTGAACAGAGCAATATCGACGCCATGGAAGCTCTCCGCTGTCAACTTCTCAATAACATACTCTTTGTCGTGAAATGTGAGTCGCCGGCCGGCGGAGCGCTTGGAAGGGAGCATCTTGATGGACCGGTAAGGGGAATCGGGATCGAAGAGGACGGAGAGGTACCCGATGGCGCTATAGAAGAAGGAAGAACAACGACGCTGTTTCAAGCTTCGCATTTATTTATAGTTGTGTGTTCTATTTGCTTTGGTCTCAGTTATGCATTTGAGAATATCACTAGGCCAAGCCAAATCTCACTTCTGGAAGCAATACCATGAATCTTATTCAAACATAGAAAGGTATCCATTTTTTCTGTTTTTTTTTTTTTCTCCCTTGCTACGGCAGGAAAGTTTTATCAATTTTNAATTCATTTCAAAAGCCAAAAGAAAAGAAGAAAAAAAAAAAAAACATTGAAATGAGTACCTTAGCTCGTCCATGAAGAGGGGTAGCAGCCACTAAGCAAATAATTGTAGAGCAATTCGGGTTAGCTATGAGAGCCTCCCTTCCTTTCCAAGCTTAATATTTTCCATTGCGTGAGGATTCACTTCTGGAATCACAACCGGCACCTTCTTGTCCATCCGAAACGCCGAGCTATTATCCACGACAATGGTCCCTTTATCAACAGCAATGGGTCCGAACTCTCTGCTAATCGACCCACCAGCACTGAACAGAGCAATATCGACGCCATGGAAGCTCTCCGCTGTCAACTTCTCAATAACATACTCTTTGTCGTGAAATGTGAGTCGCCGGCCGGCGGAGCGCTTGGAAGGGAGCATCTTGATGGACCGGTAAGGGGAGTCGGGATCGAAGAGGACGGAGAGGTACCCGATGGCGCTATAGAAGAAGGAAGAACAACGACGCTGTTTCAAGCTTCGCATTTATTTGTAGTTGTGTGTTCTATTTGCTTTGGTCTCAGTTATGCATTTGAGAATATCACTAGGCCAAGCCAAATCTCACTTTTGGAAGCAATACCATGAATCTTATTCAAACATAGAAAGGTATCCATTTTTTCTGTTTTTTTTTTTTCTCCCTTGCTACGGCAGGAAAGTTTTATCAATTTTATGAAAGAGAAATGATTGTTGCACAAAATCTAAACAATACAGAAAAAAAATTTATTTTGTTCAATTCAGATACTATCATAGGCATTTCTACTCTTCATGATATTAGCATTTGGTGATTTCTGATGTGTTTTTGGCTTGATGCAGAGTCTACTTTTCGGTTGAAGCTGCTCTTGGCAAGATGCCATTCATTTCTGGCGAAGGGAGATGTTACAAACTGAGATTGCTCCTTCACTGAGCTTTATCCATAGGTGAAATACACCACTATGGACCAATATTTGACTGCTAGTTCTTAACCAATGCCAATAACAACAGTGCAGCAGGGCCTCTTCTGTGAAATTGGCCTTAATTTTCTGTTGGTTGTATGCCATTTCTTTTATTCTTTTCCTTTTTTGCTGAGTGTTGGCTGTTTGCAATTGCTAATGGTGGCTTCATCTTGTATTATGGTTTCAAGAATCCTTCTATATTGTACTCCGTACTGCGGTGTGCATGTCATTATGTTATTGAATGAAGTTCTCTCCACTTAAACATCCTTGTATTAACCTTTATGTTGAAAATATTAAATTGCTTTTATAATTGCGGCTAATTGAAGAAAAGAAACAGCTCAGGGGCGGATCTTAGTTAAGACAAGGGTAACCGCCCTGCCCAAAAAACAAAAAAAATTCTTAGTTAAGTTGCTCATTCAATTTTTTTTAAAAGAACTAAATATAGCCCCTCAAAACAAATTAATAAAATGTTTAAGCTCACTTCTACAAATCTAACCCAAAGTTCAATAATCCACTTGCCACTTAGCCCACTTTCCAAAATTAATTAGAGTAAAACCCCTTTTTAGTCCCTGAATTATTCAGTGATTAACAAGTTAGTCCTCCAAAAATGTTCGCTGACAATTTCGTCCTCGAATTATGGTTCCGTACGACAAATTAGTCCTCGAATTATATTCGCTGACAATTTAGTCCTCGAATTATGGTTTCATACGACAAATTAGTCCTCGAATTAATCCTCAACTGAGGACTAATTTGTCGTACGGAACCATAATTTGAGGACGAAATTGTCAGCGAACATTTTTGGGGGACTAACTTGTCCATCGTTGAATTTTTCAGGGACCAAAAAGGGGTTTTACTCAATTAATTATATATATAAAAAAGAAAACAAAACTAAAAAGTCTAATAGCCTTAGTTGTAATTTTGATGTTTTTACTTTACCAATTAGACAATTACTAAGTATCTCTTTGTGATTCTCTAAGTATGAATATTGTAAAAGATGTATATCATTATAATTTTTTTTTATTGATTATTAAGTATCTCTTTGTCCCCTTAATAATTTTGTTCAAGATCCACCACTAAAACAACTGTGAAAAACAAGAATTTGGATAAGAAAAACGTTTTTTCTTGTAACCCAAGATTTTGACAGCTTGAAGGAATTTGAAAGCAAGCTGTAGAAAGGTAACAGAATTGTGTAGAAATGCGCTTTATGCAGAAGAAAAATGTGGTAGGAGTGTTTACATTACTTAGGAAGTCTATAAATAAAGTAGTCTAAAGACACAGCCTTTTTATTTTTTATTTTTTTTGGTATTACAAGAGAAAAAGAGAAAAAAAAACTACAACAAAAGCCACAAACAAACTATCTACAAGCAATATAAGAGAAATTTTTAGAAAGGGGTGTTAAATCACTTCTCAACTAACTTGCCCTATAACATCATGCTTAGCTAAAAAATCTGCAACTTGATTAGTCTCGCGTTACACATGAATAATGAACACTTGCCAATTTCTTCCCAGTATATTTTGGATATCACTAATTAAGCAATCATACTTATGAAAGCTACACTCAGCCTCCTTCACAACTTAACTGCTTCAAGAGAATCAGTTTCGCAAATAAGCTACACTACCCCACGATCCCAACACCAGCGAAGACTATTCTTGATGGCCATTAGCTTTGCTTTTAAATTTGTGCCAACACCTATAGACCTAAAAAATCCTCCTTGCCAACTCACTTGCAGGACACCACTAACACCTGCTGTTCCTGGGTTACCGAAGCTGCTGCCATCCACGTTTAACGTCATCACCTCCTAAATGAGGAACACGCCATGAGACCCAAGATTTGAAGCTCTAAGCGCAAGAGCTGGTTGTAAACTGTTTAGAAAAACATTGCGAGAAAATAGTGAGAGAAAAGGAGAAGGCATATCTCCTTTGAATTTTTTTTTCCGTTTTTTTTTTTTTTTTTTTTTTTTTTTT